>JAJOZX010001122.1:455000-992500 GCA_023014485.1 Bathynomus jamesi | reverse complement strand
GCTTGAAAACATCGATCAGTTGACAGCGCAGCCTCCGAGTTTCAAGCGAAAACAAGTTCAGGGCGCGTAACCGTCGATTGTAGCCCATATGCCTAACGGAAGGGATTAACTTTGTGGCACTCGCCTGCACTCGCTCCAGCCTCTCAATATCTTTCCTGAGGGTGGGCGACAGAACTGCACAGCATACTCCAGGTGCGGCCGAACAAGGGAATTGTACAGTGAGAACACAATCTCCTTGTTCCGAAACTGAAAATTGCCTCCTGATATAACCCAATAGTTTCTGGGCTTTCTTTTCCACCTCTACGCACTGTTTCGTAAACTTAAGGTCGCTGCTAATTAGCACACCCAAGTTTTCTAAATCAGTCACCTCGATATTACTACCCAACATCGAGTAGTCCGACTTGGGATTGGCGTAGCCAATGTGCATCACTTTGCATTTACCCAAGTTAAACGGCATTTGCCATTTTTCGGACCACTCTCCTATCCTACCTAGGTCCGCACGCAGTTCCTCGATCGCTTCGGGCGTCCCAACATTGGCCCCAAGCTTGGTGTCATCAGCGAATTGGCGATCCGACTGACGATGCCCACCGTCGATATCATTTATGTGAATGATAAACAACAGCGGCCCAAAACGGAACCCTGAGGAACCCCACTAGTGACCGAGGCCCAACCCGAACTAGCACCTTTAATTACAACCCTCTGCCGCCTATTCTTCAGCCAGTTTTCAATCCACCTACCTATTTCCCCACCGATACTCAGCGCGCGCACTTTCGCCATTAGCCGGTGAGGTACCTTATCAAAGGCTTTCTGAAAGTCGAGATAAAGTATATCAATCGCCCTACTCTTATCGTACTCACCCAACATGACGTGGAAAAACTCGAGCAAGTTGGTGAGACACGACCTATGCCGTCTAAACCCATGTTGGGAGTCCCCAAGCAGCTTGTAGGAATCCAAATGGTCAACGATCCTATCCGCTATTATCTCCTAATAATTTACCTACAACTGAAGTGAGACTAATGGGACGATAGTTCCCTGGACTTTCGTGATCCCCTTTCTTAAAGATAGGGGTCACGTTGGCTTCCCTCCAGTCACCAGGCACCTGGCCCGTCTCCAACCGGTTTTGAGGGTATGGCAGCAGACTGCAGCACCATAAACTCGTCCCGGAATGCACTCCACACTCCCTCAACATCGCCGCCGACCTCTAACCCCATATCTCCTACGCTATCCCTGAGGCTAACAAAGTTCGCCCGCCGGAGATCGAGCTTACTGCCTCTCGAGTTACTACGCTTCACCCGAGGGACGCACACATGGAACTAATAAGACTGTGATCACTCCCGCCCAGAGAGAGAGAGAGAGAGAGAGAGAGGAGAGAGAGAGAGAGAGAGAGAGAGAGAGAGAGAGAAAGTTACAAGGAGTTACAAAGAAAAGAAATACCTCAAAAGGCCTTGCGGCCCATACCGAGGAGGTACCAATGGCAACGGGTGCCAGGGAAAATTTTGTAAAAGTATTTTTCTTTCAACTATCCTAGCAGTAGTAGAAAACTGGATAGAAAAGTAGAAGGCTCTCTCCCCACCCTCCGCTCCCTCCCTGCCAGAGGCAGGTACGGAAAAAGGTTGAAGAAAATACCTTGACCCTGGAAAAGTAGCCAAGGAAATTTTACAGGAAAGTGGAGAATATATAAATAGCTATATTTAGCTTGCTCACAGAGACACCGAGCAAGCGAACTCCTGCAGAGTTTTCTGAGGTTTTAATCTTAAACTATGAGTGTGTTCAGTACTTTGTCTAGCTTAATTTTAAACAGATTTACACTTTGACTGGAAACAACCTCTGAGCGAAGTTGGTTCCAGATATTAACTATTTTATAGGAAAGAAAAATTTCCGCAGACTGAGGTCTAAATGTCTTTACACACTCAAATAGTGTGCAAGATTTCGTCTACCCCTTTCTTGAACTGATCCACAGAGGAACTGTTCACAACTTCCGAAGGTAACCTGTTCCATGTGTCACAGATCTTATACGTAAAGTAATTCCCACACACACTAGTCCTAAACCGTTTCAAATCCAACTTCCAACCATTGTTGCGAGTTGGGTTATCATTTAAACTAAACATACTTGTAAAATCGACATCGTTCAACCCGCGTAAGAGCTTGAAAACATCGATCAGTTGACCGCGCAGCCTCCGAGTTTCAAGCGAAAACAAGTTCAGGGCGCGTAACCGTCGATTGTAGCCCATATGCCTAACGGAAAGGATTAACTTTGTGGCCCTCGCCTGCACTAGCTCCAGCCTCATAATATCTTTCCTGAGGGTGGGCGACCATAACTGCACAGCATACTCCAGGTGCGGCAGATCAATGGAATTGTACAGTGAGAGCACAATCTCCTTGTTCCGAAACTGAAATTGCCTCCTGATATAACCCAATAGTTTCTGGGCTTTCTTTTCCACTTCTACGCACTGTTTCGTAAACTTAAGGTCGCTGCTAATTAGCACACCCAAGTCCTTTTCTAAATCAGTCACCTCGATATTACTACCCAACATCGAGTAGTCCGACTTGGGATTGGCGTAGCCAATGTGCATCACTTTGCATTTACCCAAGTTAAACGGCATTTGCCATTTTTCGGACCACTCTCCTATCCTACCTAGGTCCGCACGCAGTTCCTCGATCGCTTCGGGCGTCCCAACAATGGCCCCAAGCTTGGTGTCATCAGCGAATTTGGCGATCCGACTGACGATGCCACCGTCGATATCATTTATGTAAATGGTAAACAACAGCGGCCCAAAACGGAACCCTGAGGAACCCCACTAGTGACCGAGGCCCAACCCGAACTAGCCCCTTTAATTACCACCCTCTGCCGCCTATTCCTCAGCCAGTTTTCAATCCACCTACCTATTTCCCACGATACCCAGCGCGCGCACTTTCGCCATTAGCCGGCGGTGAGGTACCTTATCAAAGGCTTTCTGAAAGTCGAGATAAAGTATATCAATCGCCCTTCTCTTATCGTACTCACTCAACATGACGTGGAAAAACTCGAGCAAGTTGGTGAGACACGACCTATGCCGTCTAAACCCATGTGGGAGTCCCCAAGCAGCTTGTAGGAATCCAAATGGTCAACGATTCTATCAGCTATTATCCTTTCTAATAATTTACCTACAACTGAAGTGAGACTAATAGGACGATAGTTCCCTGGACTTTCGTGATCCCCTTTCTTAAAGATAGGGGTCACGTTGGCCTCCCTCCAGTCAGCAGGCACCTGGCCCATCACCAACGATTTGTTGAAGACTGTAGCCAGGTGGGGAGCCACCTGGTCGCGCACTTCTCGCAAAACACTGGGGAGAAACTTGTCTGGCCCAGGAGCCTTAAACGCACTCAGTTTGTCTATTCTATGAGCAACGACTGTCGCGGTACATCTAACACTATCCAGGCCAGCACCTTCGTGCCTCACAGCTGGCTCGGGGATGACGCGGGTATCCTCCCTGGTGAACACTCCCGCAAAGTACTCATTAAGCACATTAGCGATGTCCGCGTCGGAGGTCCGCAGAACGCCGCTTCCGTCCTTTAAAGGACCTATCATGCTTCTAATGGGCTTTCTACTATTAACATAACTGAAGAACTCCTTAGGGTTCCCCTTGCAGAGGCTTGCCACCCTTAGTTCTTCGTTACGTTTCGCTAGCCTAACCTTCGCCTTCACTTCCCTACACAGGCGGACATACGCTAAAGTGTTCTCATGGGAACGATTGGCCTTCGCCCTCCTATACGCTACTTTCCTATTTCGGATAGCCGAAGCGATGTCACGATTGAACCACTTAGGCTGCGTTGAAGCAGGGGTGACCGGTTTTGAGGGTATGGCAGCAGACTGCAGCACCATAAACTCGTCCCGGAATGCACTCCACACCCTCAACATCGCCGCCGACCTCTAACCCCATATCTCCTACGCTATCCCTGAGGCTAACAAAGTTCGCCCGCCGGAGATCGAGCTTACAGCCTCTCGAGTTACTACGCTTCACCCGAGGGACGCACACACGGAACCTAATAAGACTGTGATCACTCCCGCCCAACGATTCGTCAACGGTGAGGCCAGTGACGAGGTTGTCTTCGGTCGTGAACACTAAGTCCAGAACGCTTTCGCCTCGTGTAGGCTCGTTGACCCACTGAGTGAGGAAGTTCTCATCAGCAAAGTCAACTAGCCTCCTCCCTTCAGCATCGGCAGTCCTGTTTTCCCACTTTATGCCGCGACAGTTGAAGTCTCCTAAAACTACACACATCCTATCCCCTAGCAGGCTACTGAGTTCGGTGTACAGGGCTGTATCCTCCTCGAGGAGGAGATGCGGAGGTCTGTACACCAAGATTAACCTATAGTTCGTCTCTCCCACGTTCAGATCGACGCCAAGCAGCTCCCGTTCCGACCGGAACTGGCAGTCAACCGGACTCAACGTGTCTCTGACGTATATTAGTACCCCACCCCCTTCCCCCCGGGTGCGGTCTTTGCGAAACATTCTATACCCGGGAATTTCGAACTCCCCAACGTAGTCCCTACGATCAGTATGAATCCAGGACTCGGTGATAGCAACGATATCCTGGTATTCTGATGCTAAGAGCGCCCGTAGCTCGCGAAACTTGTTCCTAATTGACCTAGCATTAAAAAGCATTGCACGGAGGGAGCCTTCCCTATTCTGACCGCCCCCTAGCACGACCCGTTTCCCGAACAGCCAGGGCTGTCGGGAGTTGAAGAGCCCCTCACTAACGAGGGGGCAACTTCCGCAGGAGACTGAGCCCCCTCCAACGTAGGAGGAGGGTCACCTACCTGTACTTCGACGCACCCTTCAGTTGAAGGTACGTCCGCCACCGGCTCATCCTCATCTCTCCCCGTTGGGGGCCCATCATCTCTCCCCGGACTCGACCTCACCATTCTGTATAGGTGCCGGTCGAGCAGCGCGCCTAGCACACCTTTACCCTTGTTATTGAGGTGGACACCATCCCTCTGGTAAAGGTCCCACCTACCCGAAAATACATCGAAGGGGTCAATAAACTTCACGCCCAGTGGAACGCACAAGTCTTGTACCCTCTCGTTGATGCCAATGACCTTACTGAGCGCGTGGTCACTGGCATCCATTCGCGGTAAACTACCCATTAACATTCCCCTATCTGTCTTCAGTTTTAGATCATCCGCAAGAGACATGATCTCGGTGATGATCCCTTCTGTAAGACCTACCCCACCGCCTTTGAGGAACAGGTCATTGCCACCAGCGTGGACAACGATCGCAGTCCTCCGACTAGCCACGCGCACCTTCTCTACCTCCTTCCTTAAGTGCGCCGTTCCCCGCCCAGGTAAGCACCTTACCTTCCTCCCATCCCGGTTTTCAGAAGCAAAGTACTTCTCCTGGCCCCTGATCTGCGAGTCCCCAATCAAAACGGTGTCTTCCTCCTTCGAGCACAGGAGACTAAAGCGGTTAGAGGTCTTGACAGGAGCAACTGGGGTCTCAGGCTTCGGCTTCGCAGCCTTCTTGCCCGAGACCTTTCGAAACCCGTCGCCACCCATAGACGCAGTTACACCACCCGACCCACCCCGACTGGTAGCTACATCCTTCGGTTTCTTTGGGCCATCAGCAGGCCCCTTCCCACCCTTTTTCTTCATTGGCCCCTGCCCACCCTTCTCTATCGATCCCTTCCCACCCTTCTCTATCAGCCCCTTCTTTGAGCCCTCCCTTTCTTCTAGATACTTAATCTTACAGTTTGAATCTGCTGGTGTGTTTTTAATTTGATCTTGTCCACTGGGTTGGATTTCCAGTGCTACGACCATAGCTTCAAGCTTTTTTACTAATTCCTTTAGCTCTTTAACTTCCTTTTCGTGGTTGTCTCTAAGTTTACAAAACAAATATACACTAAGGGATGTGATATCGCTGATACTACCCTCTGGGAAGTCTACGCACCAATGATTAACTTTACATTTAAAGCATTCTGCTTTCAATTTAGCTGGCCCTGCAATATTTTTTTTTTTTTTTTCTGAATACTCTGAATAAGATAAAGCGTTCTAGCAATGAAAACTATCCAAAAACGTTATGACCAGTATATAAGAGGGGTGGGGGGGGTGAATTCATCCCGCGCGTAGACGCATCCGCCTTTTTGCAAGTGACGTTCATTCCTTCCAGAAGACTACACCTCTCCTGCTGCCGCACCAACCAAAGGTCTCCCCAGGGCCGGACCGTCCCAAACGTGTCGCAACTACCAACTGACAAACACTCGCGACGCAAGCGTCACGGATTTTCCGCCAGGAGCGACAGCGAGATGCAGCCCCTTACTAAGTCTTACTAGTCACTCACAAGCGGCCAGACTCTTAGAATCCAGTGTTCAAGGGATATCCCACCAGACCCAGAGGCTACGCCCGAGACTTTACGCTGGCCTGGCAGCCAGCTGGGCAGTAAAGCCCTCTCACCTCAGAGCAGTACAGCCAAGCACCATCAATTGGTCACCAAAGAACGGTCGCAGGGGGCTGGTCAAGCCATTACGCGTTAGGAATGGGCTTAACGGGGCACTAGCCACACTCCATTCATCGCGCCCCTACGCCTGGGACCCCTCCATCCCAGTCTCTCAACATACGAGCGTTAAATGGTGTTATTTATAGAGGTTCCAAAGCCTCTCTTCCCACGCATGAGGTAGCAGTAGGGTCCTAATAGTAAAAGAAGAGAAAAAGACTTAATACTAAAAGAATTTTTTTTTTTTTTTGCAGTGAGAGAGAGAGAGAGAGAGAGACTTAAGAAATAAATTTATTTGAAATTATATTTTGAGATTTGTATTTATGTACAATACTTCAAATAAATCATGAAGAATGCTTTAATAAACGGAAAAAAGCGATTTTGTCTTTCATGATGGAGAAGTTAGATACAGAAATTTTGGCTCCAATAAGTCGCGTTGGTCTACAATATGATATTTATCTAAGAACGATGAATTTACTTTTAAAACAACAACAGGTAATACAATTTGGAATTTGGGTTAACCTAAGACTTCAAAATGCGCAAATCATAATTAAAAGAATAAACTGAAGTAATGATTTTTTATCTTAACCTACAGTAGATATATATATATAAATGTGTGTGTGTGTGTGTGTGTGTGTGTTGTGTGTGTGTCGAGTTATTTTAATAATAACCTTTCATCGTTTATCGAGATTTACTTTAATTGAAAATAGGAATTGTTGTACTTTAGAAAATTCCAAAAAGTTTATTAAAGTAAAAATAATAATGATGATAATCATAATAATAATGAAAATAATAATAATAATAATTTATAAAGGATTTACATTTAATTTCCAATATTCTGAATAGTTTTTTATTTTCAGTATTAAGTTTCTTAATAATAAATTCTCGATAAGAATTTGCAGTATGCTAAGAATAGTTTTCTTTTTTTTTTCTTCTGCTGACGCGTTTCGTTCATATACTTTGAACATCTTCGGAGCTTTATACATAATTTTAAAGTAAAATGGGTTATATATATATATATTTTTTGATTGTAAATTTGACACAATTTCAAATTAATTTAAGAATATTCGAAAGTTCATTAAATTTTATATTAATTTTCGGTTTTTTCATTTTAATATGAAAGACTTCGGCAATTTTTAGTTTTTGTACGTTATGTGGTGAGTATATGATATAAAAGTTTTGTGAGATATTTTCTAACTAATATTTTATGATCTACTCTGTAATGTTCGTTAATTTTACTTGGACGATATTTATGTTGGTATGCTCTCTTTAATGTGGTTTGTGGTGTAACCAATGTAAGTCGACGTACAGTCAACTACACCACATGATGTTGCTTATCAGGGTTTTTGCTACGTGTCGGAAAATGGCTTTATAACTAATTAGTTAACTTAAAAATAGCCAACGCTGAACAACTTGTTTCTCTTGACGTGGAATCACTTTTTACAAATGTACCAGTCATGGAAACCATAGAAATAATTTTGGACAATGTTTACAATAATCAAAATTTAATTGCACGAACATTAAAAAAAGAAGACATGAAACAATTACTTACTTTGTGTTGTACAAAAACTCCGTTTAGATTCTGTGATGAAACCTCCATACAGAGAGATGGTGTTGCTATGGGCACACCATTCGGACCTACTTTCGCACTTTTATATGTCAAACTTAAAAAATAAAATAATTAAAGAAGACAACTTCTACAACCCAAAACTGTTTATGAGATATGTCGACGATACCTTGATACTCTTTAAAAACAATAACCACATTCCTTTATTTATTCGAAGACTTCATGAACTAAGTAAATTAAAATTCACATTTGAACCTTCCTTGAATAATACACTTTTCTCGACATTAATATATTCATTGGTCAAAATGGATGTTTGACGACTGGTGTACATGTTAAACCAACAGACAAAGGAACGTATTTAAATTATAATTCATACTCACCAGAAAAATATAAACTATCAATAATTAAAACACTCGTGCACATAGCTTTCAATATATGCTCAAGTTGGCAACTATTTAATCAAGAAATTGAGAGAATAAAGCAAAATCTAAAACTGATTTTCCGCTATTTTTAATCGATAATATCATAAAACGAACTCTTAACAAATTTATATAACAAAAATAAGGAGGATGATGAAAATAAAAATAGATATAAAATTTTACTTCGAAACAAGAAACCCAACAAGACAAACATGAATAAAAATGTCTAAACAATATATTAAAGAGGCACATAAAACCAATGGATAAAGAAAAAACTGAATGTTAACATATATTATAAAAACAAAGTTATCAAGCCATTTTCCGACACGTAGCAAAAACCCTGATAAGCAGCATATGGTGTACCAATTTACATGTCCTGTAGTTGACTGTACGTCGACTTACATTGGTTACACCACAAACCACATTAAAGAGCGCATACCAACATAAATATCGTCCCAGTAAAATTAACGAACATTACAGAGTAGATCATAAAATATTAAAGTTAGAAAATATCTCAACTTTCATATCTTATACTCATCACATAACGAACAAAAACTAAAAATTGCCGAAGCCTTTTACATTAAAATGAAAAAACCGAAAATTAATATAAAATTTAATGAACTTTCGAATATTCTTAAATTAATTTGAAATTGTATCAAATTTACAATCAAAAAATATATATATAACCCATTTTACTTTAAAATTATGTATAAAGCTCTGAAGATGTTCAAAGTATATGAACGAAACGAGTCAGCAGAAGAAAAAAAAATGAAAACGGTATTCTTAGCATACTGCAAATTCTTATCTAGAATTATTATTAAGAAACTTGATACTGAAAATAAAAAACTTCAGAATAGTGGAAATTAAATGTAAATCCTTTATAAAGACAGGCTGATATCGACTTTCTAAAATAATCAATAACAATAATAATACTAATAATACTAATAATAAATAATAATGATAATAAATAATAATATTCTAAGGGTTCATTTTTTGGGGGATTAGGGCGGTGTTAATTCACATTTACGTGTGTTTTTTGAGGCAGTGATGGTAATTCACAATTATATGCACGTAAATAACTGTACAGCCTGTCCGACTGGCTGTGAGGTGAATGGCTGCCTTCTAAGCCTGATGGCTACGATGTTGACACCATTATGCGACGCTCCATGGCTACGAACGGATGGATCTTCTCTTTCTATCGTTGTGTTTAGGCTACCCACACACCCACATGCATAATATACTTTTGTGGACCTGAGCAGCCTTAGGTTAGGATACCCCTTGGAGTTCATATACATATAAAACATGCTTTTCTATACATGCATACAGATATATATATATTTTTGGGTGGGCCTGAGCTGCCTTAGGTTAGGTTACCCCCCGGAGTTCACATACATATAAAAAGCTTTTCTATACATGCACACCCCCAAATTTTTTGTCGGCCTGAGCAGCCCGGTTAGGCTACCCTTAAAGTTTATATATATATATATATATTTGCGGTGGGGGCCATGAAGGGGATTCAAAAAACTCATATTGCATGCAGTGTTGCATGCAGTTGCATTACACTACCTTTTTGCGGTAGTACTACTAACGTTAAACTTATTCTCACTTGTAAAAAAATGCAGATTCGAAGAGATTTAATCCAGATGTTTAAAATAATTAAGTTTCGATAATGTCGACGCCGAAAAAATTTTCACTCCACAAATGTAAATAGAACTCGCGGTAATTACCTGAAATTAGTGAGTAAGTTTTTTCTTCAATCGTAGAGTTAATTTGTGGAATGGATTGCCAGCCACCATAGTCCAAAGTAATTCGGTTGTGTCCTTTAGAAAAAGAGAATTGCTTATGTTGCTTTAAACAGGTCCTGCTTTGCAAAAACTTAAGAGGTACGGCCGCAGATTCACGCGTAGCAGCGTCGCAGACCGATAGACCTAAGGTGCGGGAAGTGCGTTGATGAGAATGCGGGGGGGGGGTCCCCTTCCGCAAGGGGTTAACAACTGGAACGATTTATTAAAAAAAATTAACAACCGGTACGTACTCCCATCAACTCAAGCCCTGCTTAAACCCCCAGTTTAAAGCATTTATTAGCACACAAGTATTGTAGAATTTTCACACTGATTCACTCCTCTTTGCCAGTACCTACAATTCTAAACTGCACAGATAACAATGGCAAATATAATACAAGAAAAGCGGAAGTGTCATTCAGAGGGGGGAAGAGGAAGATACGGTAGAAACAATGAAGAAAACCCCAAATACTTATATAACTTTGCGAAATGAAAAACGAACTCGGGCCACTAAGGAATGAAAATAATGGACTAATCGACTGTTTAAAAGGGACATCCGAAATATTGAGAGCTCTGTGTATCAATTTTCAGTAGCCCAAAAAGTGACAGTGGTATCTGATGCTATCTTTTTGTATTAACTTTCGTTTTCAATACAAGACTCAGGTTCACATTAGAGAAGCTTAAAACAACCTTCTTCCGTACTGCAGTTACAACATTTATATATATATATAATATATATATATATATATATATATTATATATATATTATATATATATACACAGGGTGGGCCGTAAGTTTCCATACATAGGAAAAATAAACATTTTTTTATGGACAACCATTTTTATTTATATAATATGCTCTACATGGTTGCCATTGTTTTGAAAACACATTTCAATACGTGTTCCCCACTGTTGATGAACACGCATTAGCACATTTGACGTTATGCTTGTAATGGCGTTGGTGATACGTTCCTTTAGATGATTTATGTCTCGTATCTTTTCCTGATACACCATGGCCTTCAAGTGCCCCCAAAGATAGAAAACAAGGGGCAGATCTGGGGATCTGGGAGGCCACTCCACAGGACCACGCCGACCAATCCAAGCATCCGGAAACTGCTGATCCAAATACCGACGCACGTGAAGACCATAATGAGGTGGAGCTCCATCTTGCTGGAAGTAAACTGGGAAGTTACCTTCCTCGTTTAGCAGGGATGGGAAAATCTCTTCTTGCAACATGTTAAGATACCTTTCGGCATTAAGATTTCCACTGACAAAAATTGGTCCAATAATTCTGTCACCCCATATCCCGGCCCACACCATCACTTTACCGGCACCTTGCATCTTCGTCGGACTCAGCCAGTTAGGGTTAGCATTACTCCAATAACGTATGTTTTGCCGATTAACCTCTCCATTGACGTAAAAATTTGCTTCATCAGTAAACAAGATCTTACGTCAAACGCATATTCTTAGGGTATCTGAAACATAAAAACAAACGTTTAATTTTTCCTATGTATGGAAACTTACGGCCCACCCTGTATATATATATATATATATATATATATATATATATATATATATATAAATCTAAGCAGAAAGCCACAGACAAGGAAAGAAACATCCATCATGTTGGAAAGGGATTATATTTTGTACATTGCAACGTTTCAAGCACAAACTGCTCATCTTCAGGCAAAAATTGTAAAACGTTAAAAACAGAATATTAAAAACCATAATGACAATATAAACAAAAAGTATGGAAAAAAATTCACAAGCTTTAAAAACAAAAAGTCACTAAAAAATTCTAAAAAGTTAAAAACAATATTAAAAACCATAATGACAATATAAACAAAATAAAGTAGGGAAAAAAATTCACAAGCTTTAAAAAAAAAAAAAAAAGCTTTAAAACAATGAAATTGACACTAAAAAAGAACAATGAATAACAGCTATAAAATACAAAATGTAAAACCCAAAACACTAAAAATTCACAAGCTTTTTTTTTTTTTAAAAACACTAAAAAATGAAAAACCCACACTAAAAGGAACACACCTTAAGTCTAAGCAGCAGAGATTCCGAGGCAAAACTAATAAAAACAGGCATCTAAAACCAAGTAAAGGTTGGTTGTTAAAGATGTTCAGTTTAGACGGAGGGGAACGGATGAAATATCAGAGTTAAGCGAAGGGGAGAGTTTTAATATACAGCGATTCTAAAAGTCTTAAAAATTTGCTCACACGGAGCGGAATCTAAAATGTTAAAATTAGCTAAAGTTATATCCACTTTGCATAGAATAACATGGCCGCGTATAGTTGAAGCTTCTTTAGTTCTCAAAGGTTTGTCAGTTCTATGGCTTATGCCCATATGGGCACAGAAACGGGACTCGAGGCTCCGCACAGTGCTACCAATACAGCTCCGATCACATGGGGAACACTTAAATTCATAAACAGCAGCACTGCGCAGAGCATCCGATACACGGTCTTTAACATTAAAATATGAGCCAATAGAACGACGATTAACAAATACTAGTTTAAAATCTATTTGACAAAATTTAGTAAGAAGTAGCACAAGGTTATTACGGCAATAGGAATTCAGATATCCCATTTCTGGGAGCACAAGATAGTATACATCTTTAGGAACGTTAAAATTAGACATTTTTGGTTTGTAAATGTTGGCTAAAAATCTATTGATAGTATTTTCTACAATTTGCAAAGGATAATCATTATTCACAAAATATTTTCTTAAAAAACAAATTCATTATGTAGAGACTGATAGTTATAACAAATTATACGCTGGGTTAAGTAGGGTGTTAACAGATGCCAGCTTGTATTTTAAATCACAATAACTTAAAAAATTGAGACCAAGACCGGTGAACGTATTCTTACGAAAACCTGAGGTAGTAATAGAGTCGCTCTCTGCTAATCAGTAAATCCAAGAAAGGCAGCTTGGAATCTGATTCTTCCTACAGAGCAAATTTTATGTTTGGATGTAAGTTATTTAAAAACGTAAAAAATTGATGAGCACTGTTAGCATCAGTAAACACTGCAAAAATATCAAACATATCGTCTATAAAAAATAGGCCTTATAGGGGTAGGAGGCTGGGTAAACATTTTGGTTTCTAAAAGTGTCATGAAAAAATCTGCAGCCAAAGGGCCGATCGGAGATCCCATGCCCACGCCATCAGTCTGCTGGTATATATATCCATTAAATGTAAAAGTACTACCTTTAAGAGTTAGCTCTAACATAGAATTAAGGTCATTTTTATCAAAACTTTGAAATTTGGGGGAATTACTAAAAACCTTGTCAAGGATAATTTTACGAGTTTCGTCCACAGGGATATTGGTAAACAGGGAACTAACGTCAAAACTTACCAAGTAATGGTTTGAGTTAAATTTATTATCAAGGAGTTCCCTTTGAAAGGACGCGGAATCAGAAATAGTACTCATTTTTGGAGAAAGGGGAAAGCAAACTAACCAAAAATTTGGCAAGATTATACGAGGGCAAGCTATATGAAGCCAGAATAGGCCTCAAAAGAATTCCGGGTTTGTGTATCTTAGGGAGACTGTATAATCGTCCCAGATCACATCTCGTTGCAAAAGTTTTGTAAGTTATCACATCTATTGCTTTTTTAGTTTTCAAAGATGATAGTAACCTATTAATTTTATCCTCAAGCCGTAAGATTACAATTTTAGCACGATCCTTAATTAATTTAAATTTCGAACCATCTTTTAACAATTCTAAGGTTTTATTAACATAATCCGCACGATTAAGAATTACAACACCCCTACCCTATCTGGCCTAGTAACTAAAATGTTAGGGTTACGGGACAGATCGCGAAGAACACAAACATCAGATTTCCGAAATGATAGAATTATGGCGGCAGTTAACTTTTTGAAACAAATTATTCACAACATTTGACATTTCTGAAGAAAACCTGTTAAAATTACCTTTAATGGGTTGTGACTTAAGATCTGACAATTTTTCAAACGGCAAGAAGCGGGGTTTAGAGAAATTAAAACCTGGAATTTTAAAATGCAGGCCCAAAGAGCAAAAACCTTTCCCTCGCAGACAATGTATAAGCTGAAAGGTTAATAATAGTCTTAGAAGAATCTACAAATCTAGGACCACTCAGACCCAAACTGCGCAACTTCCTTTCATGCGTAACAAACTATCAAGAAATGCGTTTAAGTTATGTAGACTAAAATTTTTAATCATTATGAAATCCAAAAATGAAAGTTTAGTTTTCAAATTAGCTTCTAATTTTTCAACCGAAGCCGACAAGGAAGTGTTGCTTGATTTTTAAATTAATTTCACAATTCAAAAGATAAGTCATGGAATCTTTATAAAATTGGGAATGAGAGAGATTCGCGGTATAATTTAAAATATATGAACTTAAGAAAACCACCACCACCATGACAAATCTCCAAAAACTCTCCATCCTTTTTTTATCTTTACGAGTAGCACGGAGTCTTGTATATTTGCGAAAAGCAGACAAAACTTCTTGTCCATAATGATTACGTACATATTGGTGAAGGCCGCTTCTGGCAAGCTCCAATTTCAATAGAAAGCCACAGACACGAAGGAAAGAAACATCCATCATGTTGGAAAGGGACTATATTTTGTACATTGCAACGTTTCAAGCACAAACTAAGTTCATCTTCAGGCAAAAATTCTAAAAAGTTAAAAACAATATTAAAAACCATAATGACAAACAAAAAGTAGGGAAAAAAATTCACAAGCTTTAAAAACAATGAAAGTCACTAAAAAATTCTAAAAAGTTAATTAAACATCAAACGACAATTATAAAACAGAAAAAAAAAAAATAATTCAACAAGCTTTAAAACAATGAAATTGACACTAAAAAAGAACAATGAATAACAGCTATAAAATACAAAATGTAAAACCCCAAAACACTAAAAATTCACAAGCTTTTTTTTAAAAACATTAAAAAATGAAAAACCCATACTAAAAGTAACACACCTTAAGTCTAAGCAGCACAGATTCCGAGGCAAAACTAATAAAAAACGAAGCATCTAAAACCAAATAAAGGTTGGTTGTTAAAGATGTTCAGTTTAGACGGAGGGGAACGGATGAAATATCAGAGTTAAGCGAAGAGGAGAGAGTTTTAATATACAGCGATTCTAAAAGTTTAAGTTTGCTCACACGGAGCGGAATCTAAAATGTTAAAATTAGCTAAAGTTATATCCACTTTGCATAGAATAACATGGCTGCGTATAGCTGAAGCTTCTTTAGTTCTCAAAGGTTTGTCAGTTCTATGACTTATGCCCATATGGGCAGAGAAACGCGAGTCGAGGCTCCGCACAGTGCTACCAATATAGCTCCGATCACATCGGGGACACTTAAATTCATAAACAACAGCACTGCGCAATAACCTTGTGCCACTTCTTACTAAATTTTGTCAAATAGATTTTAAACTAGTATTTGTTAATCGTCGTTCTATTGGCTCATATTTTAATGTTAAGGACCGTGTATCGGATGCTCTGTGCAGTGCTGTTGTTTATGAATTTAAGTGTCCCCGATGTGATCGGAGCTATATTGGTAGCACTGTGCGGAGCCTCGAGTCGCGTTTTCTGTGCCCATATGGGCATAAGCCATAGAACTGACAAACCTTTGAGAACTAAAGAAGCTTCAGCTATACGCAGCCATGTTATTCTATGCAAAGTGGATATAACTTTAGCTAATTTTAACATTTTAGATTCCGCTCCGTGTGAGCAAACTTTAAGACTTTTAGAATCGCTGTATATTAAAACCCTCTCCCCTTCGCTTAACTCTGATATTTCATCCGTTCCCCTCCGTCTAAACTGAACATCTTTAACAACCAACCTTTACTTGTTTTTAGATGCTTCTGTTTTTATTAGTGTTGCCTCGGAATCTGTGCTGCTTAGACTTAAGGTGTGTTCCTTTTAGTGTGGGTTTTTCATTTTTTAGTGTTTTTAAAAAAAAGCTGTTGAATTTTTAGTGTTTTGGGTTTTACATTTTGTATTTTATAGCTGTTATTCATTGTTCTTTTTTAGTGTCAATTTCATTGTTTTAAAGCTTGTTGAATTTTTTTTTTTTTTTTTTTTTTTGGTTTTATAAGTGTCATTTGATGTTTAATTTTTAACTTTTTAGAATTTTTTAGTGACTTTCATTGTTTTTAAAGCTTGTGAATTTTTTTCCCTACTTTATTTTGTTTATATTGTCATTATGGGTTTTAATATTCTGTTTTTAACTTTTTAGAATTTTTTAGTGACTTTCATTGTTTTTAAAGCTTGTGAATTTTTTTCCCTACTTTATTTTGTTTATATTGTCATTATGGTTTTTAATATTCTGTTTTTAACTTTTTAGAATTTTTGCCTGAAGATGAGCATAGTTTGTGCTTGAAACGTTGCAACGTACAAAATGTAGTCCCTTTCCAGCATGATGGATGTTTCTTTCCTTCTTGTCTGTGGCTTTCTGCTTAAATTGAAATTGAAGCTTGCCAGAAGCGGCCTTCACCTATATATATATATATATATATATATATATATATATTTTAAGACATATTAACTAAGATGGATTTGATGATACATAATGAATTATGTGAGGAAAGTAGCTGGTAAGACCCTTGTTTCGCGTTGTAAAAAATGAGTAAAAACTGACTGGAATGACCGGTCAAACACACTGTGCATCATCATAAAACAAAAGGACAAGAGGCACACAGAAAAATATTTCTTTACAACAGCAAAACACATGTTTACATTTTTGTTCGGAGCAATAAAGCAATGGTTAAAATATAGTTGCTTTAATTAAAGGTTATCATAAGCGTGTTTTGGGCTTCATTATTTTATTGTAGAATTTTGCTCTGTTAAACACTTTCAAATTATATTCCAACATTCCACGCAAGTATAAATGTACAGCTATGGCTGAAAATTTTGCATCACCTTAGAATTTTCGGAATGGTATAAATAACACTGGTATGCATCAATTTTGCTGTCAAGGGTTTTGTAAGTGATTCTTAGAGTTGTTTCTGCTGATTTCGAATCTGCAATCCGTTTTTCTCAATCAGCTCAGGTTATCCGGCTATGGCCTCATAAGTAAAATAGAATGTTTCGTGATTTTGTCAAAGCGGAATTGGAACAGTAACATCTATCACTTGTTTCACTTGTATAATATCTTTTTTTACTTTTCAGGCATATAGATAAAATATTTCATAATGAATAGAGCGTGTAAAAATGATCCCAATAGATTCTGCTACATATGTGGGACGGTTACCATGCCAAATACCCGGGCCCAAATCACTAAATTTGTGAAGACAATGTATAGAGCATACTTTGGAATTAAGCTAGGGGACCAGAACAAAAATTTCGCCCCTCATATGTGCTGCAAGACGTGCATTGAAAATTTGAGAAGATGGAGCAAAGGCAGAGCGAAACCTTTGCCTTTTGGAATTCCCATGATTTGGAGAGAAGGAAAAGATCACGTGACAGATTGCTATTTCTGCATGACAAACCTCCAAGGTGGGCTTATAAATTTATTTTTCTTAAATATTTTGAAATCCTCGTATGAAACTTGACATAATATTCACCATATATAGCATAATATTCACCACCATAATGGTAATTATACATATTGTTATAGAAAATACATTTACACATACATATTGTTATAGAAAATACATTTACACATACATATTGTTATAGAAAATACATTTACACATACATATTGTTATAGAAAATACATTTACACATACATATTGTTATAGAAAATACATTTACACATACATATTGTTATAGAAAATACATTTACACATACATATTGTTATAGAAAATACATTTACACATACATATTGTTATAGAAAATACATTTACACATACATATTGTTATAGAAAATACATTTACACATACATATTGTTATAGAAAATACATTTACACATACATATTGTTATAGAAAATACATTTACACATACATATTGTTATACAAGTTACATTTACATATACAATGATTGTATATTTTTTCTTTTTCATTCATATTGTCCCCGAAGGGACAATATGAATGAAAAAGAAAGAAAATATACAGACTCCATCGACCTATTTCATATCTTACAGACCGCAGCCTTCCCTCACGAGCCGCCACTGTCTGAATGCTTCTTCTATTTCATATGCAAGTTTTGTATCCATGTTTCTGTGTTTCTATTTTCAGGAGTTAACAAGAAGAATAAACACATTGTTGTGTACCCTGACATTCCTTCTGCTATGAGACCTGTACCCCATGGTCCTGGAATTCCAATACCCGACCCACCTCAAACCCTGGACTTCGATGATTCTGATGATGAATCAATGACCAATGACCAGTCCCAGTCGTATATACCTCAAAATACCGCTTCAAATGAGCCGAGGCCTCTCAACCAGGCCAAACTTAATGATCTTACCAGGGATTTAGGACTTTCCAAATTAGCTGCCGAGATCTTGGGCTTACGACTTCGAGAGGACAACTTGCTGGCTCCGGGAACAACATTCTCCTGGTATAGGAAACGAGAGGAAGAATTCCGCAAGTTTTTTGCAGTGCACGAAAATACCTCTTCCTTAGTGTACTGCTGCAATGTTGAGGTGCTAATCGAATCCTTGGGCCTGCCATATAACGCATCAGAATGGAGGCTATTTATAGACTCGTCTAAACGAAGTTTGAAAGCAGTACTTCTCAACATTGGGAATAGGGTTGCATCAGTCCTTGTAGCACATTCCGTACAACTTACTGATAGCTACGATAACATGAAAATTTTACTGGATGCTCTCGTATACGACCAACATAACTGGAGGATCTGTGGAGATTTGAAGGTAATACTAATATCATAAGTAAACTATTGCTATTGACTATGTTGTTTTTCCAAAGGTTATTTGAGAGCGTATAAGAACACTTAACTTCCCCACAGAAGTGATGCAGTCCAATGCAATGATTTTTTTTTCTGATAGAACAAATTCTCTAAATTCTTTAAATATTTTCATTTTTTTTCAGATTGTGGCATTTGTATTGGGAATGCAAGGGGGATACACGAAATACCCATGTTTCCTCTGCAAATGGGATAGCCGAGCGGATGAGAAGCACTATGCACAGCGTGAATGGGCATCGAGAGAGAATTTTGAACCTGGGTCGCATAATGTCGTTTCAGTGCCCCTTGTACTACCAACAAAAATTTTGCTCCCACCACTTCATATTAAGCTGGGCTTGATGAAAAATTTCATCAAATCAATGAATAAGGAGGGTTCAGCATTCCGATATCTCGAGTAAATTTCCTCATATATCTGATGCTAAACTAAATGCTGGGGTTTTTGATGGTCCTCAAATTCGAACTTTGATCAAGGATACTCAGTTCGAAAACGCAATGACTCCAACTGAGAAGAATGCCTGGCAGGCATTCAAATCAGTTGTCACTGATTTTCTTGGCAAGCGTAGAAGTCCAGAATACGAGTCCGTTGTCGAAAACTTGATGGAAGCTTTCAAAGCTCATGGGTCGCGCATGTCCATAAAAATGCACTTTTTGTGGTCCCACTTGGACTATTTTCCTGAAAATTGCGGGGATTATAGTGAGGAACAGGGTGAATGATTTCACCAAGATATCAAAATAATGGAAGAGAGGTACCAGGGAAACTGGAATATCAATATGCTGGCGGACTATTGCTGGTGTTTGAAGCGAGACGTGCCCGAAGAAAAACACAGACGGAAAGCCAAAAAAACTTCATTCCTTCCTCAATAAACTTTTTTCCATATTCATTGTATGAATAAAAGTATTTATTCACACAATGTTTTCATTTTTCACGAGTGTTCTTATAATATTACTCGTATCTACGTAGGGTGGATAGATTTTACATTTTTTTCGATTTCCATATTCTAATAGAGACAAAAACTTGTGCATGCATGGGAAAATAGCCTCTGCAAAATCTTACCTTAATAGGTAATCATCTTCTGCCCCCGGCAGAGCGATGAAAATCATATTTTAGTAGTCAAAAACGTATTTTTCTTATAATTTTTAAAATATTTCAATATACATCAAAATTATTCCTAATAACTATAAAGTCGATGAAAAAGACCTCATATGATCGTTTTTCCAAGCGCGTTGTCCTACGTTAATATCTTTTGCCCCCGGCAACAACGTCAAATGTTGAAAAAATAGGTAATTTATATACATATTTTCAGATCGGCTCTTTGTCTTAAATAATGCATTTATATACTTCCCATAGCATTTATATCGTTGCTTAGGCATGAAATAACACACACGCAAAATTTTATGACTCTAGAGTAATATCTTCTGTCCCCGAGAAAAGTCTAAATGTGGATTATAATTACGTTAATGCGATGTTATAAGTACGATAAGTTCTAAGTACAGCTCCTCGCTTGCTAATTTTATAAAATTAGCAACCCAGAACTCACCACGAGGAGGTGGCTGTACGTCGAGTTCCACCCTATCCAGCCCCAACCACCCTTCCTTTGGCTGCATGTCGATTTACATACCTGGAGTTTCATTCGTGTTTTTTCCTTCATGTCATGTTTATCTCTCGGTGTTAGTTCATACGGTGACGATGATTCTATAGATGTATCCTCGGTTTCCCTAGAGGCTGACGAAGAAGGTTGTTCTTGAGAAGTTTCTTGTCGTTTACTAGTCGACGGCTCTTGATGTTCTGCTATTCCTTCTTGTTTCAATATCGCCAATCTTCTTGCAAGAGTCATCTCGTTTTTATTTGTTGTTTCAACATCCAAAGTTCCTATTGCCATTTTGCGATAACTTCTTTGGTCGAGTAAAAACTGTTGCTCTTTCAGTGGTACTCGTCGTTCACGAGGGCAGCTGCATTTTGTCAAATCAGGGCATTTACAAGCCGATATGTCAAATAAGGTGGTCTTAGTTGATTTCTTGAAGGTCTCAAGATTTTTCTGTAACGATTCGTTCTTCTTTTTCGCGTTCAGTGATTTGATGATGTTAGCCATTTTATCACGATAACTTTTCAACATTTGATTTATCCGTGCTGTCGAAACTGTTGGAATGGAAGCTAATTTCCACAAGTATTCCAGTCTCCCGTGACCACAGCGGCGATGTATTTGAATGGAGGTTCCTTCTTTGATGATCTCAACTCAGTTCTCACATGATGGTAGTATTGCATCACATCTTCACATGTGGGAAAACATCGCAAATTCAAATCTTTCCCAGCACCAAATATTGGCCAAGTAACCGATCTTCTAGTTGTAGCGGTAGCCATCCTGTAAAGATTAAAGAATAATGTATTGTTGTGTTACGCAATAAAATCGAAAAAAACAGAGTTATGAGAAAAACAAACAAGGATATGAGCAGAGAGATTGAGCACACTGAGGACTCTGAGTGAGGAGCCACACACACACACACACACACACACACACACTGAGGACTCGAGGAGCCAGCTGCAAAATACACACCTGCCTTCGACGCTGTCAAAAGGCAACTGAGGGAACTGCGCAGTGCGTACTGGCGCGTCAGTGGCAGCTGCTGCTGGCAGCACTCACCAGAGATGACCTTTAAACCCTAGCCTAGAGTCATAAAATTTTGCGTGTGTGTTATTTCATGCCTAAGCAACGATATAAATGCTATGGGAAATATATAAATGCATTATTTAAGACAAAGAGCCGATCTGAAAATATGTATATAAATTACCTATTTTTTCAACATTTGACGTTGTTGCCGGGGGCAAAAGATATTAACGTAGGACAACGCGCTTGGAAAAACGATCATATGAGGTCTTTTTCATCGACTTTATAGTTATTAGGAATAATTTTGATGCATATTGAATATTTTAAAAATTCTAAGAAAAATACGTTTTTGAATACTAAAATATGATTTTCATCGCTCTGCCGGGGCAGAAGATGATCACCTATTAAGCTAAGATTTTGCAGAGGCTATTTTCTCATGCATGCGCAAATTTTTGTCTCTATTAGAATATGGAAATCGAAAAAAATGTAAAATCGATCCACCCTAAATTTTCTAGTGTTTAAGCTAAAAAAAATCAATAAATTTGGGGATAAAATTGGACTTATAATAAATGGCCAATAGAGAAAAAACCTGACCTGATTGAGGAAAACCAATGTCATTTTCGAATTCAGCATGGTCGAATTATATAATATGAGTTGAAAAAACCCTCACAGCAGACAAAAAAATTTCATATGCATACCAGTGTAATTATTGACAGAAATTACCCGCGAATGTCATTGATGTATTTTGAGTACTGATAACACTGGACCATGGGCGCCCGCAGGTAGGGGCAAGGGGGGGCGCTTTCCCCCCCACTGGAAATGCCAAGAAAATATATTAAATATTTTCTAAGAAAATATTTATATCCTAAACTTGCTGAAAAGTATCCAACTGCCTCCTAAAGGGTGAAAATTTTTATTTGTGTGGATGATAAAAGGTTGCTACCTTTTTATTTGTTCAGAAGTCCCCCTTTAAAATTATCCCGCCAAGTTGGCAGCGCCAACTCAAGCACCTGGCTGCATGCAGTGCGTGGCAGCCATTGTTTTTGATCAGTTTTTTTCCGACACTCAGAGAGTGAGGACTCGGATTTGTGGTCTGTGTCCCTACCTATTAATACATTAAGTTTTGCCCCCCCTTGGAAAAAATCCTGCGGGCGCCCATGCACTGGACAACAAATTATAACTGTTTTCCTGTTCCTCAAGTACTGTAAAATAGGGTACTTCTGGTAGATTTTTGCACGAAGATTACGGAATGTTTCCATCACCCACAGTTTTTGAACAAATTGAATTTGAATTTTGTTTCAAAAACAGGAATATGTAGGTATAATTGGCAGCATTAGAACTACACTTTTCGGGAGGTACTGGGGCCGAAAATTGTACTGTGGCACTGAAAATGGCTAAAATAGCAGTTAGATGAATTGCATTTAATCGGAGGACCAGTTGTTTGCCAGCAAATTGGAGGTACAACTAGAAACACGAACGGGAGTGGTCGTGCGGGATAATATATGTACGAGTATATATATAAAGCCCTCTTTTAAAGGTCTGGATCGGCTGCTCAAAGTCTGCGAATTATATTCGCAGAAACATATCCTTTTTAATGTTACAAAAACTAAGGTTATGCAATTCCATCCTAAAAGCTCTAATCAGCCAGGTGATATTAAGTTTAAAATGAGAGGTGACGTAATTGAGGAAGTACGAGTATTTAAATATTTGGGTCAAACTATCACCATCTCCTTGAGCAGTGGTTCTTAACCGGGGGGGGGGGCGCGCCCCCCTAGAAACAGGAATTTCTCTAATTGTATTTGTTATTCTCTTAACGAGAGCATGGGCTAATATTGAGAAGTTATTGAGAATGTTATTTTGATTGAAGGGGGGGCGTGGAGGGAAGGACCAATTCCTAGAGGGGGCATGGTAGTAAAAAGGTTAAGAACCACTGTCCTTGAGTGATGACTCGGATACAAGAAAATAATATTGAAGCCCTTGTGCTGAGACGAACATGACCATAAGGAACTTCCGGTTCTGTATAACTGAAGTTAAAGAGACTCTCGTACTTTCTGCAGTAATATTATACGGACAGCAACTCTGGGTGAATTACAGAAAAGGGTCTGGCAGAACCCTAAATTTGCTATACAACAGATATTTTAGACTCCTACACAAATTACCCCCCGAGATGCTCAGCTTCGCAAATGTTTGCTACCTGCAATGTCACTAGCTTCCCGGAGGTAACAAGACGTGCTCAATGCAGTCTAATGCAAAGAATTAAAAATCAACCAACCCGATTATCCAAGCTATTCATCAGTCCTGCCGTATGTCTTCTAAGCTACGGAATTCATGGTATGAAAACGTCTGTCTGTAGCTCCACTTAACTTTGACATTACTGTATTATTTCTCATTAATTGTATATACAGTATTTCTATCCTTAGTATGTAATTGTCATATTCATTGTCAGTTCGTATTATTAATATTTGCCATATGGCCTATAGTCTGCCAATAAACTTTTCCCAATTCATTTCATATACAGTATATGATATACAGGGTGTCCCATAAGTCTGGCATCATAGGAAAAATAATAAAAAAGGCAAAACAAAAGCTTATTTACAGAACGTGCTCAATATGTCCACCATTTTTTTCAATACACAAATTCAGACGTGATACCCAGTCAGCAAGCACACGTTGAATGATGTCAGGAGTAATGGTGTTACATGCCCCAATAATGCGCTGCCGCAAATGTTCAACACTCCTAATTTTCTCTGCGTATACCAGCGCTTTCAAGTGGCCCCAGAGATAAAAATCTAGTGGCATGAGATCCGGGCTTCTAGCTGGCCATTCCACAGGCCCTCGACGTCCTATCCAATGACCAGGGAATTGTTGGTACAGGTATTCCCTTACTTGGGTGCTGTAATGTGCAGGAGCGCCGTCTTGCTGGAACCATGTTGGGAAATTTCCTTCTTCGTTCAAGACACTGGGAAATGCTTCTTCCTTGAGCATACGTAGGTAGGTGCCTCCAGTGACATGTTCATCGAAAAAGAGGGGGCCTATGATCCGATCCTTCCAAATGCCACACCATATCATCACCCGAGATGCACCTTGTTCCTTTGAAGAGGTATACCAGTGAGGGTTGTTTTGAGACCAGTAGCGGGTGTTCTGTCGATTTACATCACCATTTCCATAAAAAACAGCCTCGTCACTGAACAGAATGGTGGACGGGAAATTGGCATCCCGAGCATATTGTTCCGTAGCCCATTCACAAAATTCCATCCGCCGGCCGGGATCATCTTCGCTTAATTTCTGTAAGATCTGAAGTTTATATGGATGCCATTTGTGAGCCTGAAGAATGCGATGGATGCTACCTTTCGACACTCCTGTCTCGGCGGACAATCGCCGAAGGGACTTATTGGGACTTCTGTTAAAATGAGCCAGGATAGTTTAGTCAAACGTTTTGCATTAACTTAAACGAACCTGGAATGAGAGGTATTAAATTTTCAGTTCGAGGGTGAAGCAAATCTCTGAGCCAAGACTGTATGTATATGGGCTGTCAGAAGTCGGTCTGCTAGGAAAAGGGGAGGATATCACTGGCGGTCCCGCTGTTTTCGTCAGTTCACTAAAAGGCTAACTCTGACACTACATAAAAGACATGGTCTAGTACAGTGGTTCTTAACCGGGGGTGCGCGCCCCCCTAGAAACAGGAATTTCTCTAATTGTATTTGTTATTCTCTTAACGAGAGCATGGGCTAATATTGAGAAGTTATTGAGAATGTTATTTTGATTGAAGGGGGGCGTGGAGGGAAGGACCAATTCCTAGAGGGGGCATGGTAGTAAAAAGGTTAACCACTGGTCTAGTATATAATCCTTTTTTACATGAAACTAATCTAAATAATTAGACTGAATTTTATGCACAGTGGGTGAATGGAGTAAAGTCTCATCCTGTGTTCTCTGTCAAGATCATGCGTAAATTTACCCATTTTTAAATATTTTATGATAGAGATTTGAAGTCAGTCCCATTCGATTCCGGGTGGCGAGCATTACGTTGGAACGATTGTTCCGCGATGATTGAAACCTTATTGCGTATTCTTCGAGAGAAACAAAGATCCTTTTGAGAAGATTGTTTTGTTGGATCTAACGTTTTGCTTTTTCAAGCAACAAAGTAACTTAGTGATTAGTATTGTTTAAGAAAACAGATACGTACTGTATTAAAAATTTGTAACGCGGAAAAATTGGATTTCTTTTTTTTTCAACCAATTTTTCAACCAAATTTTCCTTGTCTGGTTTGAGAACAAAGATGGAGAACACTTTCAGCATCGAAAACTCTAAAATCTTTAATATTTTACTTAAAGATAATATGAAACCTTCACATACTGATATCAATGCTTCAGAGAGAAAAAAGTTTTGTTGGCATGTAGTATTGTTCTAAAGAAATGATTATATGCATTTACAAGTCAGCTTAACACTCGGAACTTCTTACCTGGTGAGCAAATAAACAGGCATAATACTTGTTCATTTTATTAAGGAAAACCAGCTAACTATTAAAACAAGCCAAAAGTAACTGTTGTGGTTAATATTATCTAGATTATTAGTAAAGTGTTATGGAACTTTTCTACAAACTGCATGGCAAGTTTAAAATGCAGGCCGATTTTAATTTTTCAGTCGCTGATGCTGTTACCGGTCGTATTTCATAGTTCTGTTGAAGGTCATTCAGTTGTACTAATGTCCTATGACAAAGTTTAAGAAAGTTTGAGTCTGTGGCTTCTTTACGACTTTGGATGGTTGAGTACGGCACCACCCTTGCCCACAACTCAAATTACTTAAAACAGTTAAAGGTAAGTAAAACAGGCGTAACAACTACAATGCAATAAAACTGCTATTACCAAGAACAGGTTCCTTAAATCTAACGAGTTTACCTTAAATCTAAGAAAGAAAGTTCATTACATAAAATTAACCAGGCTTGCACATAAACAAAAATTCGTGACCAGTAATCACTGTCCATACTAAAAGCACTGTACCGTCCGATCGTCATTCTTCCTGGTGCTACACAACCAAGAGCCTCCTTAGATACCCCTCTGCACCGTTGGCTGAGTCTGGATTATCACAGCTCATACACCAGTTCAAATCAACACTGGTTCAGATGCAGGAAACGACCCAATTGTAGCGTCAAGCTTAGTTGAGTCAATGTAGCAGGACTCGAGTGACAACTGAAAACAGGTTCAAACCCGGAGCAAAGTGCCGTAACTTAATTCTAGCCCAAACAACACAGAAACCTCTAGTCCACAGTGTTCACTCCCAAGCTGGTGCAAGTCCGGTCCCAAGTTCGTTGCCTAGATATTAAGTCAAAACACTTTGCGCACACTAGTATTACTAATATTAAATTATATACAATCGATAAGAAAACTATGAAACAGTTCCAAATACTATACACTAAACTTGATAATTCTTCCCCGTATTATCGGGCTTCCATTGATACACAACTTCTTTTCTCCTTCGAATGCATTTATGTGATTCCAATGTACCCTTTTACACTAATTACGAATTTGAAAACAGACTTTTCTATCACCCACCAATTTCAAAAGAAATGCAAATAAAAATTTACAGATTTTCTTATATTTTGGTATATTTAATCGTAAAAAAATGAAGAGTACCTTACCTGAAATGTTTTTGCAGCTGAATTTCGCCTATAACTAATACTTAGGGGCTTCTCTTATAAGTGTCCAACAGTAGTCGGCCAACATACTGGGACTATAATCAACGGTGGCCAAACCCCGGCTCGCGAGCCGCATGCGGCTCTCGAGGTTGTTAACTGCGGCTCGCGAGACAATTTTGGTTTTTATTGTATTTATCATAAAAGACAAAATTCATAATACAAATATAATTTTTTTTTACATAATAAAAAAATATGAAAAAAAAACAAGGAAAAATTGAATTGACAATAAAATGCGTCATGCGTACGACAATTTCTTTTGCGTGACAGGCACTAAGCGGGATAATCGCCACTCATCAGTGTCCAGTACCCCTCGAGCTACCCTGCGGGCCGCGTGTAGTAACGAGTGAGTGTGTTTTAAAATTGGCTTCTTAGATCAAATAGTGGCTATTTTTCTCAGCTATACAAGTGAAAGTTATACAACCCCCTTAGTTAGGATTGCCAACCGTCCTTTTTTGAAAAGGACAGTCCTTTTTCGTAGACTTTTGTCCTTGTCCTTTCTTGAGTTTGGAAAGGACGCCATTTGTCCTTTTCTGATAACGATCTTGTTCCAAACAACAGTTTTATAACAAAACTTTTGTTTAAAAGGAAATAATTATAAAGTCTTAAGTCGAGTAACATTTTATAAATTCATTTCTTCACTTAAATGTTAACGTTCCGTGTAGCGGAAAAGTATAAATTTAAAAATAAATATTGTTACCATAAATTCTGTCAATGCATGACTCAATGGGTCAATATCTGTATATCAATAAAAATATTTACTTTAAGAAAATATGCAATAAAAAAGCATGCGGTATAAATTGTAATAAATTATAAATAAAATTTTACTTCTTTCCCTAACCTTGTAGACAGTATATTGGAATTGATGTTCTTGTCCTTTTTTTCAAACTTCATGGAGTTGGCATCCCTACCCTTAGTTGATTAAAATGACTGAGCAGACAAAGTGTAAGAAACGGAAATATGAAGAAGAAAATAGTTTTTAAACAGGAGTGGGAGGAGAGCTTTGCCTTTAATGTTAAGGGTGGGAAACCTGTGTGCCTTATCTGCCACGTGGCACTCAATCACTTTAAAGCCAGTAACTTAAAGCGTTATCATGAAACTAAACATAAAAATTTCATTACGGAATTTCCTCCCAAATCAGAATTGCGGAAGACTAAGTTAACAATGTTGAAATCTAGCCTAGTTGCCCAACAAACTGTACTTTCATCATTGTGTAAGACAGCTGACTTAACTACTGAAGCTAGTTTTGTTATGGCATGGAATATTGCTTGTGCTCAACTTCCCTACAGTAGTGGAGAATTTGTGAAGAAGAATATTGCCGATGTTACTGCAATTCTCGCTCCAGATAACACAAAGCTTCGAGAACAAATAGCAATTATTTCTATTTCCCTCAACACTACAGAGAGACGTATTTCCCAGATCAGTGCTGAAATTGCATGCTCGTTGCAGAGTGATTTGAAGAATTCTGTTGCATTCAGTTTGGCCCTCGATGAATCCAAAGATATTAAAGATAACCCTCAACTGGCGATATTTGTTCCTTATGTTACTGGCGATGGAAATGTGAAAGAAGAACTCTTGGACTTAATAACCCTAAGAGAAACCACCAGAGGGGTTGACATAAAGAACGCACTTGACGAGGCATTATCAAATGCTCAAGTACCATTGAATAAACTTGTCAATGTTGCAACAGATAGAGCACCAGCTATGGTAGGACAAAATGTAGGCCTAGTTGTGCTCTTCACACGCGATCCCAAGCATCCTGTGTGTCTCTTTATTCACTCTATCATTCACCGTGGTCATTTGGTAAGCAAGTACTTTAGGTATGACAGTGTTATGAAATGTGTTCTAGAAATTGTGAATTTCATTCGTTCAAATGCAAAAACGCACCGAGCTTTTAGAAATTTTATCGAGACGCTGGCTCTTCAAGATAAGCCAGATGACCTTTCATTCTACTGTATTGTAAGGTGGATATCAACTAGTAATCTCCTGAATAGGTTTGTTGCATTGTTGGAGCCTATCATTGATTTCTTGAAAGAAAAAAGAAAGTCATACCCACAATTAGAAGATCATGAATGGGTGCAGGATCTGATTTTTTTTACTGATGTAATACAACACCTTCAAAATCTAAATCTAGCACTTCAGGGAAAGGATAAAGTCATTTCTGACCTTACACAGACAGTGTTCAGTTTCCAGAATAAAATAAAGCTCTTCCAAAAAGATCTAGTAACAAAAAAATTTGACCACTTTCCCCACCTGAAAAACCGAGCAAACACTTTTCCTGATATTGAAATAAAAGATAGTAAATTGGAGGAATGCAAAGGTAAATTAGAAGTACTAATTGATGATTTTCAGTTCAGGTTTGATGAACTAAAGAAGCTAAAACCATGCTTCGAATTTCTTGTAAATCCTTTCCTGATTGATGTCGTCAACGATGGCTGTCCTGTTACCACACCTTTTGTTACGGAAGCTGCTTCAATACAAACAGAACTTTTGGAGCTACAGGAGGACGTGGGTTTAAAGTTGATACATAAAAGCTTATCTGCAGTTGAGTTTTGGAAGCAAGTACCAGAGACAAAGTATCCTCACCTCAGGAAAACCAGTTTCCGACTTATCTCAGTTTTTGGGACAACTTATTGCTGTGAAGCACTCTTCTCGGTAATGAAGTTTGTAAAGTCAAAACATCGTGCTACCCTTACTAACGAACACCTGACTGAGCTTCTTCATACCGCCTTAACATCACATCACTAAACCTTCTACAAGCAGTAATTAAACAATTTAATAATGTGAGTATAACTATATGTATATGTTTTTAGTAATTAAATTCTTTTTAAAATATTTTGCGGCTCTCGTACATCTGAAAAACGTCATATGTGGTTCTTGGGTCCAGGAAACTTGGCCACCCCTGGACTACATCTTTCTTGGTACCGCTTTTCCATGGTTGATATATCCTGATGAAACCTTTCACAGTGCTCATCGCTGACAGCCCCCAGGTCTGATGGGAAGAAGTCCGGGTGGGAGTGCAGGAAATGTATTTTCAAAGACATGTTACACCCTATGGCTTGGCAAGTACTAAGCATTTGCTCTACTAGGGAAACAATTTTCTGATTTGACGCTGCCAAGGAATTTCGTAGCCACTTGTTTAAAAGCTTTCCACGCTGTTCTTTCAACCTCATTCAAAGACTCATCAAATGCAGTGTTTCATCACTTCTCTGATCTGTGGGCCCACAAAATTGCCTTCTTTGATTTTCGTTCCGCCGATTCTAGGGAACTTCTGTTTTAGATATAGAAATCCAGGTCCGTCTTTATTCATGGCTTTTACAAAAGAAAACTTTTGCTGGATCTACTAGGGTTTGATGGGCAACATTTTTCTGCCCTGGAACCAAATTTTGTTGAAGTGGCCACTCTTTCTGTGTATAATGACTCCCCTTAGCTCGGCTGTCCCACTCGCAGAGGAAACAAGAAAACTTTGTGTATCCTAACTGTAAGTCGAGGAGAAGTGCAGTCACTTTCAGATCACCACAGATATGCCAGGAGTGCTCATTAGAGTCAATATGTTTCAAAAGTAACTGCATATTGTCATATGATTCCTTCATATGAACTTCATGTACAATCGGAACCGAAGGATAGACATTACCGTTGTGCACTAGCACAGCTTTCAAACTCAACTTTGATGAATCGACAAAAAACCTCCATTCCTTAGGATTTTTACAGTCTTTTGTAAGAGATTCCAACCTTTTAATCTAGAACCTAAGAGCTCAGCCTGATTTTTAGATAGATTCAACTCTCTGACAAGATCGTTTAATATTGACTGAGAAATTAAATGAGGTTCATCCGATGAAGGTGGTTGAAATTGTGCATCCATGTCATATGGTCTTTCCAAAAGTTCATTACGAGATTCATCCAGGTTCATCATCACCTATAAAGTCCATGTCTTTGGTGGTTTTGGTACTGGCAAATCGTCACAGTGTGAAACAGGTCGCATGGCTGACAGTAAATTAGGATATTGAATCGCATGTTTAGATTTTGAGGAATGTCCACTTATCTTCGTTAAACAGAAGTAGCAAATAGTCGCGTGGTCTCTTTGTTTTCTCCATACCAATGGGACCGCAAAAGACATTGAAGAATGAGTACCTTTTAACCACCCTCTCAGAGATCTTGCACAAGAAACACAGTATACATGAGGAGCCCAGATTTAGACTTGATCTCCTACTTTGCAACCGAAATAAAGTTTATACGCCTTCTTAATTAAAGGAGTGAAACCCTGCTTTTGAGATTTTGTAAATTCACCACACACAAAACAAAAACTGTCAGGGCTATTTGCACATTTACGAGACATTCTCACTTTTATATAAAAAAAAAAAAAACTATTTTTTCACCAAACATATCCCAAGACAAAAATGAATAACTAAATGCACTTAATCAATCAACTGGTGGATAGCAATGCACGTGACTGACTGAGAGATTAGAACGAATACGCAAGTCTCACACATGACAAACAAGAATGTGCATGTACTGACAGGTCTGTGCTTGTTTAATTCGGTAAGTAGCTGTTGCAGACTCAACTGACTCGTACTATTTATCTACCAATCACCAAATAGTTTGTCACCATAGTCAAATTTACTCCGCTCACAAATGCCCCAGACACGGTGACGCCCCTCATTACATCAGTTATATTTTTATAAAAATCCAATGTGTGAGAGAAAAATTAATCGATGAAATAGCGTAATGCTACATTTGATGAATGTTTTTCGCTTTGTTTCTCGACAGTAACATTTGTCGTTATACTGAAATCCATCATTATTGGCATTGGTTGTTCAGAAAAGCTTGGCTTTTGCTCGCTTGAGCATTTTAAGGAATGGCATGCATCGCGTGAATAAAAGTAATAAACATTTTATATATGTTATGATGTATATATGCAGTGTACTTAAATAAATATATGCACATTATATATAAACATGAAAATATAAATAATATTAATAATATAAAGATTTTATACAAAATAAATGACTAACAATAAATCTCGTATTATGATGCAAACTGAGGAGTACTACTTCGATCTCAAAGGTTTTTAAATTGAAAATCCCTCAAAACCTATCGGTGACAGAAAAAAATCTGTTTTCATTTTCGTAATCAGCGTAAAAAAGAACATAATCACCCACATTTATTAAAAGGAGAAAAACTTTGTTGAACAGTGTTATATATTATACACTATACGCTACACAGTACAGGGTGAACCATCTACATGATACATTTTAGTTCATGCAACATCACACAGCCAGACACAGACATACACACACACAAATATCCAAAAGGTTTGGCTTCAACCAATACACGAAATATATTTTGGTCATCTTGGAGGAATTTTTCACCTAAACCCGTGGAGCAGCTAGGAAAACTGTGTTCCGGGGAAGCTTCTGACCAAAATTCTTCTGGTTATCTTATCACTAAAAATTATAACACCCGTTATCGAAATTACAAACCAAATACGTTAATAACTTACAAGTAACAACCAACTATCTCACCAGTTTAGAAGTACCAACCAACTATCTCGCCAGTTTAGAAGTAACAATCAACAATCTTCTTAATTTACACTGAAAATTTTAATATATATAACCCTGTAAAATTACCCCTTCCTTGTATACGATAACTAATAGTGACCACAAACCAGCATAACGATTTTCTCCTTAAATACAGGTTCTTCACAAAAATTAAAAGAAACATTTCATATAAAAGACGATCATACAAAGACAGAATTTGTGCTTTGAACCAAATAATTGTACATTTAACCTTTAGAATTTACCAAAATAATATTTTCTCTGTAATTTAGATTCCATTTCAAGGATTTTTTTTATATAAAACAAACATTCATTTTAAAAAGATCTTGAAAACACGAAATACTCTTTTTGTAATGAAAATGAGATTATGATTCAAAACACATTCTCTCTCTCTCTCTCTTTTATGCAGGAAAGAGGGGCCAAGGGCGAATGCCCACACAAGCGGTCTTCCCCCCATAGAAGAAGAAGAGGGCCAAAATCAAGGTCCACGGTTATCGACATGCCTAGACACTTTGCGTTTGAAAAATGGGAGGTCATAGAAAAGAGGAAAGATGAATTGAGGAAGATTGTTCCAGAGTTCGCCGGTTGAGTAGATGAAAGATTGAAAATACCGATTAACACTTGCGATAGAGAGTTAGACAGAAATGAAATGAAAAAGTGTAGAAAGTCTGATGCTGCGTGCTCTCCTTAAAGGAGGAAGCATGAAGTTTGAGAGTTCAGAAGAGCAATGTCCGTTATGATAGCGATAGTAAAGAGAGAGTGAGGCAACATTGCCGCGAAGAGAGAGAGAGTGAAGACAATCAGTGAGAGGCGGGGAATTGATTAGACGAAAAGCCTTTGATTCTACCCGGTCAAGTACAGCTGAGTGGGTTAAGCCACCCGACACATGAGAAGCACACTCCATACAGGGGCGAACAAGACCCCTGTACAGAAACAGCAACTGAGTGGGGGTGAAGAAACTGCGGAGGCGGTACAACACGCCTAACCTCTTAGAAGATGTTTCAGAAAGAGAGAATATGTGATCTTTCTCAAAAATAAACGCCAGAAATATAAAGAGAAGAGGAAGGATTGCGTTGTGTGTTATTGAAGGTAAGGGGATAGCCGTATAGAAGATTGTGACAAGTAGACAGGTGGAGATACTGAGTTTATGAGGCATTGAAAGCCATAAGATTTTCTGTGCCCTAATCAGAGATAGCAGAAAGAGCAGAGGTCAGGTGTTCCATACTCCACAGCCTTCGTACGCGAATCATGGAGTGACTGTTGTAAGGGACACTTTGGGAAGCGGGAGAAGTAAAGAGTGAAATCATCGGCTTAGAAGTGAACAGGACAGGAATGCGAAAAATGCTCTGTATGAATTGGTCCACAATTAACCCACCCCTTATATCTCCAGTCTAACTATAGAGTAGATCAAGCCTAGCCTAGAGGGGTCAGCCTAGAGATTCCGGAAATGATCCAGAGCGGGCAGATAAATTGAGGTCCACAGTAGGATTCCTCACCAAATTAGGTTAGGGCAATCTACCTTCACCTTTGTTAAGCTATGAGTTGATGCTGGGTCTTAGGCCACAATGTCGGCCTAACTTGTCTGACCCAGCTTAATTTAATGTGATTAATTTGCTGGGTTAAAAACACAATTAGTCACTTACTGTTAGTTATTAGAGAGTCTCTTTTCTCCTTCAAGTTTAATTGTCGAGAGCGTACTTGCTGGTGGGGATCTTTTTCGTTGTCTGTTCTCGTCCCTTCTCCAGTTCCGTCCTCTCGCCCCGTTGTTCGTTTTCGTTCTCCTTTGTTCTCCTCTTCGCGGGGCTTTTTCCACCAGCGTTGTCTTGGTTTTTTCCTCGGTTGGTTGAGCGGTAATGTATCTCTATTACCGAGCACGCTCTTCTCACACAGTATATAAATACTAGTGTGGAGAATAATTCTGGTGAGCAACCAATTGGTTTCATCCACCCAGTTATTGACATAAAAGGAATTTAATAATTGTTAGATTAACTACCTACCTACTCAGTGAACCATTTTCGTTACCTCCCAACTACCCACACATCAGTTTTCCATATACTGGGGGCCCCGGGAGATAAAAATTTTGGTGTCATTGTCACCAATTTTTATGTCTGAGTGTAGACTAGCTAACTATTTGACTGTAAATGCCTGTTAATCTGATTAACAGTGCCTATCCTCACCTTCTCATGGAGAAGGTGTAGCATTTAATTAGAAGAGAAAATATACATCCATAGGATGAAACTGTCTATGGTCTTTACCATAAGAAAAGAAAAAATGAAAGTTAGAAGATAAAATTACAATTCCCCAGCATCTATTTTTTGTTGTAAAAATAGTCGCGCCTTTAATGCTGTTTGTCGCTGAGGTCATGTGTCTGTCAATGTTGTAGTAGGATGCGTTACCACTCCTACTGTCAAAGGAATAGTTACTGGAAGTTCAGTGTCTCCAGTTGTTACTGTCAGTGGAGAAGGTTCTCCAAAGTCCATTGTTTTGGGTCCAGACTCTAAAGGGTACAAAAGAGAAATGTCTCTTGTTGTGTCACCCGTTGAACTCCTTAATTTGACCACTCTTGTTACCCCGTCTGCCCCTGGTCTGAGTTCTGAAACTCTAGCCAGAGGCCAGTATTGTCTTGGAGTACTGTCATGTATGAGAACAAGGTCCCCTACCTTAATTGTGTCAGACCAATCCTTCTTAGTCATTTGTTTATGTCTCTCCCTTAGACCCATCAAGTACTCAGTTTTCCACTGTTTAATGAAATGAGCTTTAACTCTAGTTAAATGTTGTAACTTAGTCTGGAGCTCATCATGTCGTTGAGTCCAGTTTGGGTCTTCTGAAGAGTCTATATTGTAGTCCGGCAGGAGACTAACTTGTTCTCCCCGAATCAAATGATTTGGAGTTAATGGTTCCGGGTCATTAATGTTGTCACTCACATAAGTGAGTGGTCTATTGTTAATGATGTTCTCAATCTCAGCCAGGAGAGTGAGGAACCAAATAAGTGTATCTGTTTTTTGCCAATTGCTTTCTTCAAGCAATTCTTTACTGTTGTATATTCCTCTCCCAGATAGAACCATACCAAGGAGAGGCAACCGGAATATACTTCCACTTTATGTTTGAATTTTGTATATATAATTGTGTGATTTCATCGCTTAACAAGTCGTGGATGACTTGTTCACCAGCCTTGAAATATGTAGCATTGTCAGTCCAAACTGTCTTGGGTACTGAATGTCGTGCACAGAATCTCTTAAAGACAGCAACAAAAGATTCTGCTGTAAGGTCCTCCACAACATCCAAATAAACAGCTCGTGAGGCAGCACATGTAAACAGTACAATGTACATTTTTTGTTCAGTGTCACCCACCCCTACAGTCAATGCTCCTGTATAGTCAATGCCTACAGTCTCAAAGGGTCTGTTGAGAGTAACTCTCTCCTCTGGCAAAGCAGGAGGATTTGGTTCCTATAGGGCCTAGCATGAATACGCCTACATGTGACACACTCACTCAGGACTGTTTTAACAGTGATCCTTCCCTTGGGTATCCAATAAGTTTTTCTTAATGTAGTTAGTGTCTGTGGTACCCCCATATGATATACATCATTGTGTGTTTTTCTGATGATTAATGTTGTCAAATAGCTAAATCTAGGTAAAAGGATTGGATGTTTGCTTTTGTATGACAGTTTTGATTTGTCTAATCTCCCTTTACACCTTAGAAGGCCTTCCTCATCTCTGAACAAGTTTAGATCCACAACTACTGATGGTACAGCTTCTTTTGTTTGTTTCCGATTAGTTAAGAATTCTAACTCTTTATTGTACTCTTTTTGTTGTGCATGGCCTATCCAGTATTTGGTTGCAACTTCTGTATAATTATGATTGTTTTTATTTAGCTGTTTGTTAATTGTAGTTAAACAGTTGTGAGCAAACCTCAAACAGTAGGCTGTGACCCTGACAAGTTTGTTGAAATCAGAATAAATTTCATAATTAGTGATTGGTTCAACCTTTTCATTTGAAAAGATTAAATTTAATGTCAAGTTAACTTGTTCCACAGGCCATTGGTCTGTATTACAGAGCCACTTAGGTCCCATAAACCAAGTTTTGTTTGACTTCAACAACTTGTAGGATAAACCTCTGGTCAGAAAGTCTGCTGGATTTTGTTTAGTTGGAACATAGTGAAAGTTTACTTGTAGGCTTTCATTAGCTTCAGCTATTTCTTTTAGCCTATTTCTTACAAAGATATTCTTACTATTAATGCTATCATTCCGTATCCAGGCAAGACAAATCTGACTGTGCCAGAAGTGGATATGAGTTATGTTCACATCATGGTAAGCATCCTTAAGCAATGAAATGGTTTTAATGGCTAATGCAGCAGCCAATAGTTCCAATTGAGTTATGGTTCGGGTAGGTTTGAGAGGTGCAACTTTCCCTTTTGCATAAATTAGATGACTTTCTGTAGGACTTACAAGATACGCACAGCACCCATAAGCTTGTGTGCTTGCATCAGCAAACACATGAAGTCTCTGGGGCTTATCCCTAAACCCACAGCACCTTTGAATTTTAATGTTCTGCACTTTTGTTAAATCAGCAGCTTACTTCTTCCAAGATTTTTGATTTTCATTTGTTATTGGATCATCCCACCCAACATTTGTTCTCCAAATTTCTTGGAGGAGAATCTTTGATTTTATTGTTGAAGGCAGGAATAGACCCATGGGATCAAAAATTTTGGAAGCCTCTGATAATATTTGTCTTTTAGTATTTACTTCCTCATCAAGTTTAAAACCTTTAGTACAGATTGAATCATGACTGTTAGAAGTTGCATCCAAATACCAGTTCATACCTAAAGTTTTAACTCTGTCTGATAGCTCAGTAAGACCATTATTATCCTTTAAAATCTTTTTTTTAAATCCTCATCATTTGAAATCCACTCTCTAAGTTCAAAGTTACCTTGTTGCATAATGTTTTGAGAGTGTTCATAGACTTCAGATAATTCAGATTTTGTTGTTGTTGAGCCTATTAGATTGTCTACGTAAAAATGTTCCTTAAGGAAGTTCAATGTTAAAGAGTTATTAAACTGGTTTAAATGATGTCTAATTGTCAATGCTAATAGGCTAGGTGAGCAATTGGCTCCAAACAACACAACATTAAATCTATAGGTTATGAACCCTTTATTCAAATGAAATGGATCCTTGAACCATAAGAACCTAAGTTGGTTCTTATCATATTCATTTTTAAGATTTATTCTCAAAAATGCCTTTGAAATGTCACTTTGTACGGCATATTTGTCTAACCTGAACCTCAGTAACATCTTCACAAGGTCAGAAATGAGATTAGGACCCTCAATCAGGCAATCAACTCCTCTGAGTTTTGTTGTTGGGGCATCTTGTCGATAAACCCCCCTGTGGGTTAAATAATGACAACCATCTTTTTTAAAAGGGTTATTTGTTACTTCTTCAATGAAGCCTTTCTGTAGCTGTTCTTTGAAGACATCACTGTACTTTTTAATATTATTATCTTGTTTGAGTTTTTTCATTACTTTATATAAATGTCCTTTAGCTACTTTGAGATTGTCTCTTAAAGTTGGACAATTTATTTTCCAAGGTAACTAGATAAAATAACTATTGTCTTTGCACTGAATGGTGTCTTCAAATCTTTCTACCATTAACTGATCTTCTGAAGTTTGATTTGTGTCATTTATACCCACAGATTCTAGCAACCATAAAGTTTGAATTGCCTCATCCAAAGTTTCATTTGATAATGATGAATTAATGTTCTCAGTTGAGATAATATTATTCAAAGTGTTGCTATTCTTACAGGTGTTATGTAGGACTGTGTTGAGGCACATAGTATTTGTTGGTCATGAACTATTTTGGTTTAGGTCTAGGTTGTATTTGGATAGATCACCCAAAGGGGCTATCCCTGATGGAGTCTGAATAGCTATACCATTACCTATCTCTACTATGCCCTTATGAATAAGATTAATATAATCTGCCCCATTAACATTTCAATGTTAGCTACTGTGTTGTTAGTGATATGTCTATCAGCTATTTTGTAATGTTTTCCCAAATGATTTATGGTTTGTTCTAGTTTGGGTATAACCAGTTTGTTTTGTCCTACTTTAGAAATAATAACTGCTTCAATTTTCTCTAATTTATTTTCTAAATGTAGTTCCAGGTCAATTGTCTTATAGCCATTTTTGTCCGAGTTATCCTTAACAAAGGATGCAATATTGAGTTTTTGTTCATTCGGGTTTGGTGTCAAACCCAATTTATTAACTACATTTTGTGAAACAAATGTTTGTTGAGAACAACAGTCTATAAGACATCTCACTGGAGTAGTGCTACCCTCACTATTCACTAAGTCCAAAGTAATAGTTGGTAAAAGAATCTCAGTGTTTCTTGTTACGTTGTTTGAACAAACAGAATGTCCCATGAAAGTGGCATTTTCTTGATTACCTTTGTTTGGGGGAGGTATCTTTTGAGTTTGAGTACTATTGTTTGGACACTTTGGTGAATCACACATTGATGAGACATGTCGTAAACTTTTACAAAACTTACACTTGAATCTTAACCTAGATTTACAGTCTTTCTTATAATGTCCCTGGCCAGTACACTTTTTACACAGGTTCAACTGTTCACATCTTTTAGCTCTTTGGTTAAAGTCTGAATATTTGTCACACCCAGTACTACTGTGTTCATTACTTGCACAAAATTTGCAATGTGGTGTGTAAGTTGAGGCAGCAGTTACATTAAAGTTCTGTAATGTAGGTGTTCGTGTATTACAGTTGGTCACATATGATTCTACAGTATCAAGTTTTGTCTGTTTGGCTGTAGCTAGTTGGTCTCTGGGAACAGTCTTTGGTTTATCCATAGTCTGGGTCTTATTTTGTGTTGGAAAATCTCTCAATTTGTAATTAGTTAGGATATTGGGGAAGTGTTTTCTTAATCTTCCAGATTAGGATAATTTTCTCCCGTCTTTAGAATTAAAAATATCTTTAACCCTCAAAGGAAGGCACCTAAGTACTATGCCTTGTATAATCCAAGATGAAGCTTTAATATCTATCTCATTGCTAACTAGTTGTCCTATAATGCTTCTAATTTTTGTATAAAAATTTTCCATATCACTATGGTTATCTTTTATGGGTGCAAATTCAAAAATTTGTTGAGATAATTCATATACAATCTCATCTTATTAATGTAATTACGTTTTTAAGAGATCAATAGCTACTTCATATGAATTCCCTACGGCTGTAAATAGGCTATCAGGTTATAGGCTGGGCCTTTAAGGAAACTAGTTAAGTAGCTAAACTTTTCAACAGTTTGAAATATAAGGTTTATTACCTATTAATTCTCAATTTGTCAATGAAAGATGGGAATTGTACCGTGTCCCCTTCAAATGTTGGTACTAGCAAAATGGGTAACTGAGCCCTCAATTCTTGTGACTCAAGATTTAGCATGCCACTTAAATTTTGTTGAAGGTTAGCTCTACTTTCATTAAAAATCAGAATTAGGTTTTTTTGGTGTTAAGTCAGTCAAAACGAGACCGTAGTCTCCTTATTTGCTGTTCAATTGAGATTACCTGATCATCATTATCAGCGTAAAGGTCTATCAATTGTTCTTCAGCCATTTCGGATTCAACTACTCTGAAATACTCTCATTAATGGCTATTATTTCCTCCTTTTTAGTTTCCAATTTAAGATTACACACTCTAAATCTTCCTTACCTGGTTGTGTAATATTGTTAAAAGTGTTCACAGCCTTTGTAACAGCTCCCAACTTTGCCCCCCTTTTCTTTTTTAACTTTTTCAATTCCGCACTGTCCATGTCTAAGTCAAAATTGTTTAACTGGGGATCGTAATGAAATAGAGGACAAGAAGAAATTACCAGAGAAGAGAGAGCACAGACAAAACAGTCAAGTTTAAATTTGGTTTAATCCCCACCAAGTACTTATGTGTCACTCAGTCTAAGCTTATAAGAGAATGAGACTCCTTAAATGTAATGTTTCCTAGTTAGGCCCTAGGTTGTAGACCTAATTAGGCTTGATTAGGTTAGGCTTAGGCTAGGCTTAGGCTAGACCATTTAGCCTAATTCTGCAATTTTTGTTAAGTAAGGTTAAGGTTTGTAAATTCCCCACACACGGACCACCAATGCGAAAAATGCTCTGTATGAATTGGTCCACATTAACCCACCCTTATATCTCCAGTCTAACTATAGAGTAGATCAAGTCTAGCCTAGAGGGGTCAGCCTAGAGATTCCGGAAATGGTCCAGAGCGGGCAGATAAATTGAGGTCCACAGTAGGATTCCTCACCAAATTAGGTTAGGGCAATCTACCTTCACCTTTGTTAAGCTTGAGTTGATGCTGGGTCTTAGGCCACAATGTCGGCCTAACTTGTCTGACCCAGCTTAATTTAATGTGATTAATTTGCTGGTTAAAAACACAATTAGTCACTTACTGTTAGTTATTAGAGAGTCTCTTTTCTCCTTCAAGTTTAATTGTCGAGAACGTACTTGCTGTGGGGATCTTTTTCGTTGCTGTTCTCGTCCCTTCTCAGTTCCGTCCTCTCGCCCCGTTGTTCGTTTTCGTTCTCCTTTGTTCTCCTCTTCGCGGGGCTTTTTCCACCAGCGTTGTCTTGGTTTTTTCCTCGGTTGGTTGAGCGGTAATGTATCTCTATTCCGAGCACGCTCTTCTCACACAGTATATAAATACTAGTGTGGAGAATAACTCTGGTGAGCAACCAATTGGTTTCATCCACCCAGTTATTGACATAAAAGGAATTTAATAATTGTTAGATTAACTACCTACCTACTCAGTGAACCATTTTCGTTACCTCCCAACTACCCACTCATCAGTTTTCCATAGGAAGAACGAATTAAAAGATCATTAATAAATAAAAGAAAAAAGTGGGTGAGAGGACAGAATCCCCAGGAACACCACTGTTGACAGCTTTAGGAGAAGAACAATGGCCATCTACAACTGCAGCTATAGATCGGTCAGAAAGGAAATTAGAGATGAAGGCACAGAAAGAAGCATAGAAAACGTAGGAGGGCAGTTTCGATATTAAAGATTTATGCCAGACTCTATCAAAAGCTTTCGATATGTCAAGTGCAACAGCAAAAGTTTCACCGAAATCTCGAAAGGAGTGTAAGAGATATACGAATTAGAGAGATTTACAAGAAGATCGCCAGTAGAGTGTCCCTTGCGAAACCCATACTGACGATCTGAAAGAAGATTGTGAGAAGAGAAGTTTTTAAGAATCTTCCTATTGAGGATAGATTCAAAAACTTTAGAAAGGCAAGAAATCAAAGCAATTGGACGATAGTTGGAGGGTTGAGAGCGGTCACCCTTCTTTGGGACAGGCTGAAGGAAAGCGAACTTCCAGCAGGAAGGAAAAGTACCAGATGAGAGACAAACACGAAAGAGTTTGCGTAGGTAGGGTGTCAGCACAGAAGCACAGTTCTTAAGAACAACAGGAGGAACACCATCAGGACCGTACGCCTTCCTAGAGTTCAGCCCATATAGGGCAGAAAAAATACCTTAAGAAGAGATTATAGTTTCAAACATAATACGGTCAGAGGGGGGAGGAGATGGAGGAACAGCACAGGAATCGTCCAGAGTTGAGTTGAAAGCGAAAGTGTGAGCGAAGAGTTCAGCTTTATCAGGAGAAGAGACGGCAACTCAGCCGTCGGAATGGAAAAGAGGAGGGAGAGAAGAGGATGTAAAGTTTTTGAAGAGGTTCTTAGCTCGATACCAGAAAGAGCGAGAAGAATTAGAATTGGATAGATTTTCACATTTTTGTCGGATGAAGGAATTTTTGGCGAATCGAAGAACAGATTTCGCACGATTCTGGGTAGAAATATAAGCTGAGTGAGAGTCAGGAGTTGGATGGCGACGGTGCCTTCTGGAAGATTCCTCTTTGTTGCGGATAGCATTAGAAGTAAAGTTAAATCAAGGTTTTTTTGCATTATTAGTAGAAATAGAATATGGAATGTGCGCCTCCATGCCCGAGAGAATCATCTACGTGATGCACTCAGCACACTCGGAAAGGCCCTGGCTACGGAACCAGTAATCATTCCATGGGAAATCACAGAAGTACTGTCTAAGGGCCTCCCAGTCAGCGGCGCAGAAGTGCCAAAGGCACGTCCTCTTGGGAGGATCCAAAGGCCGAATTGGAGCGATAGGACAGGAAACAGATATAAGATTGTGGTCGGAAGAGCCCAACAGAAAAAAAAGTTTGACAGAGTAAGAAGGCTGAGAGGTAAGAAATAAATCCAGAATATTGGGCCTATCTCCAAGGCGATCGGGGATACGAGGAGAGTGCTGTACAATCTGCTCTAGGTCATTTAGGATAGAAAAGTTGTAAGCTAGTTCACCAGGGATGTCAGTGAAATGGGAGGAAAGCCAAAGGTGGTGGTGAACATTGAAATCTCCTAAAATGGAGATTTCAGCAAAGGGAGAGCAGGAAAAAATATATTCCACTTTGGAAGTGAGGTAGTTAAAGAATTTTGGATAGTCAGTAGAATTAGTAGAAAAGTAAACAGCGCAGATGTATTTAGTTCGAGATTGGCATGTGAGCCGTATCCAGAGGGTATAGGATTCGGAAGATTCGAGTTCGGGAATACAAGGACAAGTTAGGTCATTGCGTACATATATGCAACATCCTATTGACGTATACATGTTTCAGTTTAAGGATAGGAAATAATAAATAACAATTTGAGCTACCGAATGTTTAAACATACTTAAGCGACGGTTCTGTTATTTTATTTTTTAGTTGATGTGCGGACGATTCTTTAATTAATTTTAAGAATAAGTAAAAAGAATGGATTGACCTACGCTCGTGAAAGTGCTTGATTACACTAGGCAACAAATTTCAACTTTTTTTTTGTTACAGACACGTGAACTACTGATTCCTACTAAAGCGGTGATGCTGATTTCAGATCTGATATCAAAATTTCTCTATCACGTCCAGATTTTGTGTAACCGAAAACCCCTATTTTTCATTTCTTTCTCACCCGCTTCTATTACGAAAGCCGTCTAAGCTACTTTTCCGTGCCACGTTTTATGTTAAGCATACTTAAATAATTAGTGAACAGGGATGTCTTTCCTCCTTTATTCTGGCTTAAGACAGACAGCGGAATTCCGCTGGCGGAGTTACCACCCCTGCGCCCAACCATCCACCCAAAGCGCGTTAGTATTTTGTTGTTACTACTGAAAGGCAAATTCCTGTTCTTAAGTGAAACTTTGGTGTGTCCTCTTCCTTTGTCGCTTGTAGGATGACGAGCTCTCCTTCTGCAGGAACCAACAATAATCTCCCATCATATTTGGGTTGAAATTACCTTGGTATCTGTTTTCCATAACTGAGATCTGTTGGTGGAAGCGCTCACCATGCTCGTCACTTACAGCCCCAAGGTTGGCCGGGAAGAAGTCAAGATGAGAATGTAAAAAATGAATTTTCAAAGACATTCTGCATCCCATTATTTCATAAGATTTAAGCATGTTTTCTACGAGTTTACGGTGGTTTTCAGCTTTGTGGTTTCCAAGAAAATTTTTGACAACTTCAACGAAAGATGTCCATGTCGTGGATGACACTGCGGATCTGTGGTCCAGTGAAAACTCCAGCTTCTAGCTTAGCATCTGTCAATATTCCTTTGAATTTATCCTTTAAATATTGGAAACCACTACCTTGATGATCCATACCCTTCACGAAATTTTTCATAAGGCCAAGTTTAATGTGAAGTGGTGGAAGATGTACTTTCTGAGGGTCAATAAGTGCTGGGTGTTTCACATTGTATTTACCAACAACATGTTCAGTTCTAGATGGCCAATCATGTTTTTTGTAGTGGTTCTTGTCATCTCTGCTCTTCCATAGACACAAAAAGCACATATGCTTTGTGTAGCCCAACTGTAACCCAAGAAGTAATGATACAACTTTAAGGTCGCCACAAATATTCCATGTGTGGTCCTTATATTTGATGAGTCTTAGCAGCAGTTTCATCGATTCATAAGTCTCATTAAGGCCAGTGACATGTGCTACAGGTATTGAAGGTTTTTCATTGCCGTTGTGCAGTAATACAGCTTTAAGGCTAGCTTTACTAGAGTCAATGAACAGTCTCCATTCTTTTGGATCATAGCGACAGCCAATCCCTTGCATCAGACCACTGATATCGTGGCAGAAACAAACGTTTTCTTCCTGTAAGTAAAATGATGAAAACTGCAAATGGCGATGGCGGAAATGGGAAACTTTGGTGTTTAGTTGGAGAAGATTAAATTCTTGAAGTCTTGAACCAAGCAACTCTGCCTTTTCTTTTGGTAATTCCAAATCGCGCACTAAGTCATTTAACTCCGCTTGACTTAACAAATGTGGGGAAATATTTGCATCTGGAACATATATGCCATCTTTCCCTGTTTCTATATCACTAGCAGAATCTTCAGATGAACTGCTGTCTGTTATCGTTGCTGGTGGAACTGGTGGTGGATTTGTTTCATCATGTGGTACTGGTTTCATTGCTGATTCGCAGTTTGGGTACGTGATCTTTGATTTGTTTTTCTTTGTGAAACCAGCAATCTTTGTCAAACAAAAATAACAATCATTGAAGTGATTTTTTGGCTCACGCCAAACCATGGGGACTGAGAACGGCATAGCTTTTCTTTTACCATTCATCCAAGCTATTAACATTGCATTGCACTGTGCACAGCAAATATGTGGTGCCCAGTCCCTCTGTTGGTCTCCTAACTTACAGTCAAAATAACACTTGTAGGCAAGTTTAATCTTTGTTGTTATGTTTCTACGTTGTGGCTTAGGTGTATATTGTCCACAGACAAAGCAGAAGTTGTCTGGGTGATTTACACAAGCACGTCTATTTGATGCCATTTTGAATTACCATACAATATCTGAAAAAACGTAGAAAGTAATTATTACGATGTGCAAAATAAAAAGAAATACACACCGTAGTACAAAACAAATGCTATAAAAACACACAAGTCACCACAACCTGTCACTTGCTCATCAGCAGAGAGCTTCAACAACCGTTCTGCTTGACTGTCACGTAGCGACTGACCGTTGGGCCGTTGCCCGTTACTATGCTCTTGACTCAGTGTTGCCAACTCGGGATAAATTTTATTTATCAAAATTGTTCGAATTTGTATATAGTTGGCAAAAAAAATTGCTTTAACCTTGAAAAGCAAGTTTCATATTACTGGCATTAAGCCGATTAAAACCAAAATCTGGACGTGGTAGAAAATTTTACTAAAAGTGATTTGCATTTTACACAAAATCTAGACGTGATAGAAAAAATCTAATTATAGATTTGAAATCAGCATACCGAAATTAGCTAGGAGCACCTATTTGTTCTTCTGTAACAAAATCTTTGTTGCCTAGTGTTATTGAGGAAGAATTTTTTTAATTATAGAATTTTTATTTTACAGGCACATAACATGCCTGAAGTTTTCTTCCTTGCAAAATTACATGAATTACGGCCTCTAAGATTCCCATATAAATCATTGTTTTTAGAACTTCAGGTATCGGAAGAGGTAATGCAGGATCACAGTCATGAAAATGAGAATACCTCAGTAGTATAGCCGCAAAATGTCAGACAGCAATGGATCAATTTGAAAATTTCCCCCCCTCACCGTCCTTCATGGCGGTCTCTCCTTTATGAGGTGTTCTTCATGGTCCTTCAACAAAAAAAAAAAAAAAAAAAAAGAGGGGGGAAAAAAGGGGGGAAAAAAGGGGGGGAAATAAATTTAAAAATAAATTTAAAAAATAAATTTAAAAAATTAAATTTTAAAAATTAAATTTTAAAAATGATTCGTCTTCACCTTCCTTCAAAAAAATTTAAGAAAGGATTGAGCCTCGCCTTCCTTCTTGAAAAAGTCCTTTCATGAGACAAACAAGAACAAACATGCAAAAACATACATACATTAGAGTACTTCCTGTTCAGGCAAATTCCGCCAGACAGTAGAAATGGAAACGAATATCTGAAAGGTTTTAATAAGCCTAACCACATTGCGCATCAACACATCCAATTTTCAAATGTTAACAAATTGCGAACAATACATAAATGAAAATCAGAGTGATCATATTTTAAACCGAATACAAGTTCTTTGTTTAAGACCTGCATTATGAAAAATAAATTGAATATTTATCATTTTAATTTAAATAAATTAATTTCTCTCTTTTTTAAGGGAAACTGGCTTATTTTCAAACGAGATGACCTTCAAATACAATATATACATATAGTACACGCATATTTGTTTATTTACTTTTAAATATGTAGTTTTCTGTTATTTACATCGCTATATACCATTACATTCACTTTCACATGCTATCTTCTGGTATATGAACTAATAATTTTACCGTTCATCAAATTTCGTTATAAAATTACATGTGTTAAAAAGAACAAGTTGCGTAACGATGCTTTAAATTAAATCACCAAAGTTGTTTTCCTCCTCTAAACATCCACTTAAATATTATTACTAATATTGATTTATTGTTATTATTACATATATATATGTACACGTGTTAAGAGTATTTAAATTAAATATATTGATTTCAATTCCCTTCGTAATAAAAGCATCTGGCAACTATACCCCCAATCTTGCTATATATTTCTCTCAGTAATTGTTTTCAGGTTAGTTGTTAAGTTTAACTTTCTTCTAAAGACTATTAGTTGATACTAATCTTGCTATTATTATTATTATTATTATCATATATATATATATATATATATATATAACATCCAAATAAGTAGGTTCGGGTAAAAAATTTTCTTACTAGATGCAATTAAAGAAAACGGGATGTCGAATTTGTGTGGGTTGTCATTTTTAAATAGATGCAGCGGGAAATAGGTACTGAAAGTTGAGAGATTTTTCATTAAGAACCTTTCTACTTGTAGTTATAGTTAGGACTATTCACATTACTTTAATTATCATTTCTCTAATTTAACGGCTGTTCACAATTCCTCATAATTCTCATAATAAACGTATTTGTTTTCACACCAGTCAGGCCACTGCTTACATCAATCACACAGAATGTTCATGCTTATTGTTTTTGTCATTAGCTGTACCAATCATGTCTTTACAGACTGAAGCCTACCGTTATACAACGTTTAAAATCTTATAATTTAATACTTTATGATATCAGATCTCGTATAAAAACATCATTTTCTGTACAAATGGGCACAAAAATACTTTCAATCATAATAATGTACTCATAGAACGCACCATACGCTTTTCACTTGTATTAAAAACGTAAAACTGAAAGTTGTATCATCACGCGATATTCGATTCTGCAATGGCGTAAGCGAGCCCTAATATTTAATTTAAAATTATTTAACAGATCATTCGAGGGAACTGTACATCGATCTCATTATAACTTCTGACTCATAATAACCCGCTATGCATATTTACAAGAGTCGAATTTAAATAAATAAATAAATATATATATATATATATATATATATATATATATATATATATGCATTTAACTGCAATGACCACGCAGTATATAAATGAATAGAAACGACGTAAATAAGGAGCGTCTCTGCACACGGGGAAGAGAAATAACGAATAAATGAAAAATGAGGCGAACCGCCCGGGAATTGAACCCAGGGCCTTCCAATTGCCGGTTGGATGCGCTACCATTACACCACGGACCTCGATCAATCATAAATCGAAATTCTCCTACATAGGGCAGAAACCAATGCCCTGAGAGGGCACCCCCGCAAATCGTGAATATGTGCATTTAACTGCAATGACCACGCAGTATATAAATGAATAGAAACGACGTAAATAAGGAGCGTCTCTGCACACGGGGAAGAGAAATAACGAATAAATGAAAAATGAGGCGAACCGCCCGGGAATCGAACCCAGGGCCTTCCAATTGCCGGTTGGATGCGCTACCATTACACCACGGACCTCGATCAATCATAAATCGAAATTCTCCTACATAGGGCAGAAACCAATGCCCTGAGAGGGCACCCCCGCAAATCGTGAATATGTGCATTTAACTACAATGACCACGCAGTATATAAATGAATAGAAACGACGTAAATAAGGAGCGTCTCTGCACACGGGGAAGAGAAATAACGAATAAATGAAAAATGAGGTGAACCGCCCTCGATTTATGATTGATCGAGGTCCGTGGTGTAATGGTAGCGCATCCAACCGGCAATTGGAAGGCCCTGGGTTCGATTCCCGGGCGGTTCGCCTCATTTTTCATTTATTCGTTATTTTCTCTTCCCCGTGTGCAGAGACGCTCCTTATTTACGTCGTTTCTATTCATTTATATACTGCGTGTCATTGCAGTTTGCACATATTCACGATTTGCGAGGGTGCCCTCTCAGGGATTGGTTTCTGCCCTATGTAGGAGAATTTCGATTTATGATTGATCGAGGTCCGTGGTGTAATGGTAGCGCATCCAACCGGCAATTGGAAGGCCCTGGGTTCGATTCCCGGGAGGTTCGCCTCATTTTCATTTTTCGTTATTTCTCTTCCCCGTGTGCAGAGACGCTCCTTATTTACGTCGTTTCTATTCATATATATATTATATATATATATATATATATATATATATATATAGGAGTTTGTATGTGGCATTCCAGCAGAAGGCAGGAAGTGCCTGAACCCTGTTTCTCCCATCACTGTCCTCTTCATCTGGCCTTTTTACATGTCACGTCTACCCTGTAAGCAGTCCAGCATACTCTCAAACACGCGCTTCTCACTATATCCCTTACTACACACGCATGCATCTTACACACTACACAGTCTTTTCAAAAAAGGTGTAATTTCAATAGTTTCGGAGATTCGCGATTGGCCCCTCCTTCCTGCCTGCATCGTATATAGTACCAAGCAAGTCTCTCCACAGTTTACAGGTTTCCTCATTGTCTAAAATTTATAAAGTTCTCTCTTATTGTTTTCCTTATTGTAACGGACATCACAACCGAATTTAAATAGTATTTAAGTATTATGTCGAGCAACATAGCTAGATAACCCCGCCACAGCCTAGTTTCTTTGCATAATCATGAAACATGAAACAAGATTTTATATATATATATATATATATATATATATATATACACGGCAAAAGTAGTTTGAAGATTTATTCCATCACACGACTGATTATAATTATACACTTTAGAGGAGTTTGCAAATTGCATATACTTAGACAAAAAGTATTAGATCTTATGATGATTTCATGTCATTATCAGCATGCTTCACTGTCCTTTCAGTCATTGTGACCGTAGAACGTACCAGAACTATGGTCTTGACAAACCACAATGTGTTAAATTTAAATATTGACTTATTGTTATTATTACATATATGTACACGTGTTAAGAGTATTTAAATTAAATATATTGATTTAAATACATTTCGTAATAAGAGCATCTGGTAACTCTACCCCAATTTTGCTATATGAAAATGAAAATGAAAAGGTTTATTGGCAGACTATAGTCCATATGGCAAATATTATAATACAATGACAGTTCATACACTAAGGGTAGAAATATATACAATTGATTAGAAATAATACTGCACTGTCGAAGTTAAGTGGAGCTACAGACAGACAGACGTTTTCGTACCAAGAAGTCCATAGCTTAGGCCTTAGAGGATAAATGGCAGGACTCATGGATAGCTTGGATGATCGGGTTGGTTGATTTTTTAATTCTTTGCATTAGAATGTGTTGAGCACGTCTTGTTACCTCCGGGAAGCTCGGGACATTGCGGGTAGCAAACATTTGCGAAGCTGAGCATCTCGGGGGTAATTTATGTAAGAGTCTAAAAGAACTGTTGTACAGCAAATTTAGGGTACTGCCAGAACCTTTTTTATAATTCACCCAGAGTTGCAGACCGTATATATTACTGCAGAAAGTACGAAAGAGTGTGTCTTTAGCTTCACTTGTACAGAAACGAAAGCTCCTTATGGTCATATTCGCTTTAGCATACAGGCTTCGAGACTGTTTTCTTATATCCGAGTCATCACTCAAGGAGCTGGTAATAGTTTGACCCAATTACTTAAACTCTTGTACTTCCTCAATTACTTCACCATTCATTTTAAACCTTATGTGAAAAATGCTCTGTATCAATTGGTCCACAATTAACCCACCCCTTATATCCACAGTCTAACTATAGAGTAGATTAAGTCTAGCCTTGTAGGGGTCAGCCTAGAGATTCCGGAAATGGTCCAGAGCGGGCAGATAAATTGAGGTCCACAGTAGGATTCCTCACCAAATTAGGTTAGGGCAATCTACCTTCACCTTTGTTACGCTATGAGTTGATGCTAGGTCTTAGGCCACAATGTAGGCCTAATTTGTCTGACCCAGCTTAATTTACTGCGTTTACTTCTAACTGGGTTAAAAACACAATTAGTCACTTACTACTAGTTATTAGAGACCCTTTTCCCCTTTTGTTTAATTGTTGAGAGCGTACTTGCTGGTGGGGATCTTTTTTCCGTTGTTTGTTCTTCCCCTTCCCTCGTTCCGTCTTGTAGCCCCGTTCCTCGTTTTCGTTCCCCTTGTCCACCTTTTCGCTGGCTTTTTCCACCAGCGACCTCTTGGTTTTTTTGGTTGGTTGATCGGTAATGTATATCTATTACCGAGCACGCTCTTGTCACACAGTATATAAATACTAGTGTGGAGAATAACTCTGGTGAGCAACCAATTGGTTTCATCCACCCAGTTATTGACATAAAAGGAATTTAATAATTGTTCGATTAACTACCTACCTACTCAGTGAACCATTTTCGTTACATCCCAACTACCCACACATCAGTTTTCCATATACTGGGGGCCCCGGGAGATAAAAATTTTGGTGTCAATGTCACCAATTTTTATGTCTGAGTATAGACTAGCTAACTATTTGACTGTAAATGCCTGTTAATCTGATTAACAGTGACTATCCTCACCATCTCATGGAGAAGATGTAGCATTTAATTAGAAGAGAAAATATACATCCATAAGATGAAACTGTCTATGGTCTTTACCATAAGAAAAGGAAAAGTGAAAGTTAGAAGATAAAATTACAATTCCCCAGCATCTATTTTTTGTTGTAAAACTAGTCGCGCCTTTAATGCTGTTTGTCGCTGAGGTCATGTGTCTGTCAATGTTGTAGTAGGATGCGTTACCACTCCTACTGTCAAAGGAATAGTTACTGGAAGTTCAGTGTCTCCAGTTGTTACTGGCGGTGGAGAAGGTTCTCCAAAGTCCATTGTTTTGGGTCCAGGCTCTAAGGGGTACAAAAGAGAAATGTCTCTTGTTGTGTCACCCGTTGAAGTCCTTAATTTGACCACTCTTGTTACCCCGTCTGCCCCTGGTCTGAGTTCTAAAACTCTAGCCAGAGGCCAGTATTGTCTTGGAGTACTGTCATGTATGAGAACAAGGTCCCCTACCTTAATTGTGTCAGACCAATCCTTCTTAGTCATTTGTTTGTCTCTCCCTTAGACCCATCAAGTACTCAGTTTTCCGCTGTTTAATGAAATGAGCTTTAACTCTAGTTAAATGTTGTAACTTAGTCTGGAGCTCATCATGTCGTTGAGTCCAGTTTGGGTCTTCTGAAGAGTCTATATAGTAGTCCGGCAGGAGACTAACTTGTTCTCCCCGAATCAAATGATTTGGAGTTAATGGTTCCGGGATCATTAATGTTGTCACTTACATAAGTGAGTGGTCTATTGTTAATGATGTTCTCAATCTCAGCCAGGAGAGTGAGCAACTCAAACAAGTGTATCTGTTTTTTACCATTTGCTTTCTTCAAGCAATTCTTTACTGCTTGTATATTCCTCTCCCAGATAGAACCATACCAAGGAGAGGCAACCGGAATATACTTCCACTTTATGTTTGAATTTTGTATATATAATTGTGTGAATTCATTGCTTAACAAATCGTGGATGACTTGTTCACCAGCCTTGAAATATGTAGCATTGTCAGTCCAAACTGTCTTGGGTACTGAATGTCGTGCACAGAATCTCTTAAAGACAGCAACAAAAGACTCTGCTGTAAGGTCCTCCACAACATCCAGATAAACAGCTCGTGAGGCAGCACATGTAAACAGTACAATGTACATTTTTTGTTCAGTGTCAACCAACCCCACAGTCAATGCTCCTGTATAGTCAATGCCTACAGTCTCAAAGGGTCTGTTGAGAGTAACTCTCTCCTCTGGCAAAGCAGGAGGATTTGGTATCCTATAGGGCCTAGCATGAATACGCCTACATGTGATACACTCACTCAGGACTGTTTTAACAGTGATCCTTCCCTTGGGTATCCAATAAGTTTTTCTTAATGTAGTTAGTGTCTGTGGTACCCCCATATGATGTACATCATTGTGTGTGTTTGTCTGATGATTAATGTTGTCAAATAGCTAAATCTAGGTAAAAGGATTGGATGTTTGCTTTTGTAAGACAGTTTTGATTTGTCTAATCTCCCTTTACACCTTAGATGGCATTCCTCATCTCTGAACAAATTTAGATCCACAACTACTGATGGTACAGGTTCTTTTGTTTGTTTCCCATTAGTCAAGAATTCTAACTCTTTATTGTACTCCTTTTGTCGTGCATGCGCTATCCAGTACTTGGTTGCAACTTCTGTATAATTATGATTGTTTTTATTTAGCTGTTTGTTTATTGTAGTTAAACAGTTGTGAGCAAACCTCAAACAGTAAGCTGTGACCCTGACAAGTTTGCTGAAATCAGAATAATGTTCATAATTAGTGATTGGTTCAACCTTTTCATTTGAAAAGATTAAATTTAATGTCAAGTTAACTTGTTCCACAGGCCATTGGTCTGTATTACAGAGCCACTTAGGTCCCATGAACCAAGTTTTGTTTGACTTCAACAACTTGTAGGATAAACCTCTGGTCAGAAAGTCTGCTGGATTTTGTTTAGTTGGAACATAGTGAAAGTTTACTTGTAGTCTTTCATTAGCTTCAGCTATTTCTTTTAGCCTATTTCTTGCAAAGATATTCTTACTATTAATGCTAGCATTCCGTATCCAGGCAAGACAAATCTGACTGTCAAGCCAGATGTGGATATCAGTTATGTTCACAACATGGTAAGCATCCTTAAGCAATGAATTGGTTTTAATGGCTAACGCAGCAGCCAATAGTTCCAGTTGAGGTATGGTTCGGGTAGGTTTGAGGGGTGCAACTTTCCCTTTTGCATAAATTAGATGATTTTCTGTAGGACTTACAAGGTATGCACAGTACCCATAAGCATGTGTGCTTGCATCAGCAAACACATGAAGTCTCTGTGGCTTATCCCTAAACCCACAGCACCTTTGAATTTTAATGTTCTGCACTTTTGTTAAATCAGCAGCTAACTTCTTCCAAAATTTTTGCTATCCATTTGTTATTGGATCATCCCACCCAACATTTGTCATCCAAACTTCTTGGAGGAGAATCTTTGATTTTATTGTTGAAGGCAGGAATAGACCCATGGGGTCAAAATTTTTTGAAGCCTCTGATAATATTTGTCTTTTAATATTTACTTCCTCATCAAGTTTAAAACCTTTAGTACAGATTGAATCATGACTGATAGAAGATGCATCCAAATAACAGTTCATACCTAAAGTTTTAACTCTGTCTGATGGATCAGTAAGACCATTATTATCCTTTAAAATCTTTTTGTTTAATTCCTCATCATTTGAAATCCACGCACTAAGTTCAAAGTTACCTTGTTGCATAATGTTTTGAGAGTGTTCATAGACCTCAGATAATTCAGATTTTGTTGTTGTTGAGCCTATTAGATTGTCTACGTAAAAATGTTCCTTGAGGAAATTCATTGTTAAAGAGTTATTAAACTGGTTCAAATGATGTCTAATTGTCATTGCTAATAGGCTAGGTGAGCAATTGGCTCCAAACAACACAACATTAAATCTATAGGTTATGAGCCCTTTATTCAAATCAAATGGATCCCTGAACCATAAGAACCTAAGTTGGTTCTTGTCATATTCATTTTTTAGATTTATTCTCAAAATTGCCTTGAAATGTCACTTTGTACGGCATATTTATCTAACCTGAGGAGCCAAGTGAACACCTCTCCTCCTTTCTCTCCTTTCTCTTGGGGATAACGCGCCTCCAAGTTTCCTTGTTGCACCCACCCCCCCCCCCCTACCCCCCCTTTGCTTTTGCCAAAGCAAAGGGGGGGTGGGGGATGCTGTAGGTGCAACAAGGAAACTTGGAGGTGGCGTTATCCCCCAAGAGAAAGGAGAGAAAGGAGGAGAGGTGTTCACTTGGCTCCTCAGGTTAGATAAATATGCCGTACAAAGTGCCATTTCAAGGCAATTTTGAGAATAAATCTAAAAAATGAATATGACAAGAACCAACTTAGGTTCTTATGGTTCAGGGATCCATTTGATTTGAATAAAGGGCTCATAACCTATAGATTTAATGTTGTGTTGTTTGGAGCCAATTGCTCACCTAGCCTATTAGCAATGACAATTAGACATCATTTGAACCAGTTTAATAACTCTTTAACAATGAATTTCCTCAAGGAACATTTTTACGTAGACAATCTAATAGGCTCAACAACAACAAAATCTGAATTATCTGAGGTCTATGAACACTCTCAAAACATTATGCAACAAGGTAACTTTGAACTTAGTGCGTGGATTTCAAATGATGAGGAATTAAACAAAAAGATTTTAAAGGATAATAATGGTCTTACTGATCCATCAGACAGAGTTAAAACTTTAGGTATGAACTGTTATTTGGATGCATCTTCTATCAGTCATGATTCAATCTGTACTAAAGGTTTTAAACTTGATGAGGAAGTAAATATTAAAAGACAAATATTATCAGAGGCTTCAAAAAATTTTGACCCCATGGGTCTATTCCTGCCTTCAACAATAAAATCAAAGATTCTCCTCCAAGAAGTTTGGATGACAAATGTTGGGTGGGATGATCCAATAACAAATGGATAGCAAAAATTTTGGAAGAAGTTAGCTGCTGATTTAACAAAAGTGCAGAACATTAAAATTCAAAGGTGCTGTGGGTTTAGGGATAAGCCACAGAGACTTCATGTGTTTGCTGATGCAAGCACACATGCTTATGGGTACTGTGCATACCTTGTAAGTCCTACAGAAAATCATCTAATTTATGCAAAAGGGAAAGTTGCACCCCTCAAACCTACCCGAACCATACCTCAACTGGAACTATTGGCTGCTGCGTTAGCCATTAAAACCAATTCATTGCTTAAGGATGCTTACCATGTTGTGAACATAACTGATATCCACATCTGGCTTGACAGTCAGATTTGTCTTGCCTGGATACGGAATGCTAGCATTAATAGTAAGAATATCTTTGCAAGAAATAGGCTAAAAGAAATAGCTGAAGCTAATGAAAGACTACAAGTAAACTTTCACTATGTTCCAACTAAACAAAATCCAGCAGACTTTCTGACCAGAGGTTTATCCTACAAGTTGTTGAAGTCAAACAAAACTTGGTTCATGGGAGCTAAGTGGCTCTGTAATACAGACCAATGGCCTGTGGAACAAGTTAACTTGACATTAAATTTAATCTTTTCAAAATGAAAAGGTTGAACCAATCACTAATTATGAACATTATTCTGATTTCAGCAAACTTGTCAGGGTCACAGCTTACTGTTTGAGGTTTGCTCACAACTGTTTAACTACAATAAACAAACAGCTAAATAAAAACAATCATAATTATACAGAAGTTGCAACCAAGTACTGGATAGCGCATGCACGACAAAAGGAGTACAATAAAGAGTTAGAATTCTTGACTAATGGGAAACAGACAAAAGAACCTGTGCCATCAGTAGTTGTGGATCAAAATTTGTTCAGAGATGAGGAATGCCATCTAAAGTGTAAAGGGAGATTAGACAAATCAAAACTGTCTTACAAAAGCAAACATCCAATCCTTTTACCTAGATTTAGCTATTTGACAACATTAATCATCAGGCAAACACACACAATGATGTACATCATATGGGGGTACCACAGACACTAACTACATTAAGAAAAACTTATTGGATACCCAAGGGAAGGATCACTGTTAAAACAGTCCTGAGTGAGTGTATCACATGTAGGCGTATTCATGCTAGGCCCTATAGGATACCAAATCCTCCTGCTTTGCCAGAGGAGAGAGTTACTCTCAACAGACCCTTTGAGACTGTAGGCATTGACTATACAGGAGCATTGACTGTGGGGTTGGTTGACACTGAGCAAAAAATGTACATTGTACTGTTTACATGTGCTGCCTCACGAGCTGTTTATCTGGATGTTGTGGAGGACCTTACAGGAGAGTCTTTTGTTGCTGTCTTTAAGAGATTCTGTGCACGACATTTAGTACCCAAGACAGTTTGGACTGACAATGCTACATATTTCAAGGCTGGTGAACAATTCATCCACGATTTGTTAAGCAATGAATTCACACAATTATATATACAAAATTCAAACATAAAGTGGAAGTATATTCCGGTTGCCTCTCCTTGGTATGGTTCTATCTGGGAGAGGAATATACAAGCAGTAAAGAACTGCTTGAAGAAAGCAAATGGTAAAAACAGATACACTTGTTTGAGTTGCTCACTCTCCTGGCTGAGATTGAGAACATCATTAACAATAGACCACTCACTTATGTAAGTGACAACATTAATGATCCCGGAACCATTAACTCCAAATCATTTGATTCGGGGAGAACAAGTTAGTCTCCTGCCGGACTACTATATAGACTCTTCAGAAGACCCAAACTGGACTCAACGACATGATGAGCTCCAGACTAAGTTACAACATTTAACTAGAGTTAAAGCTCATTTCATTAAACAGCGGAAAACTGAGTACTTGATGGGTCTAAGGGAGAGACATAACCAAATGACTAAGAAGGATTGGTCTGACACAATTAAGGTAGGGGACCTTGTTCTCATACATGACAGTACTCCAAGACAATACTGGCCTCTGGCTAGAGTTTTAGAACTCAGACCAGGGCAGACGGGGTAACAAGAGTGGTCAAATTAAGGACTTCAACGGGTGACACAACAAGAGACATTTCTCTTTTGTACCCCTTAGAGCCTGGACCCAAAACAATGGACTTTGGAGAACCTTCTCCACCGCCAGTAACAACTGGAGACACTGAACTTCCAGTAACTATTCCTTTGACAGTAGGAGTGGTAACGCATCCTACTACAACATTGACAGACACATGACCTCAGCGACAAACAGCATTAAAGGCGCGACTAGTTTTACAACAAAAAATAGATGCTGGGGAATTGTAATTTTATCTTCTTTACCATAAGAAAAGGAAAAGTGAAAGTTAGACCATAGACAGTTTCATCTTATGGATGTATATTTTCTCTTCTAATTAAATGCTACATCTTCTCCATGAGATGGTGAGGATAGTCACTGTTAATCAGATTAACAGGCATTTACAGTCAAATAGTTAGCTAGTCTATACTCAGACATAAAAATTGGTGACATTGACACCAAAATTTTTATCTCCCGGGGCCCCCAGTATATGGAAAACTGATGTGTGGGTAGTTGGGATGTAACGAAAATGGTTCACTGAGTAGGTAGGTAGTTAATCGAACAATTATTAAATTCCTTTTATGTTCAATAACTGGGTGGATGAAACCAATTGGTTGCTCAACAGAGTTATTCTCCACACTAGTATTTATATACTGTGTGACAAGAGCGTGCTCGGTAATAGATATACATTACCGATCAACCAACCAAAAAACCAAGAGGTCGCTGGTGGAAAAAGCCCAGCGAAAAGGTGGACAAGGGGGAACGAAAACGAGGAACGGGGCTACAAGACGGAACGAGGGAAGGGGGAAGAACAAACAACGGAAAAAAGATCCCCACCAGCAAGTACGCTCTCAACAATTAAACAAAAGGGGAAAAGGGTCTCTAATAACTAGTAGTAAGTGACTAATTGTGTTTTTAACCCAGTTAGAAGTAAACGCAGTAAATTAAGCTGGGTCAGACAAATTAGGCCTACATTGTGGCCTAAGACCTAGCATCAACTCATAGCGTAACAAAGGTGAAGGTAGATTGCCCTAACCTAATTTGGTGAGGAATCCTACTGTGGACCTCAATTTATCTGCCCGCTCTGGACCATTTCCGGAATCTCTAGGCTGACCCCTACAAGGCTAGACTTAATCTACTCTATAGTTAGACTGTGGATATAAGGGGTGGGTTAATTGTGGACCAATTGATACAGAGCATTCTTCACATAAGTTTTAAAATGAATGGTGAAGTAATTGAGGAAGTACAAGAGTTTAAGTAATTGGGTCAAACTATTACCAGCTCCTTCAGTGATGACTCGGATATAAGAAAACAGTCTCGAAGCCTGTATGCTAAAGCGAATATGACCATAAGGAGTTTTCGTTTCTGTACAAGTGAAGCTAAAGACACACTCTTTCGTACTTTCTGCAGTAATATATACGGTCTGCAGCTCTGGGTGAATTATAAAAAAGGTTCTGGCAGTACCCTAAATTTGCTATACAACAGTTCTTTTAGACTCTTACATAAATTACCCCCGAGGTGCTCAGCTTCGCAAATGTTTTCTACCCGCAATGTCCCGAGCTTCCCGGAGGTAACAAGACGTGCTCAACACATTCTAATGCAAAGAATTAAAAAATCAACCAACCCGATCATCCAAGCTATCCATGAGTCCTGCCATTTATCCTCTAAGGCCTAAGCTATGGACTTCTTGGTACGAAAACGTCTGTCTGTCTGTAGCTCGACTTAACTTCGACAGTGCAGTATTATTTCTAATCAATTGTATATATTTCTACCCTTAGTGTATGAACTGTCATTGTATATTAATAATATTTGCCAAATGGACTATAGTCTGCCAATAAACCTTTTCATTTTCATTTTCATATAGCAAAATTGGGGTAGAGTTACCAGATGCTCTTATTACGAAATGTATTTAAATCGGGCTAGCATCATGAAAAAGAAAAACTATGGTATTTGTCATTTACCATTACTTATTCGGACTATAGTGGATTTAATTATCCCAGAAGAGTTCCTTGTTCCATGCACTGTCTGTGTGTATCATAAAAAACTCAGGGGACCATTCTGAGTTCATTCCCATATATAATATATTATATATATATATATATATATATTATATATATATATTATATATCTATATATGTCACAACCTTGCGATTTACCCTAGTGTCACAACAATGCGATTTACCATTTCTATGGTTGAACAGTATCCATGTTTGTGCCATTAGAAGTTCGCTGTAAACAGCGAATGTCCCCCCCTTAGCTGTGCCTCTCTAATTCGTCTCCTTTGATTTCTCCCAAATAATGACTTATGCTGTACGTACAGAGTAAGTCACTCTGACGTCATAAAGTAACTTAGTTTCCTTCACGTTTCGATCACGTGCTTAGTATGAGGCTATCCTTAGTATTCAATGTATGGTACATTCTTTAATACTAATAAAAGCTTTACTATCTATAAGTCATTATTTATATGTTGAGTCCTGTCGGTGTTATGCAACCATACTCATTCATACATCCATGTTCCTTCTTGACCGTTGTCCTTTATTAATTTTATCACCTATTACCTATTTTATTACCTATTACCCATTGTCTAGTTATTCTCTATCAACTTATCAGTCTATGTTTACTCGTGTCTATATTACGCACACAACCTATTGTGTGACGAATGATATGTGTACACTACCGTGTGTAGTCGTACATGTCTATTGACGATCATGATACGTACATGTATTCTTTTTGTTTTATTTTCTTTTTATTATTTCACCTCTCGCAAGTTGTCTATTATTGCTGAGACGAAGGCTCGAATTCCGATTACGTCGTCAAAAGCGAGCCTCTGAATTCGAACTCTTCTCTCTTGCCTCTGCTACCAATTTATAACGTTAAGATGTGATGTTATATTATTATAATATACCATATTGTTCCCTGCCAGGCTACTGGTTATTATCTACGTAGGCACATCGTTATCCACGTTCTCATTACCTGTACTTACTACTTCTACCTAATTGTCATTCAAATTCCGTTACTTATGTCTTACGTTATCATTAATGTCCGTGTACTTTCAAATGAAAAGTACACCGTATCTTTTGTCCGCTTTCCTCATCGCTGGCTAATTAGACTTTCAAACTATAATAACCAACCATTCTTCTAATAATATTTGACATAATTTGGCGTAATCACTGTTAACTATAAATATATATAATTGTCGTTAATCCCTTGTAAATTATAAAACAACGGAGAACTCTCCTTCATTGTTTAAATTGTGTTACCTATTCAGATTACTTTAGTATTAGATATGTCAATTAACAAATTGCTAAAATTGTAATTAACGGTAATTAATGTATGTAATATAATGTAATTTATGTACTTAATGTACTCTGTACATGTCGGTCCCCCGACATTATGTCGCCACCCAAAAGTGTATACCTTACAAAAATTAGTATCTTTTTTTGTTAACTTTTTGCTTAAATTATGCTTAACGTCAGAATTCTTTAGCTCTCCACCTAAAGTGGGAGCTTAACCTTCGACTGCATTCCCCCAAAATTGAGGCTTATTTATTTCTTGTATTGAAAATTAAATCATCCCTGTCTGGCCCGTTGTTACCCGAGGTTGCACCTCCCTGACTAAAATAATTCCTGCCTGAGCCGTTGTTACCAGAGGTGGCTCCTCTCTCACTTTAAATTCCTGCCTGAGGCTTAGACCAAGGAGGCCAAGCCTCCTCATTTTAAATTCCTGCCGTAACTCTTACTCGAGGAGGACAAGCCTCCTCGCTTTCAATCCCCACCTTAACTATTGTGAAATGGGGTCGAACCTCTACCCCTGTAAACTCCTGCTTGAGCTGTTGTTGTAAGAGGTAAAACTCCTCCCCCTGTAAACTTCTGATTATCAGTGCCTCGTTCTGTATATGTAATTTGTGAAATAAAACTTATACGAGTGAACGAAAACTCCAATTTTTGAAGTGAAGTGTTTCCATTCATCCCTTCGGGAAAAAAACGAACTTGGTAGAAACTATTTATTTGATACTCGGATGCTCCTGGCTAAGGCCGAGCTTACCCAACGAGGACCACTTTCGTTGGATTGTCCAAAGTGCATTAACCCTAAAAAGTCGCAAGCGGGCAGAGGCTCGCACAAAGTATGCGCGACACTGCAGGTCCCCCACCGAGACCGCTTTAGTTCCCCAACACCGAGACCGCTTTAGTTCTCCAACACCGAGACTGTTTCAGTCCCCCACCGAAAAAACCGTCGTCCATCAATGGATGTCCCTACTTTGAAAATTTTTTGAAACACTTCATGGATTCATTCATTAGACGTCGACCGCAACCTCTTCAACTTGGACTCCAACCCCACCATCTGCAACCTCAATTTAATTCAACTCATCGTTGACCTTCAATCAACTTTTGTTACTTGGAAATTCCTTCCTTGAAATTCTCTCTCCAATCAACCCCAAATATTTACTACAAAAATTTCTTCTTAGTAATCTTCAATCAACTTTCGAATCATTATTTGTATATTTTTCTCCAATCAACCGTTCGACCGTGTTCCGTCAAAGTTTTATCGCCCTCTTAGATGACGTCACGAGCGGCACACCTAACTGAGCTGAGTGAGGCTGACCTTCAAAGCTTAGTGGAGGCATCAGCTGAGTGAGGCTGACCTTCAAAGCTTCGTGGAGGCTCCGAGGCACCAGCTCACCAAAACGTTTTTCTTCGTTTATGTGATGAGTTTTAATTATTAATTATTACTTTTAAATCATTTCCTTAATTATCATTTTCTTTAATTTTAGTAATATTAATTCACTTTTATTTTTCCCTTTTTAGTGTGAAACAGTGAAGTGACTTTATAACACTTAATCATTTTTTTTAACTAATTGATTTTAATTAACTGTTCGATAGTAATACGAAATACAGTACTAATCAGACGTTGTCATTGATTCAGTATTCACGTATTTATTTTTCCCAACAATATAAATCTGAATTTTTAAATTCTTTTTATAAAATTATCTGCATTTTGTTTTTTATTGAGGATATTAAATAATATCATTTTAGATTTTGTTGTGGGACGTAAATGCGATCAGTCATAATTCTGATATTTATACCCATAACTCACATTTTTATTTAGTTGAACCCGGTTAGGTTCCTTTTTTTTTCTTTTCAATTTAAACCTTTTTCATTAATTTTAGTGAAAATTCATGTTATTGTTATTATAATGTAACCCTTTTTTCTAGTGTGTGATTTTGACGGAATTTCGACCCTTGCCAACGAGACTTCAGCGTTGGGAGATTCGAAAATTACTCGTCGATTACGGCATCGGAGTAAACGCAGAGTCGCCCATTTTGTTCTACGTTATTTCGTAACTATACAAAATACTTAGACTTTGTTCCATTTATTTTTTTTATTGCTTGTCTCTTACATGGTTATTTTTGTTTTACACACACACTTCCGTGTCAACGACACGTGTTATGATTAACGATGTCCAAACCATTACCCCCCCTGACATGCACTACTGTTAATCTTATAACTCCCTTTTCCGTACTGAAACGTACAGTTGATGTCCCTCACTTTCGCGGTCGCGTTAATAATAGATTTGTAGAACCCTCCTTTAAGGATTGGTTCGGTAAAATTGACGATTCGTTTAGAGGTTGTCTGAATACAGACGCAGATAAAATCGGTTTTGCGTTTGACACTTGTGACCCAAATTTTGGTGACGCCGCGCGCGTCCGTACCTTTCTTATCGATGGGTCCAATGGGCAAATATATCAATGGTCTTGGGTAGAATTTAAACGTTTTTGGCAGGATATATATAAGGTCTGCAGGAAATCACGAAGTACTGTGACAGGCAGGGATCCGTCAAATGGGACGTTGACGTTAAAGGTTTAAACAACAGTACACGCCAGTTATGGACTTCCCTTCATTCCTTTATTCATGGATCATGTCATTATCCTTCAGAGCGCGAAAACGCATCTCCCGATAATGTTTCGGTAGAGAATCGGAGTGATTCCGTTGACCCTTCTGGTCTGGGTAGAAAGGCGTTGAGTGTACCTTATTCTGACCACCTTCCCAATCCACTTCCTCTTTGAGTTCTGTACATTCGGAATCCCCAGAAAGTGATTATTTTTTTCTCGAAATCGGTTTCAAACTCCGTTGCCCAGAGGAGACCCTTTTAGGTCGTTTTGATCCGAAATGTTCGTCCAGTATTGTTCCTGCGTCTTTAGCGGATAAATTGCTGTGTCCTCTTTTAAGGAACCGCCATCCGTTTCATACGTTCGGGATTCCGAGGGTAACCTTATTCCCGTCCTTGCGGAAACCAAACTTGACTTGTGGATTGATTATTGTTTTTTTAGTATAGGTGTCTCGTTAGTGCCGTCAGAATATTGTCCCGATTTTGATTTAATTATTGGCCCAGAATCCCTACGACCCTACGGATTCCATTTCGACTTTTCGGATGGATGCTTCGTCGATAAATGGGATAAAAGACGTTATTTCCTTCTCTGGTGCGAGGCACCCGAGCAGAACCTGGATAGTGACGATGAAACGTCACCCTTGGAAGATTTGGGTAATCCTGACCCAACTTTCTTCTCTGACTCAGTTGTCTCTGAACCGTTGGTTCCAGCTTGTTCATCAAATGAATTTCCTTCGAGGCGAGAACTCACAGCCTCTCCTATGATGATTTTTGTGAAGCATCTTGTGACAGTGTTTGTGATGCTAATGTTGAAAACAGTAAAGACAACAATGAAATTGTTGATTTATATAATTATAAAGGTACTTCTGTTGGAAGTCTTTATGATGAAACTTCCGTTGAAAGTAAGTGTAATACTTACGTTAATAATTGTTGTAATGTAAATGGGAATGTGACCAAATTCTTGTTAAATTGATTCAGAAAACTTGGATGATTGCTGTGCAACCGATGTTGAAAATCAGAATTTATCTTCTCGCCATGGTCAGGACAACCGTGTTGGTCCCGATGGCCATGACTTGTACGATGATTTAGACACTGCTCCTCAAATTGTCAGTAATTTTAGTCATTCGGACATTGACTCAACTGATTCAGTTAGTTCAGTTGATATAGTTCATTCAGTGAACTTTGGTCGAGAAGACCTCGTTTTTGATTTAGATGGATCAGATATCCATGCATGTCCCAAAAAGGACGCGAATTCTGTTACTGATGTTGTTTTTGGTTTAGATGGATCGGATATCCATGCATGTCCCAAAGAGGACGCGTTAGATGGTCAGGATGACCATGTTTTGATAACTTTTCTCCACAGGACCCGAATTGTTTTGAGTTTACTTCGGCCAACGGCCAATCGGCAATGCCGCCTCGTTTAAGTGGTCTGAAAGATGACCCTGTTTTTTATTTTTTTGGTCATGATGACCGTCATCTTGCTTCAGATGATGCTTTTTCTGCTGTACTAGCAGCTGGGGAGACTACCCCACAAGGTCCTGTAGGCGAGTCAGTTTTTGACAGTAACAGTTTAGTAATGAATCGATCGTGTCCCAATGACTTCTTGTTAAACTCCGTTAGTTTGTGTTGTGAGCAGTGTAGCAAGCAATCTTTTCCTAAAGAGCAAAGTGCTCACGTAGAGACGTATTGTCACTTGCAGACATCATGTCTCTCCAGTTGGTCACCCGATTCCCCTGATTGCGATATTCCAAATTTTGGTTTTCCTCCCAATACCCCAACCTCGTGCGAAACCATCGCTGATGCAGACGAAGCATGTTCACATGTTTCGGAGACGCCTTCTTGGACTTTTGAAATGGAGCTTATTGACGAGAGCTCACAAATTTTCATGAAAACTTCTGTTAACAACCAAGCAGTTTTGGCTCTTGTTGAAACTGGCTGTCAGGCGAATTACATTAACCACGATGTATGCGAGAAGTTACTCAAGGTGGCTACGGAAAAATTCGATTTGCATTCTCGTTTGTCCTGCATTGATGATGACTGGGAAGAATACAGTACCGGAGAAATCATCCTTCCTATTGAGTTTGATTCAGTCCCTTATCTGACCCCATTTGTGGTCGTATCTGAATTGAATTGGGATGGAGACTTACTCCTGGGGATGAATTTCCTTATTACGCACGATTTTTATTGGGCCGATAGAGAAGCAGGCCTAATTCGAGGAAAGAACTCACTTTTCGAATATGTTTGTCACCCCTATTCTTCGGTCTTTTCAGCTGAGGGTGAAAGACTCGTTTCAGAGAGCCCGACGGACTCCCTGGAACCAGTTCAAAATAAAAAGGAACTGCTACCAGATGGGGAAGATTCTTCATCAATTGTCAATTGTTCCGTTCTAGTTCCGACGAACGAAGAACTAGAAAACCAACATACTTTTGATAATTTTGAGTACGAAGACTCGAATGTCTTCACAGTAAACCCCTGTGACTCCATCGAGAGCGAGTCACCTCCTTCAGTGACAGTTAGGCCGGAACTTGAAGTTCCCAGTGTTCTGGCTATTCCAAATAAATTTGAAAACTCATTTCCCTTAAGTTCCGATTTGGTCATTTCGCTTAAATCCCTATTTAAGGAAGATGACTTGATTCTGTTTTCAAAGGTAGAGGAATTTACACCTAATTCCGAGGCTAAGCCCATAGGTGCCGGGAGCGAACCCGAACCTACTCCTCCGTCGGAAGTTGTACGCGCGGAAGGGCAAGCGCGGAATATTCCTCACTACCATAATATGATCGTTCCATCGATCATTTTCATTTTTCTTCCGCGAATTCATGTTTTCGCCCTTCTTGCCTTCTACTTTGCAAATCTTTCTCTTTGGCTGTTCCTGGATCCTTTTCTGAAACCAGTGAAAGTCATTCTTCTTAATCCCGATACACCACCTCCTCTTGAGTGAGCAAGGCTCGTATGGTCAGTCCATTGCTTCCTGGCATGTTGCGAAAACCTTTAACCGAATGACCCACATGCCCGATCGCAAGACAACCTAACCATGCAGCTGATTTGTCTGGCTTCGTATGTTCGTGAAATTCACCCGTATGACCGAACATACCCTCAATTTAGGTTAAGTTGTTTTTTGTTTTAATTTTTAAATTAATCTTAATTATACGGAACTTATAACCTACAAGTGTTCAGTTCAGAATAGCTCATAATTGAGTTCTATTTTCAACTTTTTATTTTTGATTTTTTTTTTATTCAAATTAGTCTTGAGTAATTGTCATTAAGATGTTCTTATATCGGTTGTTAAGGTATCAACCCAAAATTATAGCCAATTTTGACACACTATACCAGGATGCCATTCCTTTTCCCCTTCTAATAATTCTGTTACACCATTTCCTTATTACTAATTACATAACTGTACCCTCACCATGAATTCCACTAAAACCTGTTGTTATCTATGCCCCTTCAACTCGTCAAATAAAATTCAATTGCTGTACCGATATTGCTGGTCACTATTAATGGTGAGATACTGTTAATATAACGCTATGAAGGTTACTGGTCGAATTGAATTCTGTGCCTAAATTCAGTTCCCAATACCGCTCAATGTACTTTAACTAATTTAAAGTCTTTTTAAGTGCGTATTCATTTTAATTACCTTCATACGTGCAACTGAGTTAATTACGTAAAATCTATAATCCCGATTGAATTTTATTACTTTCGACACCTATTTGAATTCACTTTCCTACTGATTACACTTTCACCCAATTACGCTTACCCACACTCTGAAACACTCTTGAAATCATTGGCGTACTTAGTGGAAAGGAAATTCACTACGCATATCTTATTTTTATCATATAAATCTTATTCTAAAATCATTGGCTATCACGATAAAGTATATTTAATTGCAGTTAACTGATTGATGTTTACTCTGGATTATTTGAATTTATTTAAACTTAATTGCTGCTTACAATATATAATCTTGCCTGTTGTTTTATTAAGTTAATTTTAACCAACCTCTAAGCTAATCCGTTCTTCAAAATTTCATGATTTACCATTGACCACTAAGGATTCAGTTCTTCCCGGGATGAACCAATTACTTTCATATTCTACACACAACTGTACATACCCACTCAGCTAGACACGCGTATTACCCATATTTTTTCCTACGTATACGCAATCACGTATAACTTCAACTATAAATTCCTTTTCCCCATTTTTGGGTAAACCACCTAGCATTTGCACTCTGTGCCAAATACACACGACCCAAGGTCTATACATCGTCTATTACGTAATTCTATCTTCCTTCTCCCTGGATATTCTTAATGGATAACAATATCTAAGTATTTAAAACGGTAACTAGATAAATTTTCATGTTTTCAATAAATTAATTTTACTTTTCTTTAAATCAATTTTAATCTTTTACCAACTTATTCGGACTTGAAATAAGTTTACATTCTGCAACCGTGCTCCCACTGCTGAAGACTTCGTCCACCGATAAAATTTAATTCAATTTTTATCTACCATAGTGAATACGATTAGTTTTTTACTGTATAATCATGATATCTTCGGAAACTCTTATCTCTGTCATTACTGACGGATTAAACTCCATTTCAAGTAGTCACCAGATGAATTGAAAATTCCTGAACCTTAAATTTTCCTTTTAACCATTATTTACTATGTATGTATCTTTTTTCCTAAAATTATCTTAACCTTGGAAATCTTTCCGAATTTATCACGGTTCCGTAAAACTTGTTACTATAACGTTGGACAAACTAAAAATTTTACTTAAATTAGATTCAATCCTGTAATTGGAACTTTAACTGAAATAATTATGTCGAAATGTCAGAAATAACTTAGATGGTTCATTAGTTTATAAGATTGTTTATGTAGTATGATTACCACAATTAATCATACTTATAATTTTTTTTTAAAGGTGACAACTTCGGACTTTATACCTTGTTGATCTAGAGTTTCCACTACAGTTCTAGTAATCAGACCTAAACCTTGTTAATTTAATTGCTGTAATTTTAAAATTTTCCCCTTGATTATTTTTTTTTATTTTTTTAATATAATTATCATTCTTCCCACTAAATTGCCTTGATTAATCCAACCCGAAATTGTCGCCGTTTCATTTTTTAATATATTGTAAATAAACTTCCACCCCACCATTACATCCTTTTTCATAGGGGAGAGCAGTGTCACAACCATGCGATTTACCATAGTGTCACAACAATGCGATTTACCATTTCTATGGTTGAACAGTATCCATGTTTGTGCCATTAGAAGTTCGCTGTAAACAGCGAATGTCCCCCCCTTAGCTGTGCCTCTCTAATTCGTCTCCTTTGATTTCTCCCAAATAATGACTTATGCTGTACGTACAGAGTAAGTCACTCTGACGTCATAAAGTAACTTAGTTTCCTTCACGTTTCGATCACGTGCTTAGTATGAGGCTATCCTTAGTATTCAATGTATGGTACATTCTTTAATACTAATAAAAGCTTTACTATCTATAAGTCATTATTTATATGTTGTGTCCTGTCGGTGTTATGCAACCATACTCATTCATACATCCATGTTCCTTCTTGACCGTTGTCCTTTATTAATTTTATCACCTATTACCTATTTTATTACCTATTACCCATTGTCTAGTTATTCTCTATCAACTTATCAGTCTATGTTTACTCGTGTCTATATTACGCACACAACCTATTGTGTGACGAATGATATGTGTACACTACTGTGTGCAGTCGTACATGTCTATTGACGATCATGATTACGTACATGTATTCTTTTTGTTTTATTTTCTTTTTATTATTTCACCTCTCGCAAGTTGTCTATTATTGCTGAGACGAAGGCTCGAATTCCGATTACGTCGTCAAAAGCGAGCCTCTGAATTCGAACTCTTCTCTCTTGCCTCTGCTACCAATTTATAACGTTAAGATGTGATGTTATATTATTATAATATACCATATTGTTCCCTGCCAGGCTACTGGTTATTATCTACGTAGGCACATAGTTACCACGTTCTCATTACTGTACTTACTACTTCTACCTAATTGTCATTCAAATTCCGTTACTTATGTCTTACGTTATCATTAATGTCCGTGTACTTTCAAATGAAAAGTACACCGTATCTTTTCTCCGCTTTCCTCATCGCTGGCTAATTAGACTTTCAAACTATAATAACCAACCATTCTTCTAATAATATTTGACATAATTTGGCGTAATCACTGTTAACTATAAATATATATAATTGTCGTTAATCCCCTTTAAATTATAAAACAACGGAGAACTCTCCTTCATTGTTTAAATTGTGTTACCTATTCAGATTACTTCAGTATTAGATATGTCAATTAACAAATTGCTAAAATTGTAATTAACGGTAATTAATGTATGTAATATAATGTAATTTATGTACTTAATGTACTCTGTACATGTCGGTCCCCCGACATTATGTCGCCACCCAAAAGTGTATACCTTACAAAAATTAGTATCTTTTTTTAACTTTTTGCTTAAATTATGCTTAACGTCAGATTCTTCAGCTCTCCAGCTAAAGTGGGAGCTTAACCTTCGACTGCATTCCCCCAAAATTGAGGCTTATTTATTTCTTGTATTGAAAATTAAATCATTCCTGTCTGGCCCGTTGTTACCCGAGGTTGCACCTCCCTGACTAAAATAATTCCTGCCTGAGCCGTTGTTACCAGAGGTGGCTCCTCTCTCACTTTAAATTCCTGCCTGAGGCCAAGCCTCCTCATTTTAAATTCCTGCCGTAACTCTTACTCGAGGAGGACAAGCCTCCTCGCTTTCAATCCCCACCTTAACTATTGTGAAATGGGGTCGAACCTCTACCCCTGTAAACTCCTGCTTGAGCTGTTGTTGTAAGAGGTAAAACTCCTCCCTGTAAACTTCTGATTATCAGTGCCTCGTTCTGTCTGTAATTTGTAAATAAAAAATTTATGAGTGAACGAAAACTCCAATTTTTGAAGTGAAGTGTTTCCATTCATCCCTTCGGGAAAAAAACGAACTTGGTAGAAACTATTTATTTGATACTCGGATGCTCCTGGCTAAGGCCGAGCTTACCCAACGAGGACCACTTTCGTTGGATTGTCCAAAGTGCATTAACCCTAAAAAGTCGCAAGCGGGCAGAGGCTCGCACAACGTATGCGCGACATATATATTAGGGTGGTCCACAGAATGGGGTAAAAAATAGAAGTTCAATTTTCTTTCCTCCCAGGCTATAATCTGGTTCCTTTTAGCTAAACAATATTTCATGTAAAATGTAAGGCAAATTGAATAACTTTTAGGGGTGGCTCAAAGCTGTTTTTTTATACCATTATGCCCTTTATTAATATAGTGAATAATTAAAAGAAACATTATTTACAGATACATTAACTAATGATTATTTTTCTTTCAGATAGATTTATTAAATTTACAGGTCTTGCAATGTCAAATAAACGTACATTTTACTTAATGAAAAAGTCAGAGGAAACAATCACTGGAGCCAAGCTGCCTTCCCGTGGCCAGGTCCTCCGCATGTTCCTCCACCATCATCAAGTCTTGAAGAAGGAGATCAAACCTAGTTCAGAAGCTGTTTTTGAAGAATTGCGTCTCTTCTGGGAGAGAGCCCGAATCCCTACTCAAAGGAAAGACCACATTCTTCACAAAATTCTGGCTCTACACTTGGAGTGGAAAGTGATTAAGAAGAATGCTGGGAGGAACAGCAACTCTCAGTTAGAAAAAGAGAAAACCTTTCAGGAAGAAATGGAGAACCTATTTGATGTCGCCCATGCTGATGCCTTTACCTTAATCAAAAATGAAGAAGACCGGCAGTTCTTGATCCAACAAAGGAAAGCGGGACGAGTGGGATCAATGGTCTCTGCAGATATGGTGACTGACAAGGCAGAAAAGAGAGCTGCTGAGAAGCAAATGAAATTGGTAAATAGGAAGCGGAAAGTTGAAGAAGAAAAATATGCTGCTTCACAGGAAGTTATGCTAGATCAGGGAAGTTCTTCTTCTGAGTCTTTATGTGAGTCAGAAAGAGAAGATGAAGATTACCTTATTAATCCCCCATCTACCAGCGGACCAACTCCACCAAAGAAAAAGGCAGCAAAGAATATCATATCTCATGAATTGGCTGCTGCTCTGGACAAGACTGGCATCAGTGATAGGAGGGCCACCTTTGTATTAGCTGAAACTGCATCTAGCCTTGGTCAAGATCTTTCAGAGGTGAACATCTCTCGTTCTTCAATCAAAAGGCACCGAGAGAGGCATCGAAGGCAAATAACCCATGCCATTAAAGCTAGCTTTAGTCCAAGTATTTCGATTGTCCACTGGGATGGGAAGTTGATCCCTAATCTACTTGCCAAGAATGAAAAGGTAGACAGACTCGCAGTCCTTGTCTCTTCAGTTGAACCAGGTGATTCAAAACTGCTTGGTGTTCCCAAACTACCAAGTGGAACAGGGGAAGCTCAATCAGCTGCAGTGTATAATCTTCTTTCCGAATGGAACATAGATAAGTCAATAATCGGAATGTTATCAGATACTACAGCATCAAATACAGGAACAAACAGGGGAGCATGCGTTCTTCTGGAACAGAAACTTGGTCGACCACTCTTCTATTTTGCCTGTAGGCATCATTGCATGGAAGTCATGTATGGAGGAGTGTTTGAAGCAGTCCATGGTTCATCTTCTGCCCCTGAGCCACTTTTGTTCAAAAGGTTCCAATCTATGTGGGACTACATTGATTTAAAAACCTTCTCTACATCACAGGATGATGATGAGATGAAGGAGCAAGTTGATCCTTTCAGAAAAGAAATAATTGCCTTTGCCAAAGAACATCTGGCCACTGGAAATTTTCGAGATGACTATAGAGAGTTTTTGGAACTTTCTTTGATCTTTCTTGGTGAAAAAATTGAAAGTTACACATTCAAACGTCCTGCTGGCACGCACTATGCAAGGTGGATGGCTAAAGTTATCTATGCCATCAAAATGTGGCTTTTTCGAAATCAAATCACCCTGACTCCTCGAGAGAAGAAGGACCTGAAAACCCTTACCCTTTTTGGAGTCCTAATCTACTTAAAAAGCTGGATCACTGCTCCTATTCCATCACAAGCTCCGAAGAATGATCTGGATCTTATCCAAAAGTTAAAGGACTATCATGACCAGAAAGTGGCCAAAGCAGCTCTCAAGAAATTTGAAAACCACCTATCGTACTTATCAGAAGAGCTGGTGCCCTTGCTCTCTTCGATCAAACTGTTGCACCAGACACCAAGGGAATCATGGTCCAGTGTATGAGGGAAAAGGAGGGGTCATTAGACTTCTCAAAGAGAAGAAGACTCAAGGAATGCAAAGCAACACTGAAATTAGAAACTCTTGCCACAAAGAACTCATTAAAGCTTCTTAAGGCCCTACCGATCAATATTAGTTTTCTTGATGATGACCCCAGCACCTGGGAGGAGAATGAAAACTTCCAAGAAGCTAAAAGAATCATAGGAAACATCAAAGTAGTTAATGATCATGCTGAAAGGGCAGTAGCTCTCATTCAGACCTTCAGCGGAACTCTGACGAAAGGAGAAGATCAACTCCAGTTTCTCTTAAGTGTGGTGGATGAGGACTGAAAGAGGTTTCCTGATTCTAACAAGTCCACAATCTTAGCTGGGCAACAATGAGTGGCCTGGTCAGCCATGATACCCCCGCCAACAAGTGGATAATACCCATATATATGGGGGGGGGACCCAGAAGCCATGAATGTGGACTTCTGGGGGTAGTTGAGCCACCTCTAAATATTAACCGATTGAACCCAAATTTTGCTCAGAGAAGGTTTTTGGGACAAGGAACCTAACGAAACCCTGGGAGGAAGAATTTAAAATACTTCCATTTTGTGGACCACCCTAATATATATATATATATATATATAATCTTGTTTCATGTTTAATGATTATGCAAAGAAACTAGGCTGTGGCAGGGTTATCTAGCTATGTTGCTCGACATAATACTTAAATACTATTTAAATTCGGTTGTGATGTCCGTTACAATAAGGAAAACAATAAGAGAGAACTTTATAAATTTTAGACAATGAGGAAACCTGTAAACTGTGGAGAGACTTGCTTGGTACTATATACGATGCAGGCAGGAAGGAGGGGCCAATCGCGAATCTCCGAAACTATTGAAATTACACCTTTTTTGAAAAGACTGTGTAGTGTGTAAGATGCATGCGTGTGTAGTAAGGGATATAGTGAGAAGCGCGTGTTTGAGAGTATGCTGGACTGCTTACAGGGTAGAGGTGACATGTAAAAAGGCCAGATGAAGAGGACAGTGATGTGAGAAACAGGGTTCAGGCACTTCCTGCCTTCTGCTGGAATGCCACATACAAACTCCTTATATATATATATATATATATATATATATATATGATGAATAAAAACCACGAAGGAAAGGAAACACAAAATGGTGCTCAAGCGCTTTCGTCTAATGACATCCTCAGGAACACTGTGTTCCTGAGGATGTCATTAGACGAAAGCGCTTGAGCACCATTTTGTGTTTCCTTTCCTTCGTGGTTTTATTCATCATAAATATTTTTCACGTGTTACCTTCGTGAAATAATTTTCATATATATATATATATATATATATATATATATATATTTATTTATTTATTTAAATTCGACTCTTGTAAATATGCATAGCGGGTTATTATGAGTCAGAAGTTATAATGAGATCGATGTACAGTTCCCTCGAATGATCTGTTAAATAATTTTAAATTAAATATTAGGGCTCGCTCACGCCATTGCAGAATCGAATATCGCGTGATGATACAACTTTCAGTTTTACGTTTTTAATACAAGTGAAAAGCGTATGGTGCGTTCTATGAGTACATTATTACGATTGAAAGTATTTTTGTGTCCATTTGTACAGAAAATGATGTTTTTATACGAGATCTGATATCATAAAGTATTAAATTATAAGATTTTAAACGTTGTATAACGGTAGGCTTCAGTCTGTAAAGACATGATTGGTACAGCTAATGACAAAAACAATAAGCATGAACATTCTGTGTGATTGATGTAAGCAGTGGCCTGACTGGTGTGAAAACAAATACGTTTATTATGAGAATTATGAGGAATTGTGAACAGCCGTTAAATTAGAGAAATGATAATTAAAGTAATGTGGATAGTCCTAACTATAACTACAAGTAGAAAGGTTCTTAATGAAAAATCTCTCAACTTTCAGTACCTATTTCCCGCTGCATCTATTTAAAAATGACAACCCACACAAATTCGACATCCCGTTTTCTTTAATTGCATCTAATAAGAATTTTTTTTACCCGAACCTACTTATTTGGATGTTTATATATATATATATGATAATAATAATAATAATAATAGCAAGATTAGTATCAACTAATAGTCTTTAGAAGAAAGTTAAACTTAACAACTAACCTGAAAACAATTACTGAGAGAAATATATAGCAAGATTGGGGGTATAGTTGCCAGATGCTTTTATTACGAAGGGAATTGAAATCAATATATTTAATTTAAATACTCTTAACACGTGTACACATATATATATAATAATAACAATAAATCAATATTAGTAATAATATTTAAGTGGATGTTTAGAGGAGGAAAACAACTTTGGTGATTTAGTTTAAAGCATCGTTACGCAACTTGATGTTCTTTTTAACACATGTAATTTTATAACGAAATTTGATGAACGGTAAAATTATTAGTTCATATACCAGAAGATAGCATGTGAAAGTGAATGTAATGGTATATAGCGATGTAAATAACAGAAAACTACATATTTAAAAGTAAATAAACAAATATGCGTGTACTATATGTATATATTGTATTTGAAGGTCATCTCGTTTGAAAATAAGCCAGTTTCCCTTAAAAAAGAGATAAATTAATTTATTTAAATTAAAGATAAATATTCATTTTAGTTTTCATAATGCAGATCTTAAACAAAGAACTTGTATTCGGTTTAAAATATGATCACTCTGATTTTCATTTATGTATTGTTCGCAATTTGTTAACATTTGAAAATTGGATGTGTTGATGCGCAATGTGGTTAGGCTTATTAAAACCTTTCAGATATTCGTTTCCATTTCTACTGTCTGGCGGAATTTGCCTGAACAGGAAGTACTCGAATGTATGTATGTTTTTGCATGTTTGTTCTTGTTTGTCTCATGAAAGGACTTTTTCAAGAAGGAAGGCGAGGCTCAATCCTTTCTTAAATTTTTTTGAAGGAAGGTGAAGACGAATCATTTTTAAAATTTAATTTTTTAAATTTAATTTTTTAAATTTATTTTTTAAATTTATTTTTAAATTTTTTTTTATTCCCCCCCTTTCCCCCTCTTTTTTTTCTCCTTTTTTCCTTTTTTTTTTTTTTTGAAGGACCATGAAGAACACCTCATAAAGGAGGGACCGCCATGAAGGACAGTGAAGGGGGGAAATTTTCAAATTGACCCATTGCTGTCCGACATTTTTCGGCTATACTACTTACCTCTCTGACGGGACTTTCGGCCGAAAGCTGCGTGCAAAAAGAGTCAAAAGCAATTTTTAATGCATGAGGTCTCGCACCCTGCTGAAACAAAGCTTTTATATCAGTTTAAAATTTAATTTTCAAGAGAATTACATAATAAACGTCCATTTTAAAGAAATAGTAATTGGCTATGATTTTCTTATATACTCAAACACAAATGACTTCGCAGTTCTGAGAACAAAATAATTTGTTTTCAAGTTTCAGAAGGTTGGTCAAAAGGGCTCCTTTAAGTTTTATAGCAAATGATTATGTTACGTTTGGAATTTATATAAAATTACGATGAAATTGTATTAAAATACATTAACTTCGTTTATCTTAGTAAGTATGAAAGTACAGTAATTTCTGTGCAATATTTGGGAGTTAATAATGAATAGTTTATTAGCAACAGTCAGACTAATCTTCTGAAATGAAGGATAATCATTTAAATTTAGCGTTAACAAATTTTAGTTACTAGTCAAATGTGCTATCAAGTATTGTTATCAGTAATCAAACTGCTCTTCTGAAATATGTGAGAGCGGTCAGATGACCCTTTTATCATCAGCTATATTGAGAAGTCAGATAATACAAATAAATATAATACAAATACAAAGAACACCAAACAGCAACAGACCGGCTGGTCCCTGTCTGTTTAAGGAAGGTTAAAAGAGGTAAAAAAATTTAAAGACAAGTGAAAGTTTAAAGCAAAGCAAACCAAAGTAAAACAAAGAGGTTGAAAGGAAGGAAAGAAATTAAAGATAAAGAGAAGATTTTAAAGTAAAGAGGAGGGAACCCGAGTGAAAATTCTACGATACTTTTATGTGCTAACAAATGCTTGCTTTTAACTTGGGGTTTAGGGCAAGATAAGCGTCTTGTTTCTTTTTAAAGGACTCGACCGAATTACTTTGAACTACGCTGGCTGGCAATCCATTCCACAAATTAACTATACGATTGAAGAAAAAATGTTTAGCTTCATTGCAGTAGAATTAAAGTGTTTACTTACTAATTTCAGACCATTACTGCGAGTTCTATCTGCATTTCTGAAGGTGAAATATTTTTCAGCGTCAATATTCTGAAAACCTTTAATCGTTTTAAACACCTGGATTAACTCTCCTCGAATACGCCTTTTTACCAGTGAGAATAAATTTAAAGTTTCTAAACGGGCAGTGTACGATTTGCTTCTAAATCTAGGAATCATATTAGTAGCCGGTCGCTGCACGCTTTCCATTCTGTCTATGTCCTATAGTAAAAATGGGGAACAGAACTGAACGCAGTATTCCAGGTGGGGGGTGTACTAAGGAATTATATAATCTTAGTATTGTTTTCTCCGACTTAAATTCAAATGATCTACCAATGAATCGTAAGATTCTATTTGTGTTTCTAGCCGCTTCGATACATTACTTACTCGGTTTAAGAGTGTCGGCAACAGTAATACCTAAATCTAAATAATACCTAAATAAATATATTAGTGAACTAACAGAGGCTCGCAAAATATCTGCGTTCAAATTAGTATCTTTATTCCAACATTACTCTTTAAATACAGGGTTTCAAGTTATTCTTTCACGAAAGACTAACAGAATCAAAACTTCTCACTCTAGAAAAAGCTACATAAATTTGTCCATGTGTAAAAACAGGCTTAGCAATATAAATATAAAACATCTGCGGTCAAATTAGTATCTTAATGAAGGCAGCCCGAGAGCAATGCAGCGGAATTATCAAGACGCTTTGAGAATTGTAAGAAAATTTGGGAATTTGTTATGTTTACTTGCAATCCAAGATGGACTGAAATCGCTGTAAGCATTGAAACTTATTAGAGACCAGAATATAGGCCAGATGTTGTTGCAAGTTTTTCACATGAAACTAAAAGAATTGGTTCATGATTTAACAATAAAACATAGTCGGGAAGCCAAGTACATTTTTGTATGTTGTAGTTCATGCACTTTCAAATTTCAGCTGGTGGGACCAGCCGAAAAATAATGGGTTCAAATTTTCCACATGCCCCACACCTTCCACACACACACACACACACACACCACACCCTCCTCGCCAAACATTAATGGGTTGGAGTTTTCCAGACACCCTTCGGCCTAAACAGACCAAAAGGAACATTTTTTTTTCTATGAACTTTTTCGCTATCTGGCTTCGTTTAAACGTTGCGCATGTGTGCACGAGTGCGCGTACAAAAAAAATAAATATCCTTAGGATCCTCCCAGAATAGAATCCTTCCCAACGGTGTAAAGATGAGTGCTCTACGTTGAAAGGTTTTCGAGAAAAACGCCGGACAGACAGAAGGACAGAAACTGCGTATTATTATTATAGATTTTAATTTCTAGTCAGATGCTCTGGTTTGATATTGTGACGTAGTTAAATGACTTCCTTCATTAGTTTGGGGTTTTCTTCGATTGACTGGTTTTATGACATAACTTAATTAATAAATTGACTAGTTCAACGAGAAGAGCATTATGGAGAATTTGGGAAGATTAAAGGTAGTTGATTTTGTAACATTCTTTGTAACCGGAGTATAAATAATTAATTAGGCGTATAATAATTTCCACTAAATTTTATACAGCAACTAAGACACTGACTAAAAAAATGCACGTGTTGTGTGTATATATTAAAAAAATCGTCCTACAATAATCGTATCAGGTTTCAAAAAAGTAAGTTATTAGTCTCATGATTTTTAATTAATTTTTTAAAGCGCGTCATAATTAAAGTATCGCACTGTTTGGCGCGTTACTTGGTTGAGTCATACATGCAAGCACAGTGTACGTATTTATCTATCTATCTATCTATCTATCTATATATGCGCCTCAGTGGTGTAGTGGTTAGTGTCGCTGACAACGAATCCATCTGCCCCGGGATCGAGACCCGGTGACGGCAGTTGGCGCGCAGCAAAACTCAGCTGTTCATCTTTCCACACAATTAAAAAAAAAGTGTTTGGTAGATAAATGGGTACCCTGGGTGGCCTAGTGGTTAAGACGCTGGGCTGCTGGTGGGGCGTGGTTCGGATTTCACTTTAAACTGTAGGTCAAAAGTGGAGTGAAAAAAATTGAACTTCGTCAGAGAATGAACAATTCGGGCGGAAGCGAACCAAAGGTTATTCCCCCACCAAAGGTTTTATATATATATATATATAGAGGTATATATACTGTATATATATATATATATATATATATACGCTGTTCGGCTTCTAGCATTTTCAGCCTGCACGGAAATTTGAGTAGGTCAGCAACCAGACGCTCAGTCGTTCAGTGACTTTTGATTCAGCACTCCCCCGTTTTCTCTTTACATCATTGTTGACGTGTGTGTATATATATTAGGGTGGTCCAAAAAATGAAGTTCCGATTTCTAAATGCGGCACCTCCCCAAAGCGTTCCATATAATGAGAAAATAATTCAGTAAAAATTTTAGCTCGATCGACCAATATTATTAAGGTCGCTACCGAGTGTTGAAGTTTTACTCTTATATTATTTAGATAGTATTCCTGTCAACATATGCAAAAGTGCTGCAAAAACTAGTTCGTGATGTATCACATTATGGTTGAGATCTTGTTTAGATATGTATAACATGTATAAAACGTGTGTCAACATGTATAAAACTTGTCAACTGTAGTTCGGTTTGTCAATGCCGTTAGTTAATGTGAGTGACTCGTGGCGAGAGCACGCAATACTGCGGGTGCTAACATCGGTTCATAGGATATCGTATTTCTAAGCATTTAGAGTATTTTTTTCTCATTGTTTAAATTGAATGTACATTGTACTATATGACGAATTATTAATAATTAATAGAATTAAATAGATCATGTGATATACTACATCATGTACTCTTTTTCATCCTCATGTTCTGATTTACTGTTGCTATTGAGGAAGCATGAACACCAGAGGTGATACCAATGTCTGGCTGGTCGGTCCGCGGTGTGAAGAACTCAGGGGAGCGAAGCTTCCTACTAAGAGAGAGGCCATGACCTTTTTTCATCACCATTTGACGGAGAAGAAAAGTGTGAGGGAAAGTGCTGCTGTAACTGCAGCACTGATGGACTTTTGGGGGAAAGCACGCATTCCCACAAGACTGAGGAAGCACGTAATTGACGCAGTGGTCAAGATTTTCGACGAGTGGAAGAAGTTGAAGAAAAATGAAAATAATTCAGCCAAGAGGTCAGCGGGCCTCGAACAGAAAGAGAAGACATTCAGTTCTTCCCTCGATTGGCTTTTCGACATTGCCCACAGCAATGCCAAGGACATCATGAAGATCGAGGAGGATAAGTTATTCCTTCAAGAGCAATGAAAGATAGGGCGAACTGGTTCCATGGGTCCAGTCGATCGCAACCTTGCAAAGAAGGAGGCGAGGAAGAATGATCGACGAGCACAAGCAAAAACGCGGCGACTTGCTCAAGAAGAAAAGACCGAGAAATGGGAGGAATACTTTCTTCTGGCTTCTCCATCTTCTAGCAGTGAGGAAGGGGGATCACCTAGACCATCAACTTCGGCGGCACAGCCTCCAAAGCGTCCAAGGAAGCGTGTAATCGATCAAACTGTTTCTGCAGCCCTCGATCGGACTAAAGGTTCTGACAGAAACGCCGTGTACATCCTGGCATCCACAGCTCGGAGCTTGGGTCATGAAGTTTCTCAGTTGACCATCAGTCGGTCCTCAATTCGCCGCCATCGAATCCAGCATCGTGAGAACATCGCAGCCATCATCAAAGAGAAGTTCTTCCCCACGGCGCCACGTGTCGTCCATTGAGATGGCAAGATGATGACCAACATCATGGGAAAGGATGTCGTTGACCGTCTTCCAATCCTGCTATCGGGAGGCGATGCAACGCAGCTCCTCAGCGTGCCGAAACTACCGTCTGGCACCGGAAAGTCTATGGCGGAGGCTGTCATTGAGGTCATTGAAGAATGATCGGTAAGAGATCGTGTTGTGGCGATGTGCTTCGACACGACAGCAAATAATACAGGTAGAGTGCATGAAGCCTGTATTCTGTTGGAACAGAAGATGAAGAAGGAACTCTTACATCTGTCCTGTCGACACCAAATCCTTGAGATTGTGTTGGAAGCGGCTTTTACGTCAGTGATGGGTCCGTCGACAGGTCCCGATATCGTGATGTTCAAACGTTTCCAGCAGAAATGGAGGTTAATTGACGAAAGCATCCCCTCAACGGCGATGGACACAGACTCAAATCACTGGTTGTTGGAGATCATCAAGAGATCATCAAGTTTACGACAGAACAACTTGAGATCTACCAGTCCAGGGACGACTACCGAGAACTCCTAGAGCTATCGATCATCTTCATCGGTGGGGTTCCTCCCCGTGGGATCCACTTCAGGGCTCCACAAGGTCTCCATCGCACTAGGTGGATGGCCAAAGCCATCTATTCTTTGAAGCTCTGGATGTTCCGGGCTCAATTCAAGCTGACTCTGCGAAAGGAGACGGGTCTGAAGGCGGTGTGTGATTTCGTCATCAAGGTATACCTCAAGGCCTGGTTCCTCGCTCCTGCGCCCCATCTTGCTCCTGCAAAAGACCTCTGGCTGTTGAAGGAGCTCCAACGATACCACAGCATCCATCCAAAGATTTCGGCAGCGACACTCAAGAAGTTTCAAGGCCATCTCTGGTACTTAAGTGAGCGCCTCGTCCCTCTGGCGCTATTTGACGACTCGGGGTCTTTCACTGTGGAAGACAAGAGTGCGATGCCACAGGAGATGCTCCAGGCAGCACAAGAGATGGATCCACTAAAGAGGGCCGTCGTGGACACGTCTGCCATTCAGGCGAAAAAGATCAGTTCCTTCTTCAGCGGACAATCACCGGCATTCTTTCAAATCTTGGGGCTAGATGACGGCTTCCTACTGAAGATCCCTGAAGCCTGAGAATCAGATGCTGCATTCAAGAGGGCCAAGGAAGTAGCCACGCACCTCAAAGTTGTCAACGATTTGGCAGAAAGAGGAGTTGCACTGATGTCAGAGTACAACAGGCTGACTACTGCTGATGAAGAACAAAAGCAGTACCTTCTGCAGGTCGTGGCAGACCACAGGAAGCGATTTCCTACACCAAAAAAGTTTGGTTTGGTATGCCTCCAGTTTTACTCCAAATAGCCAGAGAGAGGGAGAGTTCATGCGTTGGTCCTTCCGTCACATCTACCGTTGTCACGCGTTCTTATTATTACGAAATGTCTTCTAAATGTCCTCTAAATATTATTTGATTGTCGTAAAATTTTTACTGTATTATTTTCTTGTCACACAACGTTTTTGCAGGGTGCCCGATTAAATTTCGTCGTTTCATTTTTTGCCCCCTGTTTTTGAACCACCATAATATATATATATATATACATATACTCTGCAGATCATACCGTATACGTATGTACAAAATTTGTGTTAGTCTGACCAAAGATTGAATAGGCCTAGCGTATTTACGTATGTAGCCTACGTCCTGCTTGAAATTAAAAATTATATATAGTAAGCGGCTTATATAATATATTAATAATTAGGCCTAGTTACAAGCCACTAGGCTATGCATTTGTCTCCAGAGTTAGCCAGGTGAAGCCCTAACATTATATACCTCGAAACCTCGTAGCAGTTTCGATGACTGGTCTCTCTTCACACGAAGGTCAAACTGGTGGCCCCGCATTTTTTTTCATCAACTAACATGATTTCGAAGGAAAATGGTGTTCAAATTTCAAACCGTTTTCAATGCAATTATTTTCTTTTTAGTAACTGTTGGTAATAAAATTGCTAAAAGAGATATTATTTTCAATTAGTTAACCTTTTCAAAACGATTAATAGTTAAACAAGTATTATCAGTCATGAATAGCAAAGAATAGGTATATGAATACAAAAAATAGGTATAGAAATAAATGTTTAGGTATTAACGGTAGAGGTATAGGAATAGAAATCCATTTCCAAGAATATAGAAATCCATTCCCGAAAATAGGTATAAAAAATCATTCTGGTTCCCAGCTCTGTCTTACAAATTATAATTCAACTGAGTTCTGTGAGGCAGTGGCGGTCCTAGCTTACATGACGCCCTGGGCGAACCTCACCTTCAGCGCCCCCCCCCCCCTGTTCGCCAACACACACATTCGAATCCCCCCAAAATAAAGGACAGACATAACTCTTTCACAAAATAACTTTTTATTGGACTAATTGTTGGAACTTCAGAACCAAAACAAAGACTCAAATTTCTGAATTTTACAAATCCTTCATCACGTAAATAGAATAACTCACTTAAGAGAATGTAATTATGATACTATGAACAGGAAAAATACAAATTAAATTGCACAACTGCCATAAATAAACTAGAGAATCAAATTTCTAAATTGTACAAATGCTCTATCACATAAATAGAATAAGACACTTAAGAGAGGGTAATTATTATGCTACACTTTGAACAAGAAACAAAATAAATTGCACCACAGCACAACTGCCATCTAAAGCCTGACTCTTCTTACCTTCCTTGATGCAAAGTCATTGATCTTTTATTATTTATTTATTTTATTTTTATTTTTATTTATTTCTTTATTTATTTATTCTTATTTTTATTTTTTTGCAGGCGCTCATGCCGCCCCTCCACAAATGCCGCCCTGTGCGGCTGCCAATATTGCCCATATGAGGAACCGCCACTGCTGTGAGGTGAAATACTGTACTCTTTACTTCCTTCTGGATCCGGTTTCATCACCATAGAACCTGGTTTCCATCCGACAGGACAAACATATCCGTGCTTATCGGTGAACTGGAAGGCCTGAACTATTCTCAAGGTCTCGTGAACGTCACGTCCCGCTTGAAGATCGTTAATCGTCACCTGTCGTAAGTTTTGTTTCCTATCGGTAAAGAAGACGCCTCTGAACGCAATTCCATTGTCTTCCTTCAGGATTTCACAACCCTTTAATATTCTCATGCTCTTGTCGACGAGGAGTGGAATGTCTCATTGTCTGCCAAAGAACTCTCTAAATTTCCTACTCATGACGGCGTGCCTTTGAATGTTTTCCGATGATTGGAATGGTGTTGACCATGGTGGAAGAATCGGTGGAACTATGCTGTCAGTTACAAGATGCTTCGCAATTTATTGAAGACGTTCTTCATAAATTAAGAAAAGCTCCTTCACAGGTTTCAACCAGAGCCAATGAAATTAATACTAATCCTGATAAAACTCATTTAATATATCTCAAATTCACTGCAATGAAAATGTACAGAAAGGACCAAAAAATGGCTCGGTTATCTGCAAAATATTGTCCTTTATTATTCATTAAAATGTTTACACAAATATTACTCTGTTTTATGTTGCGGCTGAATCTTTGGTCCACTCCTCCACGATTAGATGCCCAGATATTAAAAAATCTTCGTTTTAAGGGAAATTAAAAAAAAAAACTTGTACTGTTTAAGGAAGTTTGTACATTGTTTCTACTAGGGGCACTCAATATATTTTGCCCCACCCTTTTTTCTTAGCTAAATGATAGGCCATGGGGCTGAAGTGTCTTTTGGCCCGTAAGTTTGAACTTTCTCCCCTCCTTCTATAAAACCGCTTTCAAACACCCTTGTAAAAACCGATGGTTAACGTAGTTTCGAACATGGCGTCTGACAGTGATGTGCGTCGTAAACAGAGAGCTGTTATCGAGTTCTTAACCGCAGAGAAGGTTGGAAATATTCACAAACGTCTACAAAACGTTTACGGAGATGCTGTTGTTGATCGAAGCACAGTTGGACACTGGTCTAAACGTGTGAGATCATCGGAGAGAGGGAGAGCCAGCCTCGATGATGAGCCACGCAGCGGTCGCCCGGCATCCGCTGTGACATCTCACATTGTGCAACGTGCTAACAGCATTATTCGATCAAATCGGCGCGTCACATACAAGGAGCTATCACTGGAGTTAGGAATTAGTGAAGGAAGTGTGAATACGATAATTCAGCAACTGGGATACTCAAAAGTGTGTTTACGGTTTGTTCCTCGCCAACTGACTGAAGATCACAAAGCCCAAAGAAAAGAAATTGCTTCTGAGTCGTTGGTTCGATACGAGACAGAAGGGGATGACTTCCTTTCACGAATTGTGACTGGGGATGAGATTTGGGTACACCATTTTGGACCTGAAACAAAACACCAATCCATGAAGTGGCATCACGCAGACTCCCCACGCAAGAAAAAGTTCAAAATGGCTCCCTCTGCAGGAAAGGTTATGGCCACCATCTTCTGGGACATGAAAGGGGTGACTTTGGTGGACATTATGAAGAAAGTACAAACAGTCAACTCAGAGGCATATATTGCTACCCTCAGGGGCGGATTTAGGTTTCCTGACGCCAAGGTCCACACTGATTTAGTCGCCCTTCGGACACTTACGACGTTACCATTTAGCAATAAATAGTTATTTGATATGATGGTTTTCAGTAAAATGTTATAATGTTATAATGGTTCAGACCAACAAAGACCCTAGGATCCACTGATGGCTGGTCTACCTAACTGTGTTCGTAATTGTGTATGTCCTCCGTGGTGGAGGGGACCTACAATTTTATGTGGGTTCCGAACCACAAGAACATAAGAAATTTATGTAACAACTGCCTGTACATTTGCAACTACCAATTTTTGCAAAACTAAATAATTATCAATTAAAAACTAATTAATTATCGATTTAAAACTAAAGATAGAATCTCCGGATCCAGAGGATCAAGTTATAATAGACTACTATCCACAAATATGTTACACTCTATATCTATTTATAACCGACATGCAAATATATCAGATCCAAAGAATCCAGTCATTTTCATTACGGTATCCATCAATACTAGTACCTTGCCCAACGAAAAATAAGTCACGGTCCATATCGATTGCGGACCAAGTCAAAATTTACAACCAATATACATTACAATATATATACAGGGTGTCCGAGAATTATCTGTACAATTTTTGGCTGTTATTAAAAGTCAACCATGAAGTGTAGAAATTCCAATATTGTCCCATTTTACAGAGAATCTCATTACGTTTTTTCTGATACCAAGTTTTGACAAGTTTTTTAGAAATTCCAGTGTGTCCGAACATTATCTGTACAATTTCATCCTTTAATAAAATTCTTGATAACACACGTAAAATTCTTAAACAAGATTATTTAGAATCTGTATTTTCAAAAGTTTCTTTTATTAAAGTAACGTTGTTACAAACATTCGATATGTGCACCATTGGTGATTCGCAAAACATCCAATCGATACTCCAAATGTTGCCATGTACGCTGCAGCATATCCACATCAATTCGCTCAATAGCAGCTGTGATTCTTGCTTTTAAATCATCAATGTCTGTCACCCGCGTACATTTCTCAAAAACTTGTCAAAACGTAGTATCAGAAAAAACTTAATGAGATTCTCTGTAAAATGGGACAACACTGGAATTTCTACACTTCATGGTTGACTTTTAATAACAGCCAAAAATTGTACAGATAATTCTCGGACACCCTGTACTTAGGAGGAAAAGTGTAGGTGTGGCTGTAAAGACTGTACAGTAGTGTAGAAATGTGTGTGCACCCATTTTGGGTCTCCCATTTCAAGGTGTTTGTGGGGCAAGTGAAGATCATGAGTTTTTCAATACCTCTCAGTACTATGGGGGGCACCGCTCGGCAGAGGAATCTCTTTAAATGGGGTGTGTAAGGACAGAGAGTATCCCCTAACCCAAGATGCTGCCTCCCTATATCCCACAACACTTGTGTTGAGCTGTGGGATCTATCACCACAAAGCCTTAATTTTACTACCTTAAACTATACCCAATCTATCAACATGTGCGTCCAATCGACCTTTAAACATGTTTATAGACGTGCTACTAATTACTTCTACCGGCAAACTATTCCAGCTATTTACTATTCTATGCGTAAAGAAGTTTTTGGCAACTGCTGTCTCGAACCTTCTACTTGTCAACTTACACCCGTTATTTCTAGTCCTATTATATTAAGATATTTCGAAAAAACTATCTCTATCTACGTTATCGAACCCATTCATAATTTAGAAAACCTGGATTGGATCACCCCTTAGCCTCCTAGTCTCGAGTGTTGTTAATTTTAACTCCTTAAGCCTATCCTCGTACGACTTTGACCTAAGCGACGGAATCATCTTAGTTGCTCGTCTCTGAAGGTTGAACTCTTTCGATTTTGTCTATATCTTTGCGCATATGCTGATTCCAAAATTGGACCGCGTACTCCAAATGGGGTCTAATTAATGATTTATAAAGTGGAACTATAATATCGCGCGATTTGTACTCAAAATTTCGAGCTATAAAACCTAACACTTTGTTCGCCTTATTGACCGCTGCTGTACTTTGTTTCGCTACTTTTAAATCACCAGTGACTATAACTCCTAAATCTTTTTCCTGCTCTACGCTTGTTAAATCTTTCCCTGACATACTATACGCAAAATTACCGTTACGCGAACCTATATGCAAAATTTAAACCTCATTTGCCATGTGACTGACCAATCAACGATTTTATTCAGATCTTCCTGGATTTTTCCTCTATCTTCGTCATTAATCGCCCTACCACCCAGCTTCGTGTCATCCGCTGGCATTTTGATAATATATATATATATAGCAGAAAGCCACAGACAAGAAGGAAAGAAACATCCATCATGTTGGAAAGGGACTATATTTTGTACATTGCAACATTTCAAGCACAAACTATGCTCATCTTCAGGCAAAAATTCTAAAAAGTTAACAGAATATTAAAAACCATAATGACAATATAAACAAAATAAAGTAGGGAAAAAAATTCACAAGCTTTAAAAATAATGAAAGTCACTAAAAAATTCTAAAAAGTTAAAAATTAAACATCAAATGACAATTATAAAACAGAAAAAAAAAAAATTCAACAAGCTTTAAAACAATGAAACTGACACTAAAAAAGAACAATGAATAACAGCTATAAAATACAAAACACTAAAAATTCACAAGCTTTTTTTAAAAACACTAAAAAATGAAAAACCCACACTAAAAGGAACACACCTTAAGTCTAAGCAGCACAGATTCCGAGGCAAAACTAATAAAAACAAAAGCATCTAAAAACAAGTAAAGGTTGGTTGTTAAAGATGTTCAGTTTAGACGGAGGGGAACGGATGAAATATCAGAGTTAAGCGAAGGGGAGAGTGTTTTAATATACAGCGATTCTAAAAGTCTTAAAGTTTGCTCACACGGAGCGGAATCTAAAATGTTAAAATTAGCTAAAGTTATATCCACTTTGCATAGAATAACATGGCTGCGTATAGCTGAAGCTTCTTTAGTTCTCAAAGGTTTGTCAGTTCTATGGCTTATGCCTAGGCTGACCATACGTACCGTTTTGAACGGGAGAGTACCGTTTTTTTTATGGGTTCTGTATGGGTTCTGTCACTAAAGAATAATTGTAAGCTCAATATGTTTATGTACTTACTTTTTCATGAATACAGAATATTACATAACCCCCGTCCCTTTTTTGCCATCCCAATGTCCCGTTTTTGTCTCAAGGAAATATGGTCAGCCTTCTTATACCCATATGGGCACAGAAACGCGACTCGAGGCTCCGCACAGTGGTACCAATATAGTTCCGATCACATCGGGGACACTTAAATTCATAAACAACAGCACTGCGCAGAGCATCCGATACACGGTCTTTAACATTAAAATATGAGCCAATAGAACGACGATTAACAAATACTAGTTTAAAATCTATTTGACAATAAAATTTAGTAAGAAGCTTGCCAGAAGCGGCCTTCACCAATATATATATATATATATATATATAATACAGTAATATATATATATATATATATATATATATATAGAGAGAGAGAGAGAGAGAGAGAGAGAGAGAAAACCTTAACATAAATAATTGGCCAATTTTTGGCTTGACACTCTTTAAAGTGTCAACAATAAATCTGAAATAAAATAAAAATAATTAGCTTTAAAATAAAGATATTATTAAAATTAATAAAATATATTAAGGCCAAGGACCAACTATGAAATCGACTTCGTTCAAACGTAATGAGATTTTTTTTAAGTTGTACTAACTTTTCTCCGTTTTTTTAGCTAAAAAAATAGCAGAAATTTTGGATTTATTCCCTCCCTAAAAAGTGCTTTCTTGTTACCTTTCTTGTTACGACTTTTCCTCCAGAATTTTACTGCCCTCAAAATTTTGCCGCCCCCTAAATTTTGCCGCCCTGGGCCATGGCCTATTTGGCCCATATGTATATACGCGCCTGGGTACCGGACAGAGACTCCAGAGATGGATAAAGCGAGTTCGACCGGAGAGAAAACTGGAAGACGTCCTTCTTTTGCACGATAACGCAAGACCACACAACAGTTTGCAAACAAGAGAGGCCATCACAAAAATGCGCTTGACTGTGTTACCCCCACCCTCCGTACAACCTGGATCTGCCAGCTTCGTCTTCCATTTGTTTGGGCCAATGAAGGATGCTATTCGTGGAAGAAAGTTTCAGAGTGACGATGAGGTTGTTGAGGAGGTTAAGAGGTGGCTCCAGCGAAACCCAGCGGACTTTTACCAGCAAGGAATAAAGGCCCTTGTTTCGAGGTGGAGGAAAGCTGTAGAAAAGGATGGAGACTACATATGTGGAAAAATAAAAATTTGTAAAAAAGGAATGTAACTACTTGTGTACAAAATTTTTGGAATTTACAAGGAAACTTGGAAAGAAAAAAAAAAGGTGGGGCAAAATATATTGAGTGGCCCTCGTACATTATAGTCATTTTGCATTTATTTACAATAAACAAACTTTAATTAACTTTGAATATGACTCCATCAGTTTTTTATTTACAGTTGAGTCATTACATCATCAACCTTCAACATCTGTGATTGGGTGCAAAAATAGTCCCCTTCCAAATTGCCTGATTATAATATTGTAATTTTTAAGAATATTAATAAACTAGGAAATTATAAATTAAATGCATAATTTTACAAAAATAAATTTCACACTTTGAAATTACATAATAAAAATTATCTGATTCGTCTTCATTTTAAAAATGCATATACTCTACCTATTTGGCTACTCATTAATGGTAATAAGGGCAGGTATTCTCGCAAGAATAATCCCCGAGACTCTATATGTTAACTATTAGATGCAAAGAACACCTCATATTATGTATATCAGTGCGACAAAATATATACCATAGGTATATCCAGAGGCTATCCGCATTATTGAACCCGATCGCACCTTGTAAATGAGATTAATCTCATAGTATAGATTTCTGCAGTACATAAATCTAGAATTTAAAAAATTATTTTTCCGAGTTGTAATAAAATATTTCTTGGGAATTACTTAAAGTATTCAAAACCTAGATTGTTTTCGCTCTCTAAATTACATTACATAGGTTCCTGGTGCGCAGCAATAACAACACGCTTTTATTTCATCTACGGAGAAAAGACAAAATATGGTGTACAATTTCGTCCATATTTTGAAAACAAGTTGGTTATGAAAGCAAAAGAGCTCGTTCTTCTCATATGATTGTTCACGTAAAATATTGTATCCAATCTCCTCTTTTTGTATTTTCTCTTAACGTCTCAAAATATTATGGTTATTATACTTTTATTTTAGTTCAGTAGTCTCGGTATCATCCCCAGCTATTAGTTTCTGGTTTGGGTTGGGCCGGTCACTCACCCAATTACTGCTCGAGTTCAGGTAACACACGGGGCACTCTTACCCCCACGCACTGGTAAATGAATTACTAGGCTGCTACCATTTATATACCTTGGAAATATATTTGATTATAGTAATGTTAAAAAGAAATCGGTTTACCTGAAAAGAAAATATAATTTACAAAGCAGTTTCACTAAGGTAATACTCTTTAAAATGAAATGGAAAGCATCTGTTTTCATGCGAATTAAGTGTCAGTTGAAATGGGATGCAAATATCATTTTCTGTTCAGCATGCAGACGTGAATGGCTGAAGAAGAAAGTTGAAGTGCTTGATGACTTCTTTGGGGTATTGCATTTTATTCTGTGTTGAACTTCTAAAGCAATGGAGGAAAAGAAGATTTTAGTCTCTCGTGGAATATTATGACATTAGACCCTTAATATATTTTATAAAAGACTAGATATATATGGAAAAGAGATATCGAGTTCGCTCCAGAAAGAACTGCAGTTGGGGTATCGCATCCCTTTCAATAGAAGGTACTTCGTAATTTTGATCGGGTTGCGTCGTGACAATGATTGACACTGTGGTCATGCAGTCATTGTCCTTCATCGTTAGTTACGATCATCGGCACCTCTATGATGGTAACAAAATTAACAAATAAATAATATATACATTATATATAGAGAGAGAGAGGAGGGGCGACAAGTTTGACCTTCGTGAAATGAGGAATCATCGCACGGAACCTTTGAAAGGTTGAAAGATATATATATATATATATATATATATATATATATATAAAAGTGTGTGTACGTTTATGGACAGCGATAGTAAAGAGAGAGTGAGGCAACATTGCTGCGAAGAGAGAGGAATTGTTGAGACGAAAAGACTGATTCCACTCTGTCAAGAACGGCTGTGTGGGTTGAACCACCCCATACATGAGAAGCATACTCCATACAAGGGTGGACAAGACCCCTGTGCAGAGACAGTAATAAAAATATAAAAATTAATAATATATAAAAAAAAGTAAAAAAACAGAAATTAATTTATCAAAAGAATTTACGAAAACAATTTCGCTATTTCAATTAAACAAATTTAGCTTCCTTGTGATCTCACACAATTTATATACGGTAAACATACAGGGTGTCTCAAAAGTCACTATCTATTTTGAAAAATAATGGGAATTACGATAAACTGGTTTAAGACATGAAAAATATATTTATTTCAAAGTAAGTGCCACAAAGAATTAGTGCTATTTATTTATCTGTCTCCACATGGCGACCATCAGTGTCTCTACAGAGCTCAAAGCGATAAGTTGTTTCCCGGAACACACTTTCCAGCATTTGAGGTGTTATTTTCTGAACTGCATCGGTAATACGATTTCGAAGTTCGGCTAATGGTGTTAAATCGGGTGAACGTGCTGCCCATGGTTGTGTTCCTCCACGACCAATCCAGCGACCGGGGAAGCGTCTGTCAAGATAATCATGTACAATTATTGCATAATGGCACGGTGCTCCATCCTGCTGAAAAACTACTGTGTCAAGAATGCCATCTGTAAGAAGTTGAGGTTCGAGGAATTGTTCAAGCATGTCAAGATAAATTTATAAATTACACAAAATTCGAAATAAACCAATTAACTTTTTTTAAATACACAAATTTTCACCAGAAGTACATATCTTTATGCCAGCATAGCATTTTTAAAAAAAACATCTAATGTCACCGAAATAGATAGTGACGTTTGAGACACCCTGTATAATCTTACAGCGTCCGAATTTGACCCAGTATAAATTAGTCTTTAACGATTATTTTTCGACGTTCACTTTAAAATTAACTTAAACTATGAAGTGAAAATTACAAAGCGATCCTTAAAATTATACACATTTGATGTTAATGTGTCAGCCTGTAAATCCATTATATATATATCTAGTCAAAGAATAATCTCAAAAACTACCTAATAAATTCTGAAAATTTTTGTTGCTCATTGAATCTCTTAGAATGTTCTACTATATATATATATATATATATATATACAGTGCCCGCGAAAAGTATCCGATCACTCAAGAAAATACAATATTTTCCCTTGATATTCAGAGACACATAATTCACTTTCTATTTGTTCTAGCGACATCTGGTAACTTTGAGGTTGCTCGCTGATATGAGAGCTATCCAACGCATTCTCAAATTAGTGTTCTGGTAGCCTTCGTTGCGGGTGGCTGTGTCTCAAAGTTGTCAGATTTCACTGTTTGTGTAAATTTATTGATATTTTGTTATTTTTTACAGAAAGTGGTGTAAATAAAATTTATATATAATGTGTGCTAAAAAACAACTTAAGAGTGATTGTCGAGGTGCTATTGTTGCTTTGCATACATGTGGGAAATCACAGAGACAGATAGCTAAGGAATTAAACATATCCCAAAGTACCGTTAATTTATGGGTTTCACGGGCTAAGAACAATGCCGGCCTAACCACGCCAGTCCCTAAAAAAACGATCTGGCAGACCGAGAAAAACAAATTCACGAACAGACAAACTTATGAAACGTTTAGTATTGAAAAACCCAACAATAACTGCGAAAGAAATAAAATTTAATATGAATAATTTGTTATCTGGTGTTTCTGAACGAACTATCCAGGAGCGGCTCCAAAAAGAACTCGGATTACCATCTCGCCATGCTGCTAAGAAACCGTTCATTAATGAAAAAATGCGTAAAAAACGTGTCGCATTTTGTAAAAAATATATTCATTGGACTGTTGATGACTGGAAGAAGGTTTTATTTAGTGATGAGTCGACATTTTTGACATTCAGAAGTTGTCCAAAAAAGGTTCGCCGGCCCATTGGCTCAAATAGGATGGACCCTAAATACACCCTAAAGACAATGAAACACCCTCCAAGTGTGATGGTTTGGGGTTGTTTCGGTTACTATGGGCGTGGAAACCTATATTTTCTTCCGAAGAACACAACTATGAATGGTGCACGGTATTTAGCAATGCTACAGGATAAACTTCCAATGGCAATGGCAATCCAAAGGACAAAAACATACATGCATGATGGTGCACCATGTCACAGGGCCAAAATAGTGACAAAATGGATTACTGACAATAAATTTGATATTTTGGATTGGCCTGGTAATAGTCCAGATCTCAATCCGATAGAAAATATGTGGCTAATAATAAAAAATAAGGTTGAATGCCACGACACTGGCTCAGTCGAAAAATTACAAGAAGCCATCAAAAAGGTATGATGCAAGGAAATATCAGTGGAAGTTTGTCAAAACTTGATTAAATCCATGCCAAAACGTCTAGAACAAGTCATCCAAACCAAAGGACAGATGACAAAATACTAATATAAGGTTAGTATACATTTAAACATTGTTTTTTATGTAAAAAATACAAATTTCCAGGGTGATCGGATACTTTTCGCGGGCACTGTATATATATATATATGTGTATATATATATATTTTCATTACCTAGAAATGCAATACATATTTACGCACAACATTTTAAAACCTTACCGTATAAAAATGCATGTCACAATGTATTTGAACAACTAAAATAATTTAAGTCCTATAAGTAAGTGTAAAATTTATTTACTAATCATCATTATTATTATTATTATTATTATTATCACCACAATTATTGTTCATTCAGAAAATGTAAACACAAAAAACTTAAAACGCAAAAGAAGTAGGCTTTAGAAAAAGGTAATAATAAGTGGAAAAGAAAGAAAAAAAGAATGAGTCACCGGACAGCAATTATCAATTTTGAAATTTCTCTCTCCGACCGCCGAACGAAACGACGATATCTAAAGAAACCGCGCGAAGAAAGAGGAAACAAACGACTCTCGAATTAAATTTCAGACTCAAACTGACCCCAACGAAAAGAGAGAAAAAAAACAAAATTTTGACCCCGCGCGAAAATTAACACTCTTAGGATTTCGAAAGTGAGACGCCATTTTGAATTACATTTACAATGAATTTTTAAGGAATGAAAATCGAAATTTGCTTGCAAACTGGGTACACTTTGCATCTTGCTATTTAACTAATCGAAACAGAATATTCCTTAATGCTATAAGCTATAATACCGGTAGCAACAATTTTAACCGAAATATAAGGCACGTGGGAAAGCCCCGTAAGTAAATGTAATTAGGGCCACCGCTTGCCACAAAAATGTCGTGGTTAATTTATTTAATTCATTATTTCTTTATTTACTTTCCTTTTTCTTCTATTTCTCTTTATCCTTCATCGTTCTCTTTACACTCTTTTCGCTATACTTTATAAATACGGTAGACGTGACCGAGTGAGTGGAAAACCGTTATAAATTGAACCGGCATGGGAGACGGGGGGTTTAATTATACTCTTCGTTACATTTTACTAACTTTATTTATACCGAAAACACTTGGTTAAATGGGGTAATGCGATACGGGAATTTACGTTAACATTTTAGTCGGAGAGATACGAAATCCTATTCTAAATTCACACAAAGATCGTAACACCAAAAGACACCTTCTTAAATGCAAGGCTGCCCGGTGACTGCCCTTTTTTGAGCATTTCTCTCTCTCGTCCCGCTTGGGCTGATTCTTAGTGTTGCCAACTCGTAGTTTATAATTTTATTTTATAAACAAACCATTATTTATCGTAATTACATTTATTAAATATTATTATCTTCTTTATTAATTTCTTATAACCAAAACATTCTAATTTTTAATTAGACATTACTACATATGGAACAAGGGTGAAGGGGGTAACCCCAAGTTGCATAAAGGGGGAGATTTAGGGGAAGAAGGCGGGATATCTTCACTCCACAAAGGGGTATCCTAACCTAAGAATGTAAACCTTAACCTAAGAAAGATAGAGGAGAGAGCGACCATCCTTTCGCCTGGACCGCCAGACGCATAATGGCCCAGCATGAGCTGGTTGGCAGGTTTTTGGTTTAGAGGGGGTTGCTAGATAGCAGTGTTTATTTTATTTATTTTTATATGGAGGGGTTACCAGATAGCTCTATTTATTTTAATTATTTATTTATTAAAGGCAAGGGAGAGATGATCTCAATGCTTAGAGGGGGTTGCGAGATATTTATTTTAATTACTTATATATGGAGGGGTTGCCAGATAGTACTATTTAATTATTTGAAGACATGTTACTCAATGAATCTTAATTGTCTTAGAAACCGTAGATATACCATTAAAAGCAGTATTAAGAGAGTAATTCAAATGTTCAGTTATCCCTTATATATTCTTTCAAACAATTTAAACCAAACCAAAATGGAAAAATGTCAATTTACCTTGTTTACTTGCTTTTAATAAATTTAATTTAATTCGCCATAATCACCTTATTTAAAATGGGGTAAAAACATTTGTCTAATAACTCAGAAACCAATTCACTTCCAAAAGAATTTCAGTCTTAATGTACTCACGTCAATTATCTACTAGAATTTCACTCATTACTTATTACTAATTTTTTTTATTTTTTTTACATTTTGGAGTCCAATGTCCAAGGAAATGTGGGATCCAGCTCTCTACAAGTTGTTATATTATCTGAACGTGGAAGATAGGGGGCACCCATACAACTTTCATCAAGCCCAACGTTGCTTAGCAGCTCAAATCTCGCTGAGAAGAACCGATGACACATTGGACGCGACAACACTTTTGTAACCATGAAGGAGCAACAATTAACTGACTTAAATAAATTTTGCAAACTTTGATAAATTAAAAAAAAATACTATTTTCAGTTATAAATAACTCAATTCTTCTTCCACAGAAATGTTTTCACCTTGTTACGTGTATATACGTAACAATGTGAAAACATTTTTCTGTAGCTCCACGTCGAAATTATTGCAATATTTTTAATATCTTTTTTAAAAGTTGTGTACGCGGTATTTGAACTAACCACATAATATTTCGATAGGAATGTTAGCTTGTGTTCCATGGAGCGAATAATTAAAAAAAAAAACTGTAGACTCGTTAAGCTCAAAATGTATAACTAAAATACATTTAAGGTACATTAAGGAAAATGGGGCCTGTCATTTTAAGGAAAAATGAAGGGTAAGGCGAAAAATGATATGCGTCTCCGATAAACTACACACACACACACACTGTATAACTTCTTATATATATATATATATATATATATATATATATATATATATATATATTAACTCAGGTAAAGTGATAAACCATTACTTCGTTTAAAACATAATTTTTTCCATTTTGAGCGAGCGTCTATTTTCTAAAAGTAACATCGAAGCTCGTAGATAATATTTGCCTTTCTTTCATTTCGTTAATGACGTGTAAATGCATTTTACTTGTATATATATATATATATACCATTCCTCGTTAAAATTTTTGTATTCAATTAAAAAGCAAAAACATGTTTTAGCTTCTCTCCCCTTTACCCTTCTCTCCCCCTTTGCCCTTCTCTCGCCCTTCTCCCTTCTCGTCCTACACCGTATTCTTTCATTTCTCCTAAATCCTTTACAGAAAATTAATTTTAGGCGTAAATGTTATTCATTTTGGTGTAACATGCATAGTTTCTATGAAATCTTAAAAAATATTATACAATTTCTAAAAAGCATAATGGACTTTATTATTAAAATAGATTCAGAAAAAATGTATGAACTGGCAAAAACGCTTTCAAAATGGGGATGTTAGACAATTGGTATAAATTAGATCATTTTTATAAAAATCCATAAAAACTTATTTCAAAGTTTAATGCTATTCGAACGGGGCTCGAGCCCCAGTGTCGGCAGGTTGTACCTAACATGCCCATGATTGCAAAAGTACAGGGTGATTTTTTTTATTCGAGAACCCTTAATAATTCGAAATTAAGGATTAACCTAGGATTAACCTAACCTAACTATTCAGCATTTTTAATCTGAAACAAATATAATACTTGGAAATCTGAAAACACCAAATTTATTTTCTATTTCATCAACGTTGTTTTAAATAATAATAATAATAATAACAATGACAATAATAATAATAAATACACTCAGAACTTCTCTCTCTTAAAAGCTTTGAATTTACGTTTAAAAATTTTTTAAACACATGCTAAATAACGTTCATTTTTACTTTAAAAATCAAACTTAAATAAGTTTTTTATTACAATATAATTTTATTCGCCTTCGACTTCTCTGAAAAACGTGAAAAAATCTGCGGAATGAACAAGCCAAATTTGATAAAGACACCTTCATTAATCGTGAAGGTGTTCAATCAGAACTTCAATGCGCAAAGCGTGGTTCCGTAACATCAGTTTAACGACATCTGATTGGCACACACATATGCCATAGTTGCCATATGCCATACGCCCAGTTACATTAACATCCTATCAACAAGTTTAAGGGAATGTCACAGTCGGGAATCATTGCATATAAAAGGAAGTATTTTCAGCTGGAACTCAGAGCAGTTATTTTACCAGCGAATAATCACACATACCCCTCCGTCATGGACACCACCAACCAGTCACAACAACAACTTTACAGTTTACCGGACCTATATGAAAAGGTGTGCTCTAATGCCGGTCTTTTTTGACGCAATCCGTTGGTGACATCTGCACTGACGCTCCGTTTGATCCAGCGGAAGAATCTACAGTAGAAATGTAAGTATAAAAATTTCATGTATTCGTATTTTTATTTTATTTTTTTGTGTCCTATATTTCGTCGCGAAATTGTTATTTATTTTAATATTCTTGACGGTGTCATTAGACCAAAGCTCTTGAGTACTATTCTGTGTTTCCTTCGTGCTTATTTTATCATACATATATATATATTATATATATATATATATATATGGATGGACTATATATAACATTGTTGTAAAATGCTTCATTAAAATGACAGGTGTACTCATTTTTAAATTATAGATTAGTTTCAATTATTAATAACCCAATTAATATTTTAGAAAAGACCTTGAATATTATGGTAAAAGTCCTGTTCTGATATTTTTATTTATTAATTTTGTAAAAATCCATAACAAGTTCATTTTGAAATGTAATGTTATTCGTCATTTTCCCTTAAATGGACCACAAACCATGACCTTCCTGAGTGTTCGAAGGTATTTGAGGCTTCACCTTGTAACTTCATGTAACTCCTTGTAACTCTCTCTTCCTAAATGTTTATGGAATTATATGTTATAGGGAAAGAGCGGGAATCATATTAAATATTATAATAATCAAGATCCTTTTGCAAGTGTTAATTATTTTTATAAAATCCATAATAATCATAGATCCTTTCCCCTTAAACGACCGATGAGGAACTAAATCGTGTTATAGAATCTTTTCGTGATGGTTTTGAAGAAACGCAAGTCGCGGACAGTGATCTGAATAGGAGGTCGAACTATTATAGCACACCCGATCGAACGAATGCCAGGTCGTAGGTGAACTAATGTAAGTTTTTTCTTTTTCTTGTGTTTCGGGTAAGAACAAGACGCACTGTATTTTCAATTTATTAAATGGTAGAATCGTAAAGAATGTTTCATAAAATAGTACAATTTTTATATTCAACTTAAATTAGTTACAGAATTAAAATAAAAGGTGTACCCACTTTACACAATATTGTTGCAATTACTGAAGTTACAATTATATATATATATACATATATATATATATAGTCACTCCCCTTAAAGGAAGCGAACATCGCCCCCTATTTAAAGGTGGTAACAGAGCAATGCCCAAAAATTGTCGGCTAGTGGCTCTCACTTCACACCTTATAAAGTGTTTTGAACGATTAATTAGAGGCAAAACTACCTACAAGACAAAGATTTATACAACCAAATCAACATGGCTTCAGGGCGGGAAGATCATGCCTGTCACAGCTACTAGACCACCAGGAGAAAATATTAGGAACATTGTGTCGAGGACAAAACATTGATGTAATATATACGGACTTTGCTAAAGCCTTCGATAAATGTGACCATGGAATCATAGCACACAAACTTAAGGATACAGGAATTACTGGTAATAATGTCGTCGGACGCAGAATTCAGAGAGCACTATAAAATCAAAATCACAAAGGCTAGAAAAATAATGGGAATCATCTGGAGGAGCTTCCGCAGCAGAAAAGCAAACATCATGCTCAAATTATGGAAGAGTCTAGTCCTACCAATAATTGAGTATTGCTCAGGTACTCACAAGCCCACACAGAAAAAGAGACATTGCGACATTGAAGCTATACAAAGGACTTTTACGTCTAAGATAGAGGAAACGGAAGGTGAAGACTTCTGGTCTCGACTACAATCCCTAGAACTCTACTCCCTTGAAAGAAGGCGCGAGAGGTACACAATAATATACATATGGAAAATACTTGAGGGCTCTGTCTCTAACCTCAAAAATGAAATAGAAACAAACTGGAATGAGAGAAGAGGCAGATTTTGTACGTTCCCAGCTGCGGTGCGACAAGGGGCCATGAAAATGAGGATGGAAAATACCCTCAGAATACTGGGCCCAAAGCTTTTCAATGTCCTTCCAAAAGAAGTGAGGAATCTCCAGCACACCGACCTGAATAACTTCAAGAACCAGCTGGACAGATTCTTGTGCAAAGTCCCTGACCACCCATGCGTGGCTGGCTACGAGGGCAGGATGAGATAAGAGAGCAATTCCCTCCTTCACTAAGTCCCGCAAATGAGGCCGGATGCTGCAGAGGGGTCGACGCAGGTCGATCCTGAACCGTCGTTGAAACTCAACAAAAGTCAAACACAAGTCATATATACACGTAAATCATCATACAATACATCGACTGCGTACAAACGGAAAACTTTTTTATCTTCCTGCATACCAACTCATCGTTCCGCTCAGTGAAACACGGGTCGAATAATTTTTAAAAAATGTATAAATCCCTTTCCATGTGTAAGAGAAATGAAAGGCAGTACATGCCGCAAGTGTTACTAAAGTAACCCTTGAATCGGTAAAGATTCCAGACAAATTCGGGGATATGCATCTGTTCGAGAAATTTAACAATGATAGAATCGCTCCAAGGAAGAGTCCCCATCGAGTTAAAGTAGTACATTTGTTTCCTATTTTTAAAGTAGATAGCTATCCAATGCGCCGCAGTCTCTCGAAGTTCGTAATTTCAATGTTACATTCTTGGCAAACACACCGATAAATTTGGAGCGTGTGATTCGGTCAGTATTCATTACTATCTGGAGTGTATTCGCATCCAATTTAAAATCAGTGACTGCACTTATGAATCTTTCAATTACCATCAGGGCCTGTGATTCGAGGTATACTAGTACACTAATAGGGGCGTTTATCGGCTTAGCGAAATCGAGTCTGACAGAAATGTTTCCACTCTGCTGTGGACTTAAGTTTGTATTTACACTAGCAGAGAAGTCAGGAGTGATGTCAAAAGGATAAAGGTTAAATTACTCGATGAATTCTTTCTGCGTTACACCAGTTCCTAGCTCGTCACACGCACTGGCGATATAGGCAAGATTACTATAAGCTCTCGAGCAAAGCGGGAACACAGCGTCTGATGAATAGTCCGTCTCCAATGTTACCCCCAACGCTATGCCATTAACGTATAGTTATATTTTAAAGCCGAAATTCTCGATTTTAAAGGCGTTCTTTTTATATTTCTCATTCACAGAAGCGTGGTCCTGCATGCCAATTAATAACCTTTTAGGTAGAGCTCCCAGGACTATGTTTTTTATCTGTTTCGATGCCAATCCTGCTGGCACCGTGTATAATTTGTATAATTTGTACTCTGTCATTTGGGTATTTCAGTGTGGCGTGTATTAAATTTTTTTTCAATTCCTAAGTGTTTAGGAGAATATAGTTTCACTCGACGTACGCGAAGGTATGTTTCCATAAATGAATCACAACTGACTTTGCGCCCTCTTCTTGATCAGCTCCCAGATTTAAACTAATAATTTCATATCGACCCCATTCACAAGCAGCTTCTCCTGGAATGTGAAGTCTGTGTGCGGGCGCCCAAAACATTCGTATATCTTCTTTTTAGAATTTGTAAATTTGTCCTTTATAGAGATTTCGTCTTTACCCTGATAATAGCCCTCTGCCGTTAAAAAGGTATCTTTCGCTTCTTTAGAAATGTTGAGGACATTTTCCAGATAGGCTCGTAGGTGATAATAACCCGTTCCTTCAGAGATGTTGACTTCATTTAAATATACGTCACACTGGCTGAATATGGTTTCTGGTGGTACGGATGCCCACGTCCTGAGTGTGGAATAGCAGGAGATATCCAAGGTAGATCTCCTGCCAACAGTCTTGTATGGACCCGCACCAGAGTTCAGTTTTATAGGCTCCCAGATCACTCACAAGGTCTCGTGAGAGCGTGAATATGATGCACGGATGGAGACAGATGGACAGTACCGTGAAGAAATAAACACCATCAAGCGTTCATTGGTGTTGGTTCCTCTCAAATGTGGTGATAGCTTGTTGTGAGGGAGTAAAAATCCCTTCAAGCAATACTTTCCGCGTACGGAGGGCGTGAAACTCCTTTACGACGACTTCTGCTCTTTATACCCCTACGTGAAGAAGAACATATCGTACCCCATAGGTGCACCTGAAAAGTTGATGGGACCAGCCCTGCCCACCATCGAGGAGTTCTCAGCAAATTTGAACGAAAGCCTTTCACAGTTTATCAAGGTGTGAGGGACCAGCATGGGATTGGGCTTAGGTCCATTTTTTTCAACCATACTAACACGGCAGAAGACATAATGGCGCGGGCTAAACCAAAAGAAGCTCTAAAAATCATTTAAACCGTACATAGGACGAAATCATCAAAGATGAAAAGAGAAAAATGCGTGGTGGTGGGAAGAAGAGGGCTGCAGGAAGGGATTACCAGCACGTGGCGTTAAACGTAAAAGGACATAAAAAAATAAGTTTTCTAACTTCACAATGTTGTAAGTCGGAGCTGTCCCTCTTTGACATGCCCCCAACTCAAGTTTCTATTGAGTACAGTGACTATTAAAATTAATCCGTTAAACACAATTAGTTCCTCGAGTGCTCCTATAGATATCGTGATGCCCAGCTCAGACCCTTACGTTTTTGATCCAAGCTGCGTGCACATGTATGCTAAACTACGTATAGCCCATTCTGATGGTACGCACTGCGATGACAAATATATTGTATACCCTGAAACAAACTTTCGTCACTCCATATTCAACCAGTGTGAAGTATATTTAAATCAGGTCTACATATCGGCGGGAAAGGGATCCTATTACCTACGAGCCTATTTTGAAAATATGCTGAACTTTTCCAAAGAAACGAAGGTTTTACTTGCCGAGGGCTATTATCAGACTAGAGACGCAAACAGTATAAGGGACAAATTTAAAAATTGTAAAGAGAAGATATACGAGTGTTTTGGACGCCTGCATACAGACTTCATATTCCAGGAGTAGTGCTTGTGAATGGGGTCGATATGAAAATAAAGCTCACTCGCACGAATCCTGAGATCTGTTTAAATCTGGGGGCTGATCGAGAAGAGGGTGCAAAGCCCGTTGTGATTCATATTATGGAAACATACCTTCGCGTACGCCGTGTGAAATTAAGTTCACCAGAACAAATAGAAATTGAGAAAAATTTAATACGTGCCACCATAAAATACCCAATTAACAGAGTACAGATTAAACTATACACGGTGCCAGCAGGATTGGCCTCGGAACAGATCGAAAACGTGGCCCTGGGAGTTTTACATAAAAGGATACTAATTGGAATGCAGAAACACGCCTCGGTGAATGGAAAATATAAAAAGAACGCCTTTAAATTCGAAAATTTTGGCCTTAAAAATATAACCCTATTCGTCAATGGCGTTCCACTGGGCGGAGCATTTTATACGGATTGTTAATCAGACGCTGTGTACCCGCTTTGCGCAAGAGCATATACTAATCTGGCTCATATTGCCGGTGGTTGTGATGAGCTTGGGATTGGAGTAACGCAGAAAGAATTCATCGAGCAATTTAACCTTTATCCGTTTGACATCACACCCGACTTATCTGTTAGTGTAAATAACACTTAAGTCCACAGCACCACTTTTCTTTTCTATTATTTCTAGCATTATTTTTATTAGCATATTCTATTATTTCAAAGGTTATTTCAATTTTTATTGGTAATGACAGAGTTTACTAAATGTAACATTATTTTATTTTCCACAAATTCTATTTATATTTCATATTTTTGTGGAAAAATAGAAAAGAATACCGTTATAAGACCCAACATTGTGGATGGATGTAATGTATATCTTATGTGCCTTTATTAATCGCGTCTGAGGTGGAATGATACTGGAGTTCCTAGATATCTGTACAACATGACGAAATGAAATGTCACTAGCAGGGATGGGGTCAAATACGTATTTGTATTTGTATTTACAAATACACAAAAATGGATATTTGCATTTGTATTTGTATTTGAGAATTTAAAAAGCTGCATATTTGTATTTGAATTTGTATTTGAGCCTTTTATTTGCCGTATTTGCTTCAAATACAGTCAAATACACTAATGTAATTTAAGTTAAATGTTTTAAATCCATTGTACAGACTACAGACTATATAACTACAAATTGATATGAACAGTAAAAATCAAACATTGAGAAATATGAATTTATTTTCTTTAATTATGCAAAAGTGCAGAAATATCAAGAAGTGTGAAATAATTTTCTCTAATAAAAATAATAAACAAGAGGAATTTGTTACTTTTCTTGCCTTGGTGTGAAAATGAAGTCTACTTTGATAAGAGCCAAAGTATTGGAATGTTAAGTTTTATACAATAAGTACTATACCAGTATTGTCTTACTTGAGGGGTAGCCGAAGTCAAGTAAATATTATCCGTTTATATTTAGGATGAAATTGGTACGAAATTTGCAAGTACAGTAAAAATTGTATTTGCATTTTATTTGTATTTGAAGCTTCATATTTGTATTTATATTTGTATTTGGGGATTTATAAATTCGAATATTTGTATCTGTATTTGAATTTGGCAGTAAAAAAAATAGTGTATTTGTATCTATATTTGTATTTGGGCAATTGTATTTGACCCCATCCCTGGTCACTAGCAAAAAGTATTTCAAAATAATTCAATCGGGTTCTTTTAAAAGCGTTCAGATACCCATACTGTCTTTAAAACCAGTTAGAAACATTTTTATACCACATTTTATTTTCTTAAACTTCTGTAACATTCGTGGCCATTTCTAAAAATTTCAATTTGTTGAACACCACCTCTCCTGCTCTAAACCTCATCTTCTTTTACGCACTGAAACCCGGGTGTCTGGGACGACTGACAGCAACCGCTTTTCTGTACCCTCCTACTTTCTCTATACTCAATTTCACAGCAAAGGTGAAATGACTGAACTTGTTCTTCTATTCCCGATCTCAAACCTTCCGAATTCAATTTAGATTACAATTCAACCCTGGACGATTCAAGTGCTGTTCCTGCAACTCCTCCCCCCCCTCTGACTTCATTATTTCCGAAATTAGAATCTCTTACAAAGATGTTTTTTTCTGCCTCATATTTTCTCAACTCAAGGAAGGAGTACGGTCCTGATGATGTTCCTCCTGTTGTTCTTAAGAACTGTGCTTCTGTTTTGACACCTGGCCAACGCAACCTCTTTCGTCTTTGCCTCTCATCTGGTACTTTTCCTTCCTGCTGGAAGTTCGCTTTCATTCAGCCTGTCACAAAGAAGGGTGACCGCTCCCAACTCTCCAACTATAGTCCAATTGCTTTGATTTCTTGCCTTTACAAAGATTTTGAATTTATCCTTAATAGGAAGATTCTTAAACACCTTTCTTCTCACAATCTTCTTTCAGATCATCAATATGGGTTTCGCAAGGGACGCTCTACTGGCGAGCTTCTTGTATACCTCCCTGACTGTTGGTCATCCTCCTTTCGGGATTTCGGTGAAACTTTTGCTATTGCGCTAGACATATTAAAAAAGCGTTTGATGGAGTCTGGCAAAAAATTTTAATTTAGAAACTGCCCTGCTTCGTTTTCTATCCTTCTTTCTGTGCCTTCATCTCAAATTTATTTTCTGACCGATCTATAGCTGCATCTGTAGATGGCTACTGTTCTTCTTCTAAAGCTATTAACAGTGGTGTTCCTCAGGGTTCTGTCCTGTCACCCACTCTTTTCCTTTTATTTATTATGAACTTTTAATTCGCACTTCCTGTCCTATTCACTCCTATGCCGATGATTTCACTCTTCACTTCTCCACCCGCTTCCCAAAGCATCCCTCACAGCAGTCACTCCATGATTCGCGTAGAACTGCTATGGAACTCCTGACCTCTGATCTTTCTGCTATCTCTGATTGGGGCAGAGAAAATCTTTTGGCTTTCAATGCCTGAAAAACTCAGTTCCTCAATCTGTGTGTTCGTCACAATCTTCCACACAACTATCCCCTTATCTTCAGCAACACACAACTCAATCCTTCCTCTTCTCTTAACATTTTTGGCGTTTCTTTTTCTCGTGATCTTTCTTAGACAGATCACATATACTCTCTTTCTAAAATAGTTTCGAAGAGGTTATATGTGCTGTACCGCCTCCGCGGTTTTTTCACCTGCACTCAGTTTCTGGCTTTGTACAGGGTACTTCTATGCCCTTGTATGGAGTAGAATAAGGTTGTGTGTGTGTGTATGTGTGTGGGTGGGTGTTTACCCATGTAGAGAGTCTCTGGAAACTCATCTATAAATAAATAATTAAAATGGTTGGTGTTTTATTTAATTCGGTTTAATTGTATTTCTTTTATTGTTAATATCGGGATTCGTATAAATAATTAGTTCTCTGGCTGAACAAATTTAAGGAGAAAGTCGCTCTTGCCTTTAATAAACAAGTAATTAAGTTAAATGGATTTGCAAAGCAAATCACCCAAATAAGGTACACCTGAACATAATTAAAATAAAACACATTATTTGGCAACGCATGTAAATAAAAACTAAAATAAATGGTGTAAGGTTGCAACTCACCATAATAAGATACACCTGAACATAATTAAATTAAAAACAATAACTGGTAACTCATCTAAATAATTAAATAAATATATAATGCTCTCTGGTAACCCCTCCATATAGAAATATGTGATATCTGGCAACTCGTGACCTTCTATATAACAGCTGCTTGGCCCTGGACGCTCATAATGCGACAGGCTCGGGTGGAATAAAAAACTCTCTCCCACTTCTTAGGTTAAGGCTTAGGTTAGGTTTCCCTATGCGGGGTGAAGACATCCCACCTCTCCCCCAAAGACTCTCCTCCTCATTTCTCTCCCTCTCTTAGGTTAAGTTTACCCTTTAGGGAAGGTCATCCTCCCTTCTCTCTCCCCGAAGCCCCCTCCCTCCCCCTTTGTAGCATCGATTTGTTGCATAACCCCCTTCATCGCATAACCCCCTTCCCCTTCATTGCATAACACTCTTGCAACATTCCCCTCTCCCTTTTGAAACACTGATCAACATTGCATTGCAACATTCCTGCACTCTCCCTTTTTGCGCCCATACTACTAATCCCTTCTCTCCCCCCCGAAGCCCCCTTCCTCCCACTTTGCAGCATTTCCTATTAAATTGGTGGCAATAAAGACGATACCGATTACATTTCCTGTTTATTAATAAAACTTCAATCTACACAACTATATACATATATATATATCATACGCTCCTGGAGTTGAGTGAATTGAAACCTCCAAGAGGGTATGATATTGTACTCCTGAATCGGAAGGACCGCCTTGTGGGCTTGTCCAACCGTTGCCACAGAGCACGCCGAACTCTCTGTTCGTTTAAGAGTACGGTGTAGAGATTCTTTGGTTGACAAAGAAACACGTTGGTAGTTATGTTTTTATTAAGCAAGTTAATGTTTTCAATCAGTTATAATGAATCAAATTTATCTTCATAAAAGTTAATAATATGAAAATTTATTTTATGTTACTGAGTACAGTAATAGTTTAATCTTACTCTAATTCTAAGATAATCAGATATACGTTAAATGTTGCATGGGCCTACTGCCTAACCTACAGTCAGAGTTCCAAGCACGAATTTCCGTATACACAACCGTAAAATCCAATTTCCTAACGAAATGACTTTTCCTCGTCAGCCCGGAGATCCCTTCCAAGACTTCAACCTTGTGCGTTCTGAATCTGATCTTTCAAACTTCGGAGTCCTCCTTATATACGGTAGAGGTTCATTGTTCTCGTGCGTCAGAAGCACGTGATAGTCGTGTGAGATACTTGAGCTTTATAACAATAGTCTTGGCTCATATGTTTACTGTACTAAATATGGCCGTAAAAAAAATTTGGTTGTCGAGGTTTGTGCAGCGTGCCCATAAACTGGCGACAGACTGCAGGCTCGAGTTTGACTGTGATATAGTGTTTGAAAAGCTGAGAATGGTAGAGCAGGAAATGAATGTTCGCATAGTTTTATTTGGATTGGATGATCATCGGAGGACTACGTATGTTTTTAAATGGTGTGAGAGAACGTAAAAAACCTCTACTTATTTTAGGGCTGTCACGGACAACGTATCTCCCCATCAGCAATATCAGGGCTCTTTACGCGAGTTATGATAAAAGTCGAAAATATTGTAGGCATCACGATTTGTGTAAGGGTTGTCTCGAGTTTGCGGATGATATAAAGAAACATTGTAAGAATTACCACATGCTATGCGAGTAGTGTAAATGTTCCAAATGTGAAAGTCGTGTAGTTGAAGCTGAGAAGAGGGACTGTAAAGTGTGACAACAAACATTTTTCAATAATAACTGTTTTGAATTCCACAAATCAAATGGAATGTGTAAAAAAATTAGAATTTGCGAGTGCGTTATGTTTCATATGATGGACAGTTGGGAAAAATTCGAACATAAATGTGATGAAATTTGTTATACTATATGTTATGAGAAATATAAGGCAGATGGTATAAAATATGTTTATTATATGAAAGATGCCAAACCTAAAAATAAACCTTGTATGACTGTATACGGGCTCCAATAAACCTTAGCCCCCCCGGCCCATGGCCTAAACCATTAGAGGTACAGTAAAACTAAACATACCTTACAAAAGAGAATTTAATCCTGCATTTAATAAGAAACAATTAAAACTTGGTGTTCCCGCCATTGGCTTCCAAGACAGCCTGGATTCGCTTTGGGTAGCTTGCCAAAAGTGACGTGAATAGATCTTGATCGTTACGCAAATATGCTAAAACAGTTTCATTGTGTTGCGTCATTGTATCCTTCGAAAATCGATTTACTGCAGGTTCTTGAAACAAGAGACATTCAACCTTGTCCTTTATAACTGATCCAATGTGTTCACAGATGTTCAGGTCAGGAAAATTTCCTGGTCATTCTTCATTTCCAAAGAAATCGATCTCATGGTTCCGCAACAACTGTTGAGTGGCTAATGCCTTAAAGCAGGGGGCCTTATCTTGCAGAAGTGTGACCTGATCGACATCCATAACATTGTTTGGGTTTCTTAGAAAAGGAATGACATGCTGGGATAGAATAATATCACGAAAATACTGTCCATTCCAACTCTGACCATTTGGCTTCAGCACCCACATGAGCTTCTTTGCAGTGAACAAAACAAACACACCAACACAGTCTGGACTTTTTAATAATTCGCGATAATGTTCATTGTCATCGATTTCATCTGGTGTTGTGGCCCACACTCGATCATTTTTGTAGTTAGGCCGACGTGTTACGTAAACAAAAAATTCATCGGAGACAGGTAAATGCATGAAATCATCCACATCCCAATCTTCAAGATAATGGGCAAACCACATTCTATCATCGATGTTAAGTTGAGTTTTTCTTGGCTTTGGAAGTTCATGCCAAGGCTTTAAACCTGGCCTATGACGGTACAGTCGAATGATCTCACCACTAACGATCTTTCCCTCAACACTTCGATCTCTCTAAAACGTTTAGCACATCTGTTTTTCCGCTTACGCGTACCGCTTTCAATGATGTCCTTTGTTTCCTGAGAGAGTGGCAAATTTGGGCGCCCAGATTTGGTTGTATCCATTTCACATTCATCCAAAGTTTTATTCCAATTTCTTTTGACGAAGTCCTCACTTCTTTGCACCTTTTTGGCAACCCATGACATGTTACAAAGGTGGCTCCAGCATCACGAACTTCCCGAAATGTTATTGCTCGTATGCGATCTATCACATGTTGCCTCTCCGAATCACCAATTAATTGAGAAGCCATTATATTATCACTATCAGCTAGAGTAATTTTAATACCTGCAATAAATAATTTTATATATTTTTATAATCACTAAAAACTATTTCGATATAAGTAAACATGTAAGGTGCAAATGGTGGGGCTAAGGTTTTTTGGAACCCCTTACTACGATATAGAGACATACACGGACGCAGAAACCAAAGAGGTTATCCCACATTTACTTGTAAGCCAGACTATCTGTGACGAGTGCATGAACGTCGAGTGTGATGAATGTCGTAAGTGTGGTAAACGAACAAACATTTACGACTGCACACGACACCCCTGGGAAGCTCTCTGTGTCCGATATTGTCAAGTTCGTGGACAAGTTAAAAAAAATTACGGGCCAAAACGGCGCAAAATTTGATACACAATTCCCTTATAAGGAACTGCTTTAACACCTATCATCAGAGATATTTACAGGCGATCCCCTGAAAAGATGAAAGAAGCTTATACAGATGCAGATAAGAGGTAATGTTCAGTTTAAAGACACTTTGTTATTCACACCTTGAAAATTAGCCAGCTACCCAAAGTGATGGGTGTAACCGCCGAAGTTTCAAAAGGGTATTTCCCTTACACTTTTCTTAATCGCGACACTTTAAATTACGTAGACCCCCCCCCCCTCCAAAAAAAAAAATTACCTTAACTATGACAACATGAGTGATAGTGAGCGTGAAGTTTTCGAGAGGTACTACAACAGTTGTTATGAAGATAAAATTAGAGTAGGTTTCCAAGCCTTTAGAAGGATGTACATAGTCTGGTTCAACTGCGACCCGCTTCAAGTCGCAACCACTATCGCCTCATTGTGTTTTACTGTGTTCAAGAACATCTTAATGCCTAAAGACGCACTAGCCGTGGTTCCCCGAAAAAACCACGCAGTTATGGGTATATGGCTATTTAATGGCTCATACACCTACAAACAACAGACCGGTGTATATATAAAACAATGCTTGCAACACTGGGGAAGTGGTCATTAAAATCAGTAGCCGTGTTTTTTGGTTGGATGGTCTAAGCGAAGACTCCGCCACTAGTGAGAAGGCGGCGTACTCCTTCAACGGTTGCTGGCGGCATGGATGCCCACGTCCTGAGTGTGGTATCATAGGAGATATCCATGGGAGATCTCCTGCCGACACTCTCGCATGGACCCATACCCGCGATCAACATATAAGCTCCCAGTCCACTCATAAGGTTCTGTGGGAACACAAATTTGATGTACGGATGGAGATAGATGGACAGTACCGTGAAGAAATAAACACCATCAGGCGTTCAATGGTGCTGGACCCTCTCAAATGCGGCGATAGTTTGTTTGGTGGACGCACAAACCCCTTGAAACTATACTTTCCTCCTACTGAGGGCGTGAAACTTCATTACTACGACTTCTGTTCTTTATATCCCTACGTGATAAAGAACAATCTGTAACCCGTAGGCGCACCTGGAAAACTGGTGAGTCACGTGTTGCCTACCATCAAAGAGTTCTCAGCTAATTTGAACGAGAACTATTTCGAACTTTCTTTCGTAGATGTACTCCCCCTTCACGACTTATGGATGCCAATCTTGTCCGTCGTTATAGATCACAAACTCATGTCTCTCTGAGTGTGAAGTGCGTAGAGAAGAACAATGGGAACTGTCATCACACAATAAACCATAGGAAGATCAAAGGCGTATATACAAGTCCTGAGCTGTCCCTAGCCATTCGTCACAGGTACAGAATATTGAAGATATACGAAGTGTGGAGGTTACAGAAGCTCCCAAACCTTTTCACGCCATATATATATATATATATATATATACATTTTTGAAGGATAAGGTAGAAGCATCAGGATACCCTCGAGGAGTTGAGACCGAAAATGAAAAATCGGCGTATATTCAACGCTACCGTGATGGTGAAGGGATACAACTTGAACGTGACCAAATTTGGAGGAACCCTGGCAAGCGCTTTAATACAAAGTTGTGCCTAAATAGCCTTTGGGGAAAATTTTCCCAGAATACAGACAATGGGAACGTCCATCTAGCCCAAAGTTATAATGAAGTATGGGACTACGCCAACACCATCGATAAAGGTAAAGAGGTCATGGAATCGTGAATGTGCATAATATTGTGCATAATATTGTGCGTAATACAATAGAACCGAATTGGCTACAGATACTTCACGTGTCACAAACATACCTGTAGCCAGTTTCACAACAGTATACGCCCGCATCAAACTTTGAAGTCTACTGTATTCTCTTGGACGGAGGGTTCTGTACGCAGATACAGATAGTGTGATATTCACGGAGAGGGAAGTGAATATCTGCCTCCTATTGGGGAATTCCTCGGAGAGTTGACTGACGAGATCAAGGATGAGTATGGAGATAGCGCCTACGCTGATTCTTTTGTCTCAACAGGACCAAAAACTTACGGGGTACGGGTGAGGGTAGGGGAGGAAATGAAATATATCGTGAAGGCTAAAGGCATCACTCTTAACCAGGCGAAGCGGCGTATCGTCAACTTTGAATCACTGAAAGAGCTAGTGAGTTTAGAAGATGATGGAAATATGGGTGACCAACCACCCCAACTGATTAATTATAGGAACACAACGGGAAGGAGCTTAGGAAGATGAAAGTGTGTCGTAACACATACAGGAAGCGATACTGGGTGCAGGGTACCTACGACACTGTTCCCTTTAGACAACGTGAGGTGTGAATAATTGTTATATATGAGGGGCTCCGCGCCAGATGTTTGTAATCGCCAAAAATAAAAAACGCCAGAAAACGTAGTTAAAATTGGGGAATGAATATTAGACTGCATCTCTCGAACCACTGAAGATAGCGCAAAGATGTTTATATGAAATTTATAGCTTTCGAATTATCTCAACATTGGATAGTATGAGAACTGAGCTTCACGCTGGTACAAAAAACGAGTTTTAGCCCGGGGTGGCGCTTACGAACATCTGGCGCTGAGCGCCTCATATATAATTGTTTTATTAGAGTCTATTTACTTGTTGACGAAATTTTACAGTTTATTTATTTTTCTATTTATTACATGTACTTAAAATAAATTGTTTCAGCTGGCGTTTCATTTTCTCCTTTGTCTATGTGTGTGTGTGTGTGTGTGTGTGTGTGTACAGGAAAATATCTATCCACCGCCCACTGTATGTTGCTGACCAATAAAAAGAGTGATGTGACTCCTGCTACTAATCCACTTGGTGGGGCATATCTCCTCTCTGTGTACACAGTTGACCACCGCAAGCCCTGGTTCTCAGACGTATCTTTTAACTGTTAAAAAATTCTTGCTTCGACGAAAAATAACGATGGCGGCCAATGATATTGCATGCTCTACATTCATGAAATGGTACTTACTAAAGTCTACAGATATTGTAAGCACCCAAAGAATTTCTTGTTATCCCTCCTTTCAAACTTTTAAGGTCGCATTAAACCGTGCGAAGCATGAGGAGCAAGTCGTCCAAATACTCTACGTATGGTTATTCTGGTGAGAGCATTGCAGGGTTTCGCTGTTCAAACGATGTAATGGAATATGTTGTAGGATTAAACTGTACTAAAGAGTACATATATCGTGAAATGAAAAAATCCACGCTTGCAGAAGAGAAACAAAGGATCTGGGTTGTGAACCTTCTTGATGATTGGTGTGACAGAAGATATTATACCATGTTACATCACACCGAGTACGCGTACACTGGAGCGGTGAATGTAAATCTTGTGATTATGGACAGTTTAAAATATTTCTACTACTATATCCATGTATATCATGTTGAGGTGCGCAACGAAATTGTAGCTAAAGGTTTATATGAATTTTTAGTAGAGTTTAGGGACGAGTACCGTTTGTCCAGCAAAAAGGCCAAGTATGGACATATGTAGCTCTGAAATAGGTCGCCAAAGTGTTAATACATGTGCATAGTTCTGAAGGTACTGTACAGTGGTGAATACAGTTACCTCTGAACGTTGTAGAAGATCTACAGATCTACAGACGCTAAGGCTAACAAAGACCCAAAGATCCACAATAAGGTTAGCCAGAGAGAAATAAAAGAGTAGGGGTTAAAAGAAGAGAATAGAGGAGGGATTAAGGGATTAAGTAAGTAGTAAAACCTATCATTCGTGAGTTAACATTCATTCAGAAAAAGAGAGAGAAAGACTCACCATCATTATCCGCCGGCCACTGCCGACAAGTCGGAAAAATAGTCGAAGAGAATAGGAAAGTGGTGAAAGATGAAAAGAAGTAAAATAAGAACGCTTACAAACAATGCAAACACAGTCTTAACTCAAAGAAACACTGTCATACCATGCAAACTACAAACATGCAAGTAAAGCGAGGATGAGAAAAGAAAAAAGTATGAAGAATATAACAAAAAGTGAGTTAATTTACACTACGTGTTAGACTAATTTTCTTTAGTTTTTAATAATATAAATTTAACGCTGGCATATCACACGCTGGCATGTCACAAGCTGGCATGTCACAAGCTGGCATCAATCGTCAACAGACTCAAACCTCGACTATCACCCCCAGAGTTCTGGTTACTAATTGTTTTATTATTTTAAACGACGTTAATATTTTTAAAATGGCTATCTAAACAGTTTTTAAACATATTAACTCTGGTAGAGTTCACGACGGACGCAGGAAGATTATTCCATTTATCAATTACTTTAAACGTAAAAGGTTTTTAGTAATGAAACGTCTACCACGTAATTTAAATCCGTTTTTACGATTACGAGTACTGCTATTATCGAAAATGAACAATTTATCAAAATTTGCGCTATTGATTTTATTAACGATTTTGAAAACTTCAATAAGCTCTACCCTTAATCTCCTAGTCTCGAGTGAATGAAAGTCTAACTCTTTAATCCTATCTTCGTAAGACTTGTTGCGTACTGACGGAATTGGTTTCGTGGCGCGTCGCTGAACCCTCTCCAACCTATCAGTATCCTCACGCAAATATGGGCACCAAAACTGAACGGCATATTCTAAGTGAAGCCTGACTAGGGACTTATAAATGGGCAATATAATGTTCTTCCGATTTAAATTCGAAATTACGTGTTTTGAAGCATAACATAATATTAGCTTTTGCGCAAGACTCCAGGCACTGGTTCCTAACTTTTAAATCCTTAGATACGCGTACGCCTAAATCTACTTCCTCGTCAACGCTCGCTAACTGTATATCGTCCATCGTGTACGTGTAATTATTGTCACGAGAACCTATATGCAAAACTTTACACTTGTCTACGTTAAATTGCATCTGCCACTAATCCGTCCACTCCATAATCCTGTTTACATCGTCTTGGAGCCTATTTCTATCGTGCACGTTAAGAACTTTACCGCCTATTTTAGTATCGTCCGCGAATTCTGACACGTTACTGGTCAAGCCTACATCTATGTCATTAATATAGATTAGGAAGCCATTCTTCTAACCAGTTAGCTACCCGACCGCATATACCTTGCGCTTTAACCTTCGCAATTAATCTTCTATGCGGAACTGTATCAACGCTTTTTTAAAGTCTGAATAAATTACGTCAGCCGCTCTATGCCTATCGTATTCTCGTATTATTTCGTTATAAAACTCAAACAAATTCATTAAATAAGATTTATGGCGTCGAAACCCATGCTCATTTTCTAAGTGATTGACGATACGATCCCTAACTACGGATTTCAAAAGTTTACCGACAATTGACGTTAAGCTAATAGGACTATAATTGCTAGCTACTGTGCGGTCGCCATTTTTAAAAATGGCCGTAACGTGACCTAATGAGGAATAATCGCCACTGAAGACTAATAATTAATCTTCAGGAATAATCCCCGCTTCTAATGACTTATGAAAAATGTTTGTTAATGGGCCTACGATAAAGTTTTTCAAATCTTTCAAATGTTTAGGATAAAGCACGTCAGGGCCTGGAGCCTTGCTAACTTTTAGACTATCGATATAATGCGCAATCTCACCCTCATAAACAGTTTTTCCTTCAAAATATTCTCGCTACTAAATGGAACGATATCGTCCACGTCGGGGACATTATTTACGTCGTCTACGGTAAAAATGTTTGCAAAAAAGTTATTAAAAATACCCGCCATCGCCTTAGCGTCGGAAGCCAAAGCGCCGTTAGTGTCCACTAGAGGGCCTATGTTATCTTTTATCGGCTTACGATTATTGACGTAGTCAAAAAACTTTTTCGGATTATGTTTACTATCCGCAGCTACAAGTATCTCAAACTTACGCTTAGCATTCCTAACAGATCTTTTAACCTGACGTCTAAGTTCGATATATCTATTAAAGTTAACTACCGTGCCATTGCGCTTATTAAGTCTACGCTCTGTTACGCTCGTTTATGAACTCACTTATTTCTCTAGTCCACCACTTGGGCCTTCCATGATTACTAGCGCGCTTGGGCCTACGAGGAATAAACTCCCTTTCGATATTCAAAAAACTTTCTTTAAACGCCTCCCAATGAAAATTTGCGTCATTACCCATAAATAAATTATCACAGTCCACTACTCTCACCCTGTCCGCAAAACTATCAAAATTAGCCCTACGAAAATCAGGGACTTCTATTATGTTACTATCCTTACTGTTTTCTATCATTAGCTTCAACCTAATAATTTGGTGATCACTACATCCCAAACACTCACCACTTCCAAACCTTCAACTGTATTTTCGTCTTTCGTCATCACCACGTCTAAAATATTGTCACTGCGTGTTGGTTCGGTAACCATCTGTCGTAAAAAATTATCTTCCATGAATTCAATCAGTCTCAAACCCTCATCATTATCAGTAAAAGTCTCGTAACTAAAGTTAGGGCAGTTAAAGTCTCCGACCACAATACTGTACTATCCCGATTATTAATAAAGTTACCAAGAAGTGTGTAAAATCTAGTATTGGTATCAAGAGGTTGAATGGGAGATTTATAAACAACAACCAAATTAAATCTAATACGACGCGCCCTAACTTCAACGCCTATCGCATTAATTGCTGCCAGAAAATCTATTTTAACCTCGATAGCCCGAAGGGAATTACAAATGTACAACAAAACGCCACCACCAATCCTATGTAACCTATCATTAGTAAAAAGTTTGAAACCTGCTATATCAAGTTCCCCCAACAAGTCCCCGAGTCACGGTATTTAACCACGTTTCGGTTATAGCAACTATATCGTAGTTCCCGGATGAAGTTATCGCCTTAAATTCGTTCAATTATTTCTAATACTACGCGCGTTACAATAAAAGACGTTTAAATGATTTTTTACTAAGGATCGGCGTTTTAAACTATTTTTTCATGTCGGGACGGCGTTTCCCGGACCCACAACGTTCAAAGAGGGCTTCGATCTATACAGCTTTCGAATGTTCTCATCGATTAACCTACCTAGCCTAGCATTCCCTATTTCACTGAAATGCAGAACATCTTTTAGAAAAAGGCTAAGATCACTAAATTCTGACCACAGCTTTACGAAGGGTACATTTTCCTGAGCACAAATCTCTTCTAGCTTAGTGTTCAAAAATATTGTTTTTGACGTAATCCTAAGACCTAAACCGTGCCTATGGGTAATACCTAGAACTAAAGACCTATCTGACCTTGCCTTCAGGAACCTAATTAACCCCCTGTATCTCTTCATGTATGGTGCGCATTCCAGGAAGTGTGTGTGTTCGCCCTTCGGTAGCCAAATTTAACCCACTTGGCAGTATACCACTCGTTTGGCGGCGTTAGGCGCTGGTTATCTTATTTAAATTAAATCTGACTTTGCAAAAACTTTTAGTTTTTTACCATGGGGGTCGGGGCACCCAGTAGAGTGGCCTCTGGTATGAATAACACTTGGTTGCTGAAACTCGCGGCCCTCTCAGGCCCCTCTGACACCTAATCAGATGTTGTTGAGAAGGTTAGACTAGTAAGAAAAAGAATTAACAAAGTATGCAACTGCTTAGGCTCTAGATTTTCTTACGATTTTTAAAAAATATCTTAGCTCTGGCTTACTGAAAATGAAATCAATATTTTAATTTTTCATCATTGTCAGGAAACATTCCCGAGAGACAACCTCAATATACTTGAGACAACTTTACGTTTCGAAGAGATCCTTTACCTATATATTGGATACGTGGCTACTGATACTAACCGTAGATCTGACATATCAAAGAGTACCTAATTACTGTTGTGTTTGGACTTTGACTGCCGGGAAAATCTAGTTGGTCAGTTGCATCAGATCTCTCGCCATTCTTATTTGCCCGCCATATTTGCCTGTTATTCTTTAATTATTTGAGTGTGCCCAAGATTAGCCATATTACGGTTCAGTACAAAGACCCTCCGCGTCTGATATTTATTTTATATATTGTTATTTTACACGTATTTATTTCTTATATCTCATATTATTGCAAACCTCTATATAGAGGCGGAGTTAGGATTAATCATATTGCCTTCCTAATTTAATGTCACGCATAAGCTAAATGTGTACCCCTAACATTGGTAGTGAAGTTACATTGTTTCATTTTCCTTTACTATTTATTATTTTATTTTATATAGGGCCTCTTTATACTATATTTCATGTTGCCATTTTTAATTTCAAGTTCTATTAATTTCAAAGAAGTTATTTGTTTCTCTCATTATTTTAGAGAGACCTATCAAAATGAAGAGAACTCTTGAAAGTGGATTTCAGAAAAGAAAAAAAGAAGCAGCAGCTTGAAAGGCAAATGAAACAATAACCAAAACTGGACAGTTATTTCACTGTTATAAAGGAGGGATCTCATACTCGAGAGAGTCAGGCAGATCCATAACAACCACAAGCATTCACCTCTTTTACTAGAATAGATAATACAGATGCGAATGTGACTAGCACTTCATCTGATCGTGTTACAGAAATTGAAGCCCAGGCTGAAGACAATAAATACACAAAGTTCAGTGATCTTGGCCTCTGAGGAGTCTTAACCGAGGATGATATTGCATTCTGGTTACAGAAAAGCCCTTCAGAGTGTCAATATTGGTAAGGTTTATTTGAGAAATCGAAGCGATCATTCAAAAATCAAATCAAATATTGTTCAAGGGGTCATTTTATTCAACGAAAGCTAATGGGGAAAAATACAATACTTTCCAACAACCGGTTGTGTTTACTGTATTGTTTGCAAGCTCTTTTCCACATCACCAACCGCACTGGCTAGAGATGGGTTTAATGACTGGCGAAACCCCATTGCAATTCAAAATTATGAGAATTTTGGGGAATATAAAACAGCTTTCCTTACATATTTGACGAGGATTCGCGGGTTAACCTTAAATTCACACCTAGCTCAATATATGAAACAGGAACAAGAGTACTGGAGGCATGTACAGGGTGGGGCACGGGAACCAAGTGTTTTTGGAATAATCAGGAAAATGATATTTATTTTTGTAAAGAAAATATATTGGTAGAACAACATTCGTAAGAACATAGCATTTCATGTCATAATAATCATGTACCGAAAATTATATCTGGCATATGATGTCCTTGGCCGTCGACGCATTGTTGAAGGCGTTTACGAAAATTGGCCTCCACTCTTCCCAGCAGGTCTCTGTTGATTTGGATGATTTGTTGACGGATCGCTTCCTTCAATGCATCTAATGTACGGGCTTGTCCTCGTAGACACGTGACTTGAGGTACCCCCATAGAAAGAAGTCACATGTGGACAAGTCAGGGGACCGAGGGGGCCATGCAATGTCACCAAATCTCGAAATGAGATGGTTGGGAAACAGGGGGCGAAGAACAGCCATTGACGCTCTGGCGGTGTGTGGCGTGGCCCCATCTTGCTGAAACCACAAATCCGTCTAACAGTACGATTGCTGATTCAGAGTGCAGCTGAATGTCTCCGAGCAGAGCGGCCTGGGCTTTGCAACATCGCTTGTCTGACCCTTTCAACGTTCTCTGGAGTACGCACAGTGCGTTGCGGCCCCTTCGGTTTTGTTTTCATTATTGAGCCTCCTGTTCGAAGATTGTTAACCCAACGTAAGATTGTGTCACGAGCGGGAACAGAGTCATTTCGATGAATGTTGAATCTGCGGCGAAACGCACGCTGAACTGCTGTCACTGACTCGCCACTCCTAACAAAATGATCATACGCGAACATGCGGTGTTCTAACGTCCACTGCTCCATGATGGCACCTGAAAGATAAAGGTGAGTGTTAGTTAAAGTTAAATGCTATGAACCCAGGAATGGAATGCTACCTACCGCACGCCCCTCCCATTCCTAATGGCTGATTACTAGCTATTCAAAAAACACTTGATTCCCGTGCCCCACCCTGTACTTGAACGTATTATTGCAGTAGTGTGCACATTAGCAGAACATCGATTAGCATTTAGGGGAGGCAATGAAAGGCTTGAGTCATCCCATAACGGGAACTTTCTTGGTTTGATAGAACCCATTGCTAAGTTTGAGCCACTTCTTTCTAACCATATTAAGCATAATGGTAGTTGTGGATCTGGAAAGCCTTCCTATTTGTCAAAAACAATATGCAATGAACTCATCCAGCTTATGACTAAAAAGGTAAGAGAATCTGTTCTGGAAGACTTGAGAAAAGCAGGATATTTCACATGTAGATGAACTAACTGTTATTGTCAGATATGTGTCACTCGATGATGGTCTTCCCATTGAACGCTTTCTATCTTTCCTTGAATTAGAAAAGCACAGTGGTGAAAGTATGGCCAACATCGTGCTGGATTATCTAGTTGCAAAGTTGACTTTGGTAAGTGTAGCGGACAATCATATGATAAAGCAGCGAACATGTCAGGGAGGTATAATGGCATGCAACAGAAAGTTCTAGAGAAAAATAAGTATGCCATATATAATATATATTCCTTGTGCTGGACATTCAGCAGTTGATTGCTGCCTAAATGCAGTAAATTTTTTGGGTGTTGTGCAACAATTATACGCATTCTTTTCTGCCTCTACAAAACGTTGGGCAGCACTTAAATCATATTTGGGTCCTGATCCAACAGTATCAAAACGCCTCTCTGACACTAGGTGGGAAGCACATGCAAAGACCACTTCAGCCATAGCTGAGGAATATGATCCAATTATTGATGCCCTCACTCATGTCCATTCAGATGACAGTGAAAAGGGTGATACAAGGAGAGAGGCTGGCATTCTGTTGGAGAAAATGGAGGAATTAGAGTTTGTGTTCATGTTAATTCTCTCGAATTGTTTATTAGATCGGTTCCACAAAACTAGCAAGGCTCTACAGGATGCACAGATAACCCTTAGTACATGTGCAAAGCTTTACACGTCACTTACTTCTTGAAAGACACCCGTGAATGTTTTGGTGAAATTGAATTAAAAACAAAATAGACTACAAGTGTGCGAATAAAAGGAAAAGATTGAGAAGGAAAGAAATCAACGATGATGATGCACCTAATGCCGATGAAATCCTTTCTCCTGTGATGGATGCTCCTGAAACAAATGTAAATAAAAGATAAAACATATACGGAAATGTTGCAAGCAACTTTTCCATTTTGGTTGATGTGGATGCTTCGGAACAGCTAAGTGAAGGTGTAAAGCTTCTGGTTAAAGACAGTCCTCAAGATGTTGGTGTCACTCTTGTTGGAGAATTAAAACACTTTGATGTTTACATGAAACAAAATTTCTCAGATAAAAGGCATTTATGTCACCAGGATCTGTATCCCTAATGTAGAAGCAATACTGCGGCTCTTTTTTAATCTAATGGTAACGAATTGTTCAGGTGAGCGGTCATTTTCGCGACTGAAAAGAAAAAATATTAACTACGGACGACAATGCTACAAGAAATGCTGTCTGCACTAAGCATTTTATGCATAGAGAGTGACAAACTTCGTAGTTTATGCTTTGACGACATTATCACATTTTGCCATCCAAAACTCACGAAATAAAACGTTTTAAATACCAACGGGATTCGTTTCCATTTAATAACTGCTGATCTGCACAATCGCTCTACTGTTGCTGTCGAATAGAAGTTTTAATACCAAATTTGAAATCGTACTAAGGTATCTTCATTTGAGGGTATCTCGATCATAATGCAAATTGGCTTATTGCAAGATAATTTTTTTAGTTACATCATTAGTTTTTAATTTTTGTTGCACTCTTTGCCTACCTCTGTATAATATATGCATGAATAAGAATATTTTTAATTAATAACGCCATGGGGCCTCGTAATCTAAGCATAGCTTAGAGCCTCAGCATTTCTAAATCCGGCACTATATTCATTCCAGCTAGGTCTACATGTATAATTTTTTCTCCTAAAAGTATTTAAGTCTAAGCTAGCATTACTGAGAGAGGAAACGATTTGACTGAACTTAATAGTGCATCCAGAGATGCTTTCTTGATGTGGTGTGAAAAAGGAAAGCCAAGGCAAGGCCCTGTATTAGGACAAAAACGGAGGACTCATGCTAGGTTCAAGTGTGCACTGAGGTATATAAAAAATCACGAGGATGAATTAAGCAGGGATGCTCTGGCTAGAAAGCTTGCCAGGAAGAATCCAAGAGACTTTTGGGAAGAATTAAAAGCAATAAATAATAGTGCGATGTCTGTCTCTGCTAGCACTGAAAATGTAACAGGGACTGAGAATATAGTTAAACTACGGAAAGAACACTACAGTGAGTTATTCAATTTTGTATATAGGAGCAATAATATGAATTGTGATGCTACTTATAGACCAGACATAACAGTTAGTGTATTTGAGACTAAACAGGCCATAAAATGTTTAGATTATAACAAATCATGTGGTATTGATGGTATTTCTGCTGAACATCTAAAATTTAGTAGTGATAGATTAGTACCTCTGTTAGCTATGTGCTTTACAGGTTTACTGATACATGGCATTTTGCCAGATACATTGTTGTCCGTTGTTTTAGTTCCAGTAATAAAAGATAAAGAGGATAAAATCAATAGTAAAGATTACTATAGGCCAGTGCTGTCCAACTTCTATAAAGCGTGGCCAAGATGTTGCCTATAATCATACACTGTTGGTTAATACGACTTAGGAACCCGCTGAATGTTGTTCTCCCTACTAGAAATGACAAAATAGGGAAGAAAATTGAGAAATGAAATTTGTCAAACGTCCATTCCGCGGGCCGCAAGTTGGACAGCGCTGCTATAGCCCAATAGCTTTGGCCAGTATTATATCTAAAGTGTTTGAATATATACTCATTAATAAACTTCAATGTTACCTGTATACTAACTATAACCAGTTTACAGTACAGTGCCGCGCAGAGAACATTTAAGGGGCAGGGGTTCAATCCCCTGTGGCCCCTCCCCCCTCTGCACGGCCCTGCTTGTTAATCGTAATGTACCTGGTTACTTGGTCCATATATTAATATTCTGGTGTAATCACCAGACAATGATTGTGAGCTGGGGTAGGGTCAATTCAGAGCCATTCTCTGTAACCAATGGTGTCCGGCAGGGAGGGATATTATATCCCTACTTATTCAATGTTTATACAGATAATCTATCTATTGTACTGAACATTTGTAAAACAGGCTATCTTGGTACTATGAGTGTTAATCATCTGATATATGCAGACGACCTAGTTCCTATTTCTCCACCTGTAAAAGGGCTCAGCACTCTACTCTTCTGAAAGTTTGTTAAAGGTATGGGAAGGATAATGACATAAAATATGATATAATCCTACTAAAAGTCATAATTATGAGAACCAAGGACAAGAAGTATATAAAATTTCCTGAATTTCAGTTAAATGGTATGGTGCTGTCAAAAGTGACCCAGACTAAGTATTTGGGCCACATACTAACTGATAGTCCTTCAGATGACTGTGACATTCTCAGGCAATGTACTTTGATTAGAAACTTTCATATTTGTACATTAGCTGTTAAGTTGACCTTGTTCAAAACTTTTTGTATCCTAATGTATGCAGCTCATTTGTGGTGGAACTGCAGGATGCATAATTTCAGAAAATTTTATGGTGCATATAATAATATTTTTTGGAGTTTATGAACAACTCCTAAATTTATGAATGGTGCTCCTTCTAGTGCCAGCATGCTGTTTGCAGTCAATAAGGTGCCTAACTCTGCCACTGTCATTCGTAGTTTTGTATTTAGATTTATTACAAGACTTGGTGAGTCAATCAATAAGGTAATAGAAGCCATGGTTAGTGCACTGATATCTGATATATTTTATAGATCTCAAATCTGGAAGTATTTGCGTAGGCAATGTATGTTCATTATTCATAGAATTTCATTGACCTACATAGTCACTACTCCAAACAATTATTTCTTACCCTTCTATGGACTACTTATATAGTGCTTGTACCTGTTGAATCTGAAATAATAAAGTGTTTGTTCGTTTCATTGTTCATGTCTTTAATGAACATCTGTTTTTTTCGTGCCTGAAAGAATGTCTCGCCTTAGGCTGAATCCACTTAAACATGTCCACTTAAACTATCTATTTCTGTGGACAATCCTAAACAGTAGCCAATATTAAGAATAGGATGGCAATCTAATTGGATAATTAATAAAAAAAAATTCTGGGTATAACTGGCAACTCCATACACTAACTTCTTTTGATACATATAATTATTTACGATGTAACTAGTACTTTATTACAATGAAAAATTCCCTGTATCACTTGTAACGTGACTAATTAATATTCTTTTATGCTAATACATCCTACGAAAAACAGATAAAGGAAATACCGATGAGAAAATAAAAGAATTAAAATAACGTCAGTACTTTGAAGCAAGTATAATTGTAAAGTTTGATGGGGACAACATCATTGAATTAGAAAGCTGGTACAGGAAACATTTACCAAGAAATATCAATACGCTGCATGCGCCTGTTAACGGCTTCGCGCATGTCTCACTATAGCCAGGGCTATAGTACTACATTGGATGACGTCACAAACCAACGAACAGACCTTGTGCCTAGGTGACCTTGGCTCTACTATCCTAACCGAGCTTATGCCTAAACGGGTATAAGTACGCCTGAACTTTTTCCGCTTAGTGGCCTCATTTTTAGGTTACGTTAAGTTTAGTTTAGTTTTTTCACCATAAAAAGTCGGAAATGTAAATTATAAACAAAGAGTGATGTGTTCCGAATCTTCTCTTGTTTTCGTGCTTCATTTTCTACAAAGTTGACTCGACTGCATTGGTGCATTCTCCGGTGTCGGGATTGAATATTAAACTAAACTTAACCTAACCTAAAAATGGGGCTACTAAACGGAAAAAGTTCCAGTACCCCTAACCTAGGCATAAGATTCATTCCATTTTATTGACTTAACCTAGCTAAGGCCGAACCGGGTATAAGCATACCTTATTCAAATATTCACCCCTCGCCTTGTACTAATATAACTTACCTCCTATGGTGGGTAGTAATCCTTTGAACAAGGCGACCCCTATAATCTTTTCATCTTCCACTTTACTTCCTTCGATCCTGCAAATTATACCATTCAACAATCAACAGCTGTTTTTAATGATACCAAATTGAATCAACGCTCAGGCTTTTTATGAACGAATGCGTAACTATCAAAACCGTAGGTATGCTATGACACAAATTTTCCAATAAATGTAAACTTTTCCACGGACATTTAACCCTAGAAGGCCAGTGTGGGACCCCACATACAGCGACTACTGTCAGGTCGACGTAACCTCACAATGAAAATTACATTTATATGTTAACTTAAGAAATTTATTGTTACTAGACAATAATAAATATTAATTTGCATACAATAAAAGATAATTTCCAGAAAACAAACGTACTTTTTTGTAATATGCCACACTGGCCTTCTAGGGGTTAAGCCTAAATTTCTAACCCACTTTATACAAAATACACTGGATATCACATTCCATAAAAATTACAGTTTCACCCTCCTTTATATTGTAAGTAAACGAACACTTCATTTTCATGTTTTAGAAGTTCCATTAATTAAATCTCTGAGAGTAGACGAACACACATTTCTCCTTCCACTTTGTACTTAAAACTCAAAAAAAAGGTCGGTTGGTTGGTTGGTTGTTCGATCTGTTGTAATGTATTGATATAACGAGTGACGTGTAACCGATGAAATACTCGCCATAATTGACCGAGAGCGCATGATAATGTCATCAGCTTTCATTCAACCTAGATCCTCGTAACAAATTTGGACTTTACCAAAAACTGGTGTCCCCGAAACTTAATATATATACTGTATATATACTGTGCATATATATTAAGTTTCAGGGACACCAGTTTTTTGATAAAGTCCAAATTTGTTACGAGGTTCCAGTTTGAATGAAAGCTGATGAAGTTATCATACGCTCTCGGTCAATCATGGCGAGTATTTCATCGGTTCCATGCAACTCGTTATATCAATACATTACACACACACATATCTATATAAATATATAATATATATATCAAAGCTATTGACTTCTCCTTAGGGAATTAAGTCTTAAAACCTTAAAACAAAAATAAAAATAATGAAAATTACATCAATACAAAATTAAAATCATTAAAATTACATCACTACAAAAAATTAAAATCATTAAAATTAAATTAAATTAAATTACCTCAACTGGTAAATACGCAATGTTTACATCAACCTCCATACTTGGCAAAAACTAAGAGAAAACTATGGTCAGTAAATTAGAAGGTATGATATGTCTATGAAAATCGGTTGGTTAGTTAAAAGAGCTGTAATTTGTAAGATGAACTATTATTGTTAATGGTGGGTTTGTTTCTATATATGTACAAAGATTCTAAAATTCGGAGTTCTGTGAGGTTATTGGATCTAGTTAGAATTTCGAACTGAGTTTTGTGAAGGGGATGGTTGTTTTCATTACTATGGTTTCTAATTGCGGATTGTGGTGGGCTACTGAGGGGACGGTTGGTACGGACTGATAAGCCCAATTTTAGAATCTTTGTACATCTATAGAAACAAACCCTCCATTAACAATAATAGTTCATCTTACAAATTACAGCTCTTTTAACTAACCAACCGATTTTCATAGACATATCATACCTTCTAATTTACTGGCCATACAGTTTTCTCTTAGTTTTTGCCAAGTATGGAGGTTGATGTAAACATTGTGTATTTACCAGTTGAGGTAATTTAATTTAATTTAATTTTAATGATTTTAATTTTTTGTAGTGCTGTAATTTTAATGATTTTAATTTTGTATGGATGTAGTTTTCATTATTTTTATTTTTGTTTTAAGGTTTTAATTTTAATGATTTTAATTTTGTATTGATGTAATTTTCATTATTTTTATTTTTGTTTTAAGGTTTTAAGACTTAATTCACTGATGATGACAAAAGATTTGTCGAAACGTCTGAAGTACAAAAAATAAACGAAAATGTTTGCCGTTGTATTGGTCCTTCTTTTCATCTATAATATATATATATATATATACTGTATATATATATATATAGGATAAAGTAAAGATAAGCACCCCCAGCCTTCTTTAATTAGCCTTATAAGGCTAACTAGCGAAAATATCACGACCTAACCTAACTAATCGTTAAGTCAATGTACGCCCTTGACGATTGGTTAGGTTAGGTCGTGATATTTTTGTTAGTTAGCCTTATAAGGCTAATTAAAGAAGGCTGGGGATACTTATCTTTACTTGATCCTATATATATACTAGAACAATATTCCGAAAAAGAAAGAGAGTAGCGGCGAAGTTAGGTAAATGCAGAGAAAACAATACCAGGAAAGTAATACAAGAAAAACTGCAGAGTATCGAAAGGGAAATACAAACCCTGATTAAGGGTCATATAGAGAGGGAACAGGAAAAAGGGTAGAAGTAATAAAGGAAAATCCCAAATACTTCTATAGCTATGCGAAAAGGAAAACAAAAACGCGCGCCACTGTTGGGCCCTTCAGAAAAGTAAATAATGAACTAACCGACGATCTAAAAGAAATATCTGAAACATTGAGAGCCAAGTATGACTCAGTCTTCAGTACCCCAAAAAAGTGACAAAGCGATACCTGACACAGATGCATTCTTTGAAGAAAAATTGCAAAGAGTTTGTATAACAGATTTTGATTTTACCCCAGAAGATGAAGCGCAATCTATGGGACAAATGAAATCACATTCAGCTGCAGGTTCGGACAAATGGAACGCATTATTGATTAAAAACTGTAAAAATAAAATAGCTACACCCTTATACTGGATATGGATAAGATCCCAAGACACTGGGAAAACACAGAGCATCTTGTAAAGAGCAAACATTATCCCTATATATAAAGGAGGGGATAGATCTCAAGCAAAGAACTATAGATCAGTGTCATTGACGTCCCACCTCACCAAAGTATTTGAAAGAATAGTTAGAGAGAAAATCTACGATTTCTTAGAGACATTAGAAAGATTCAACGAAAATCAGCACGAATTCCGATCAGGTAGATCATGCCTATCTCAACTAATAGAGCACTACAGCAATATCCTAGATGCACTGGAAGGTAATGACAACTACGATGTCATTATATACACGGATTTTGCTAAAGCTTTCGACAAATATGATCATGGTATAATAGCACATAAAATGAAATACAGTATGTGGGAATAACAGGCAAAGTGGGAAAATGGATCTACAACTTCATCAGAGAACGTCTACAGGTCGTCAAAATTCAAGGTATATCATCATCAGAATCAGAAGTATGCAGCTCAGTACCACAAGTTACAGTACAGTACTAGGGTGTGTCAATTTTAGTAAAGGCAACAATTCAAAAACTACTAATGCTCAAATGATGTCATATTTTCTAGCAAACTTAGAAATATCTTTAATGTTGTTTAAAAAAGCCATTTACCTACTTATATTTGACCATAAAGGTTTGAAATATAACCTAAATATGACTGTAGCATCGTATATCAATGTGCCATTGATATGTATGGTCAACTTTGGTTATTTTTGGTGCGCAGTATGGTTTCTAAGTTTCACATAGTCACAAATGCTGGAGTTTTGATTGTGAATGCATATGTTTTCCCTCCTTTTTGACAATTTTGATTACTTCGTAATGTAAATGAGGGGTCGTGCGTCTTAAGGTACCTAAGCGCCACCACAGGCGAAAACGTGTTTTTGATGGATATCACTATTTTCACCCTTCCTCTATCGCGTGGGTTGGGTTATAATGACCTTACGACAATATGAAAATCTATTCTAAAACTCATCAACATCTTCATTAACATACTTCGAACTTTAATTTAGCCAAAAATGAACGTTCTAGATCAATCAATAACAGAGATACTATTGCGAGAATATTGCTGAAGTTTGGAGGCGATTTCTGGCGAATTTTAATTTTTGGCGCTTAGGTATCTTAAGACGCGGAACCCCTCAAATATTGTGTAATTCAAATTATTCGAAATGTTATGTGTGACCCAAACTTTCTGTATATTTTGATGTAATAGATATATGAAATTGTCATTACTTTGAATAATTAAGTCTTGTACCTATAATAACATAACCTTTTATCTGAGCTTATAGGAAGATATTAAGAATTTCAATTAACTTAATTTTATGTAATCATAATCAGTAGGCCTATCCAAATTTCAATGACATTTCTTTTGTTCACATGTCTACAGGATGAGTCAGAAGGAAATCAGAACCCGAAGCAAATCAAGTTGTCACCTAAGTCATTTGGTGGGGACTCGGAGGGAACTTTCCCTCTGCTGAGCTGCCCACAGCCAGAGATCTGCTGAGGTATGGTTTGTTGAGGAGAGATATGAGTGAGGAAGACAGGAGGAATTACCCAGTTAATGACCTGATTAACAACGGCATTGTTCCAGGGCTACTGGCTCAGTGGAGAAAAGCCAACGCTCTAGTCACAGGACCTGTAATCAACACCGAGGTCAGGATCAGGGCTAAAGTGAAGGCACTGTGGGATGAGGCAGTGAAGGTGTCCATTGGCAATGTGAAGCTAGAGGTCAAAGATAGGTTCATGATGAAACTGGACAAATTGGTGGACATCCTGACCTGTCACTGTGTGATCAGGAGCTGCAGTGAGCTTGGGTGCAACCCTCTCTGCAACAGTGGGGTTCACATTGACTGCAGCTGCAGGAGCGAGCAGAAGATACCAGTGCAGGAGCTTGCCCTCATTAAAGGTCAGAGAGAAAAGGTGGGCAGTGTGGGGGCACACCAGATGGGTCTAGCTGATCACCCTGAGACCAGGAGACAGGAAGCAGTGCTGCAGAGACAGGAGCAGAGAAGGAAGGCCGAGGAGAAGAGGAGGAGGAAGGCAGAGGAGTCAGCCAAGAAAGAAGAGGAGGAGGAAGGCAGAGGAGTCAGCCAAGAAAGAAGAGGAGTTGAGGGAGGAGTCACTGCTGGAGATGGAGTTGGGGAGACTGGAGATATACTGGAGGAGGCAGGGAGGAGAGAGGAGGACGAAGATTTCATACCAGAGGCTGCAACAACTTCTTCCTTGCCTGTGGCTAAGAAGAAGAAATACAACACTGAAGATATCACCAACATAGCTGGGTTGAGAGAGAGTGCAGAGATTGCCACTGCTGCCTGGATTGATGCTGGGCTTATCACAGAGTTTGACACAGCATTGGTGATTGACCACAACAAGGTGAGGAGGGCTCAGGAGAGACTGACTAAGGAGCTGGTCAAGAAGTTTGATGAAGATATTAGGGAAAATGGCATCACCTGTACCTTCTTTGATGGGAAAAGAGATGACACCAAAGTGATGATGGAAGCTGAGGGCAGTGACAGGCAGTTTCCTGGCCTCATTAAGGAAGAACACTACGCAGTGTGTAATGAACCAGGTGGGAAATATTTGTGGCATTTTGTACCAGAGGAAGCTGCAGAGGAGAGAAGTCAAGCTGAGGTCATTGCTGATCATCTGGTGAACTGGCTAAGAGAGAGAGGAGCAGACCAGACCCTTTTGGCCATAGGAGGTGACAGTACTATTGTGAATACTGGCTGGGAGGGAGGAGTAATGCATTATGTGGAGGCCAAGCTCAGCAGGAAGTTGGTTTGGATTGTCTGTGACTTGCACAGTGGGGAGCTGAGTCTCAGACACCTGGTGACTGCACTAGATGGCAAGACATTGAGCAACAACAAGTGGTCTGGGCCCCTAGGAAAGATGTTAGACACTACCACTGAGCTGGGGATCAACCCAAACTTCACGAGGATCACTGTTGGGTCTCCTCCACCCGATCTCAGTCAGGAGGTAGTCAAAGACCTCAGCACAGACCAATCATATGGCTACAGAATCATCACTGCCATCAAATCGGGAGAGGTACCTCAGAGTCTAGCTCTCCTGGAGATTGGGCCAGTCTGTCACAGTAGGTGGGTCACCACGGCTCTAAGGTTCTGCAGTTTGTGGATTTCCAAACATGGGCTGAAGGGTATGAACCTGAAGAATCTGAGGATAATTGTGGAATTCATAGTGAGAGTCTACATGCCAAACTGGTTCAACTTCAAGTTAAATCACAGCTGGGTGGAGGGTTCCAGACATGTACTGTACCAACTGGAGTTGCTCAGAAGTCAGAAGAAGGAGGTGATAGGAATAGTGATGCCTACAGTGAAGAGATCAGCCTGGTATGCACACCCCGAGGCTTTGCTCCATGCCATGGTGTGCAGTGGGCTGGAGGAGGAGAGGAGGAAGGCAGTGAAGAGGATAGTGGAAATCAGAGGTGAAGGAGATGAGGACACACAGGTAGGAGACTGCAGTGTCAGACCCAGGAAGACTCCTGACATCAACCCTGATGCTACCAAACTCTCGGAGCTTATTGACTGGAATTCTGGCGTGACTGAGCCTCCTCTGACCTGCTTCCTCACCACTGCTCCAATCACGGAGTTTCTGGATAGACCAATGGAAGTTCCTGCATGGCCCTCACACACAGTCAGGAGAGAGGTGTGTAAGGATGACAACTGAAGCAGCACAACATGTTTACTCACAGGAGAGGAGGGAGGCGTACATCAGTGGCCAGGTGGCCAGTAGGGATCTCATGTCCAGGAACAAGAACAAGGCAGACATGGCATCCTTGGCAAAGTTCAAGAAACCTATCTATATTTCTAAGTTTTAATATTGAAATACGATCATAATGTATTTAATTGTATGTAATGTATGTAAAATGTAGTTATATACAATAAAAAAAATACTTGCAAAAATTGCTGATTTTTCGGAAACTTCAACTTCAAATATAAAGGGCTAGGAGTGGTCAAATCTGGATTTTAAAGGCATATTTCGATTTAACACATAAAAATGCATCATTTGGTCACTAGTACTCTTTGAAAATCTAAAGTTTTCACTTTGCTCCGTAAAATTGACACCCTAGTACAGTACTAGCCCCACTCATTTTCATTATCATGCTAACAAACATAGACAGAGGAATAAACAGCAACAGTATAGTTATATCCCTTGTAGACGATACAAAGATCAGCAGAAAAATCAGTGATGTAAATGATGTAGAGTCCTTGCAAGGACACAAACAAAATATACAAATGGTCAGAAGACAAAAACATGACATTTAACCAAGAAATTTCAGCTCTAGAGATATGGTAGAATTGAAGAACATAGACAACATATTTGCTCCACATAGGCAGGGAAATCAGAGAAGCCCGAAAGCAGTCGATTTAGGGGTTATAATGACCGATGATACTAAATTTGAGACACAAAAACAGATAGCGATAAACAAAGCAAAAAGAGTCGCAGGACAGGTACTAATGACATTCAAAAGAAGGGACAGGACAGGAATGATTCCCCTGCTGAAAACATTGATCATGCCAAAACTTGAATACTGCTCAGTCTCAGAAGAAACGAATAAACTAGAAGAAACTCAGAGACATTTCACAGCTAAGATTGATGGCTGCAAAGAACTCAACTACTGCGAAACACTACGTAAACTAAATCTGTACTCCCTGGAAAGAAGAAGAGAGAGGTACACCTTAATCTACATATGGAAAATAATCGAAAAACTGGTATCAGTCCTCAAACTAAACCCAATTAGCATCCAAACAACGCTGGAAAATAGGAATGGCAGAATGTGTAGTCTTCCTAAATTAAAGGCCTGACAAGGGACCGCTTCAACTCTGAAGGAAATTAGTTTGGTTATCAGGAGGCCAAGGGTTTTTAACCACCTTTCAAAGGACCTCAGAAACGTTACAAGTTGAAGTGTTCAAAAGAAGACTAGATGCCTGGCTCAGGAAAGTACCAGATGAGCCGGGTGTACCTGGCTATGTGGAGAGCGCAATTAGGGCGCGGTGGAGAGCACAAAAGGGCAACTCACTACTCCACCAGGCCATGCCTAGAGGCGGGGCCACCAGCTTGACCTTTGTGTGAAGAGAGACCAACGCACGGATCTGCAACGACGTTAACGAGGTATATATATATATATATATATATATTAGGGTGGTTCACAAGCATAGGGAAAATTTAGCATCTGAGATTTCACTTTTGGGTCATTGTTGCTTTTGTTCCTACACTTAGTGTGAATAACTGGGTGAAGTATGGTTGGTCTACGGTGTCGTTAAGAGGTCGCTCAATCATGCATGACGTGTCTCACTAATGACTGATTACTATAGTATGACTAAATTTGGCTTCTTCTTTTGTAGGAATGTGTAGAAATGCCGCTGAAGCAATCAAAAACACGGTCTAGTAGTGAGGTGTGGTTACTAGGGAAGGCGGAGGAGAAATTAACTAGGGAAGGACTCCCTACCAAGCTTCAAGTCCTCCGGAAATTCATGTTCCACCATCTGGAGGAGAGGAAGACAGACTATAAAAGTGCGGTGATGACCATTGAGGCTTTGATCCCGTTTTGGACAAAAGCAAACGTTCCAATGACGGATACCAGATACGCTGAGAAGAAGCTCCTGAAACTGTACGAGCAATACAAGGGGCTGAAAAAGAACCGCACAAAGAATTTCCCATCCTACAGAATGAAGGAGGACATATTTCGCGGAAACCTTGACGATGTGTTCGATCTTTCACGTCATGACGCCCTCGAGACCATAATGAATGAGGAGGACAAGAACTTCCTTGTCGCTCAGCTCGATAATCCCACTTCCTCCAGCTTCGGCCCGACTGACAAGAAAATGGCTGACCAACAAACGAGGAAGAGGATTCGGTGTGAGGCAGAGATGAACCGAGAGGAGAAGGCCAAGCGCGAGGCAGATGCGAGATGGTCCCAGGGAGAACTGGAGGCTTCTAGTTCAAGCACATCTGACTCATCAGATTCAGATACTGTAGTTTTTAAGGAGTCAGCACGAAAACGTTTCACTCCTAAGCGATTGAAGTCTGTGATCACGCCTGACATTTCCTTAGCCTTGGATCGCCAGGACATCAGTGACAGGAAAGGAATGGCAGTGGTCGCAGCAACTATTAAATCGCTGGGGCACAACTTGGACAAAGTGTCAATCTCACGCAGCACCATTCGTTACGTGAGACAATGTACACGTGAAGCGGTGTGCCGCGAAGATCAGGCCACTTTCAAGACCCATGAGCCCCTTCTCTTGCACTGGGATAGTAAGCTGCTTACAGATATCTCCCATGGGTTAGAGGTGGTGGACCGTGTGGCTGTGCTTGTAAACGGTAACGGGGAAGAGAAACTCCTTGGAGTTCCAATGGTAGCTGCTGCAACTGGAGCATCTCAGGCTCAGGCGTGCCTGAAGCTTGTGGACGACTGGTCTTTGAGGGGCAACGTTCGAGGTCTTGTTCTTGATACAACTGCGTCCAACAAGGGACTTCATGCTGGAGCTTGTACTCTCATTGAAAAAGAGTTGGGTATTGATCTGGTGTGGATCGCTTGCCGACACCACGTGGTAGAAGTCGTCTTTGCTGCGGCCTTCGGTGCTTGTTTCGGAACATCCAGTGGACCTGAAATTGGCCTATTCAAGCGCTTCAAGCAGCACTGGGTTTTCATTGATCGCAGCAAGTTCGAGAGTGCGCCCGACAGCCTGTTCATTGAAACAGCAGAGTAGAGGAAGGAAATGGTCTCCTACTACAAGGAGGCTGTCAAGAAGAAGAGCCAGCGGGACGACTATGATGAACTGATGCTTCTCTGCCTCCTTTTCTTGGGAGGGAAGCTTGACGGTCCTGTGAGAATTCGAAGCCCTGGAGCCATGCACCATGCGCGATGGATGGCCAAGGCCATTTACACGCTCAATGTGTTCCTATTCAGAGATCAATTCACCTTGCTTCAGACCGAGAAACGGAACATCGAGGAACTAAGCCTGTTTATCATGCTCCTTTACGGCCGCTACTGGAACGAGGCCAGTGTTGCATACATGGCTCCATTGAATGACCTCACTTTCTTGCGCCAGCTGAAAGCTCACCCAGGAAAGACGAACGACGCGGCATTTGCCGCGATGAAGCGTCATTTGTGGTTCATTTCTGCGCACTTAATCCCCTTGGCACTCTTTGATCCTCGAGTTCACGCGTCCACGAAGAAGAGGATTGCTCACAACATCGTAGCTGTTCCCGATAAAGAAAAGGACTCAAGCGCGTGGACGGAAAAACGTTCTCCTCGAACAATCCCTTGGAATTCTATGCCACCAAACGTTCAGCAATCTTCTTCAACCTCGTCATGCGGTACGGAAGTGAACAGGCGCAATCATTCCTGTCCAAGACACCAAATGATTGGAAAACAGATCCAGCTTACCAAGGAATGAAGGAACGTGTAGAGAAGATGGCAGTGGTTAACGATTGCGCAGAAAGAGGAGTTGCGCTAATTAAGGCTTTCAACAGCACAATCACGAAGGATGAAGCGCAAAAGCAGTACCTTCTCCGCGCAGTCGCTCAGCACCGCAAGGAATTCAAAGAGCCGACTAAAACTGGTCTAAGGAAGACCTAAAGATCTTCAACTGTGTGCATTATTTGTTCCGCTGTTATAATTTCATAATATATTAATATATAATATTAATATATATATATATATATATATATATATGCACTAAAATCACAGAATAACACATGATCTTATTAATAAGCAAACAACCACAGGGAAAAGGAAAAGGATTTTTTTGTTTCTCCTTGAAGATGTGAATATATCACGAAAGCGCTCGGACTTCGTGTTTCCTTTTCCTTTTCCCTGTGGTTGTTTGCTTATATATATATATATAATATAGTCATAAATTGTCACGTCATTATTATCCTTGTTCAATAAATGTTCCAGTCATAAATTGTTAAGTCATTATTCAAATTGTCTCATTTTGAGCGAGTGCATAAAAAGGTCCTTGAGCAAAGATAATTGGCACGTTTATTCTTGTGGGGGAATAGAATAAGGGTAGATGTGACCGAATTTAAAATTCCAAAAAACGCTGTTGTGGACTACCCTAATATATATATATATATATATATATATATATATATATATATATATATATATATATATATATATATATATATAAATGAACAATGAATGATTCCTATATTCATATATGCTTATATTCATATAATTCTTATATTCATATATATTTATATTCATATAATCCTTATATTCATATATATTTATATTCTTATATATTTATTTTTACATACAGAGTCCAAACTCGCATAACGCTGACACATTTCGGATAAAATTTTTGATTTGCTTTCTATTTTATTTTTGCTGAATAATTGGTGAATTATTTCTTTATAAAATTACTTAGTCATTTTTTAGATTTGGCTTAATAATGTAATCTTATTAAATTCTGCAATGTTCATTTTCTGTATACATTCTCTCTTCGTTGTAAAAGATGAAGTCATGTCTTGCTTAACACTTTATATTAAATATTAAGCATTTAATTTTCGCTTATATGCATGTTTAATTGTAATTCATAATAAAATGCATATTTTAATTTCCATTTTTAGTTAACTCGGCAGATCATGATAACATCAGATCTGTCAATATGCGGTTTAAAACAAAAATGTGGCATCATCTTCAAATATCTTGCTTATCTCTCTAGACTTTGCTACACCTAAAATATTTAACTTATCTTTAAATATTTTGCAAAATAATTCAGCCTATTGAGAATAAAAAAACAAAACAGCTCAGCATTAAATAATAATGATGTCATTAAAAATTTCGAATATAAACGTATAAAATTTTTCCAGTGTTCATTCTGATTTGTCTTATCGAACTTAGAGGCTGAGCATTATTTGTAACTTTTTAGCAGTACTACAATAAGAGAATATCTTTGTCTTCTCCTTCGAGCCTTGCTCTCTTCACAGAACTTAGTCTTAAATAGAGAAAAATAATTTCCCGATACGTTAAAAGAAGAATCGGGGAACCTTCAGAGAATTTAGTAAGCTCCAGAGAATCCTCAGGTCCACTACAAGAAGAAATCGGAGGGTAGTATAAGAGAAACTACTGCGATTCCCTATAGGATACCAGCTACTCAAGAGTAACAAATCCGTTGCTGCCACCTAAACAGAACCCCCGTCAACTTCGAACCGCCCAAGACCATAGACGGAGGGGTTAACAACTGGCGACCTCTGCAACCAGGATTCTTCCAGTTTTCTAAACCCTGGAACTAGAACCAACATGCAGTTGACCGGCGTGTCACAACTTCTAGTTCTTCACGTTTATCATTCGACCGGTGTGTCACGAATCCAAGTTCTCCACGCTGATTCTTCGTCCAGGAACAAGTGGCCAGCAAGACACGTCTTCAGGACATATCTTTAAGGATTTCGCCGTCGGAATCTTGTTAAGTACAGATCTCTTTTTCAAATTAATTACTAAACATTTAAGAAGTCAGTATAATTAACAGTTAATAACACTGGCCAACAAAATGAAACTTTTTTTTCTCATCACAAACATGATCACACTTTTCTTAATGCATATTTCGCGCTGATTCCGAATCTGGTTTTATTTTGTTTCTAGCACGTATAGTTATATAGATACACTGGTTTTGATATTTTTAAGTTTTTGATATTGCTATAAGAAAATTTATGGATGTATAGATCACACTTAGGAATGCTAAACAACAAATACATCATATACCTTATTCAATGTACTTATAAATAAAGAATATATACATTATTTTATTAAAAGCGCTGTGAGTGTGATTTCCTTTTGTAAATTTGGCCTGGATTGTCACGATACAGCATCCAACAATGGTCCGCCATCATGCTTTCATTCCAATATCCTTGGTAGCGCTTCTCCATCATCTGAATATCTTGATGGAAGCGCTCTCCTTGCTCGTCACTCACTTCACCAAGGTTTTCAGGAAAGAAATCTAAGTGGGAATGCAGGAAGTGAATTTTTAACGACATTCGACACTCCATTTCTTTGAAGGCATGAAGGAGGTTCTTGACTCCATCCTTATACGCAGGTGACTTGTTGCTTCCAAGAAAGTTTTCACATATCCATTTGAACGCCGGCCAAGCCTTCAATTCCAGCGGACTTAGGACTTTTTCAAATTCAGTGTCATTCAAAACCTCCCTTATTTGTGGCCCATCAAAAATTCCTTCCTTCAATTTTGCTGCAGTAACCTTCGGAAATTTCCTTGACAGGTATTGGAACCCTTCAGAATTGACTTTACCCATTGCTTTAACAAAATTCTTCATTAAACCAAGTTTAATGTGAAGAGGTGGCAGATAGATCTTTTGGGGATCCACTAAAGGGACAGACTGGACATTGCTTATCCCTGGGACATATGTATACCTAAGTGGCCAGTCACTTTTGGTGTAATGTTCTATAGTGGCGCGACTGTCCCACAGGCAAAGGAAACAACAAAATTTTGTGAATCCTGACTGCATACCCATAAGCATTCCTATAACTTTTAGATCTCCACAAATATTCCATTGATGACCGTCGTATTTGATTGCCTTAAGTAGTATATCCATATTGTCATATGTCTCTTTTAGATGGACGGAATGGGCAATGGGGATGGATGGCATTATATTACCATTATGCAAAAGAACTGCTTTCAGGCTTCTCTGCGACGAATCAATAAAGAGGCGCCACTCAGATGCCACATACGTCTGAGATATGGCTGTAAATAGTCCATTGATGTCATGGCAATAACAGAGAGGACCGTCTACTGAAAAGAATGCTGTTAATTCAAAATTCCGCTTTCGGTAGTAACTAATACGAACATTGTTCTCAAGTAAATTGTTCTCCTTTAGTCTTGGTGGCGAGAAGCTCTGATTTCTCTTTAGACAGCGATAAGTCTCTAACAAGATCATTCAACTGTCCTTGGGTTAACTTTTTAGGCTCTAAATGTCTACCTTCAAAAGTGTACTCTGGTTCTGTAGATGGTCCGGAAACGCCAGTTGCACCTTCATCACTTTCCATGTCATCTATGATAGAATCTAGCCTATCACTTGGGGGAATTGGAATGGGCAATGTTTCATCATGTTTTACTGGTCTACGTGCTGAATCCAAGTTTGGATATAGAATCTGGTGTTTGTTCTTGGCAGAAAACCCCATTAAGTTCACACTACAAAAATAACAGTCTTCATGATGATCTCTCGGCTCCCTCCATATCATGGGTATGGCAAATGGCATTGAAGCTTTCTTTTTGTTAAGCCAATCACGTAATCCATTTGAACAGCCAGAACAGATTTGATGTGGCGTCCATGGTTTATCTTGGTCACCTAGATGGCAACCAAAGTATAGCTTGTATATTTTCTTAGTGTCGGTTGTAATACTTCGTCGCTGTGTTTTAGTTGTCAACTGGCCGCATACGAAACAGAACTTGTCGGGGTCATTCTTACATTGTCGAGGCATGTTGACTGACCTGAGCAAACTATAAATTCAAAAAAAATGTACACCAACTTGACACAACAAGTTCTTGGACTGAACTGATCTTTTGACACACAAAGCACGGCGTTGTTGCCTGAATCACAATGCTGCTAGACGTAAAAGCTCACACCTGAAATACATAAGATGTATAATTAAGATAATTGAAATAAATAAGATGAATAAACTAAAAAAACACAATAAAATAAACACAATCAAATGTTGAAATATTAGTATTTTGCCTATTAAAATGGTTAAATCTGTGTAGTTATATATATGCCTTTATCTTGAAAACTATACGTGCTAGAAAACATCTGAATGCAGTTTTGGAATCAGCGTGAAAAATTCTATCCAGCCACCACAAATTTTACTCTGATGAAAAATCTTTGTTGACCAGTGTAATTAGTATCAAGCAAGAATTAACACCAGTGATACATTTCTTTTTATTGAAAAAAGAGTTATTTCCACTATTATAGTTAGCATAGAATAATTTTATTTAATGTGCCAATCACATTACCGTACATTCACGTACATTCGAGTGAAATTTTGTTTACATTTTTTTTTATTTTGTTTACAATTTTTTCAAATTTTTCCCAAGTTAGGCAAATTGTCGTGCATTTATTTGTCTATTTCTTAGATACAGTAATTAGGAAGGCCACTCAAGTGATCATTCCATAGATCGAGATCGGTCAAGCAGTCGAAATTAGAATACATTAACAGTACCTTCACATATGAGCGATTCGCTTTCTGACACTGGAAATTCCCCAACACCCATTTTTCCACCTACCCCGCGCCCTTCAAACATATTTCCAAACACGCAGATCAAGCATAAGCCAACATGTCTCAAACCGCTTCCCCAGCATACATTAACTTAGGTAGACTTGTAAACCTTTCCCATAATGTCCTAATTTTTAAGGGAACCATAGATAATAACTTTGTTGAACCGCGCGTAAGACCTTGGATTGAGTCTCCAGAACAGCATTTATTACGCGAAAGCATCACAGATGATGATACGAGTATAAAGATTAGGGAAGCTGAAAAGTTTATTGACCCTAAAGAAGGGAATGCCCATGATACAGTTACATACGTCCCATCCATTAGCGAAGCAAAACGTTGGGACAATTTTAAAAAACACTTATTAGAATTTTTCAAAGAAAAAACACTCGCACAACCTTTGGCCACATTAGAAGCTATCTTCCAAGCTAAATGGAAGAAAGAAGAACACGAAGATTTAAATAAATTTTATACACGAACTTATAAACTCGTTGGAGAAGCCTTCCGAGCCGCAGAAAATGCATGCAACATTACATTCACTTCAAAGCAAAGAAACCTAATAGTAGCAGCATCCATTTCCCAAAACCTACCCGTAACACTTAAAAAGAAATTTCAAGAGTGTCTAAATACTGACAAACCAGTAAGCGAAGACGTAAATAAAAGAAGGGAACATTACCCAGACTTAGCGAGCCAGAACTACCGGAAGGGTAGAGAGAGACTCCCCATACACTACATTCAGCAACAACAACAGCAACAACAACAACAACAACAACCCTATAAATCTAGGCCGATGCAAGAACACCACCTTAGAAACAAGCCCCACAAACCCAGAATGCACGCTCTCCTCCTCAGTGTTTTAATTGTAATAGTTTTGGGCACATGATGAATCAGTGCAATCACTCCCACTGTCATGAACATGGTCATCGCCGTGGCGACCGACAAAACTGTGCTGACAAAGCCCCTGCATGGTACAGGCCTAACTTTCAGAGATCAAATCACCAACGTTCCCAAAAACCCTCCAATTCTCAGAAACTAGTTAGTTCCCAGCCTCAACAAAACCAGCCACCAAATAGATCACGAACACAAGGTCAACAACACTATTACCCGAAATACAGACTCCAATATAATCAGCAAGGTCTGATGGTCCGGTACGTAGACGTACTCGTTGAAGAATCAGTTTCCCCAGAATACACTTTTCAAGAAGACTCTCCAGTGTATGGTGATCCCATAAAATATGACTCAGGTCCTCCCATAGAAGTCAGTTCAAGCTCTTTTTTAGATCCCACTTTGGAGGCAGCAGTTCAACCTCCTCCTTCCTAAATAGCAGTGATAAACCCACATACACACATAAACTACCTATCAGGATAATAGGTGCGAACCTACTAGATTTAAACATAAATTGCAGCACAGATAACCGAGATTTAACCGCTCTCCTAGATACAGGAGCACATGCGACATTAATTAAGAAGCAATGTGCAGATAAGTTACTAGAGAGTACAGATTATAAATATGAAATTAAAGCACCTTCCTGCCAACTCAGAGGAGTTAGAGGCACACCCATACCTACATATGGAGGAATCGAACTATATTCAGAAATTGCTAATGCGGTATATCCCGCAAAATGTTGTATTATAGACGCAGTCGCCACCTTTCAGGCAGATATCTTACTAGGTATGGATTTCTTCAATTGGAATCAATGGGAAATTTAGACAGCCGGAAAATTAGTTAAGTGTAGAAATAGGTAGGACACACCTTCTCCATGAGAATAATAGACAGGTGCCCTACGTTGAGCCTAATGCTAACAGAATCAGTTTAGTTCGGATTTCCGAACGAAAAAGGAAACCCACTCCAGTTTATAGCAATTCAAGTCAGTCGGTTGCATCCAGAGGGACAGCCTCCCCAGAAATCAGCCCCAGAGTAATCAGTTCCAGTTGTTGAATCCAGTAGAATCAACACAGTCAGTTTGCAGTCAGTTAGTTTCCAGTCAGTCAGTTTCCAGTCAGTCAGCTTCCAGTCAGTCAGCTTCCAGTCATTCAGCTTCCAGTCAGTCAGTTTGCAGTCAGCACGTTTCAGTTAACTCAGCATTTGAGATTCGAAATCCAACTGAAACGATTTTTCAGCCAATAAGGCAAATTTTAATCACCGAACCAGAGTCAGATTCACAATTTTTCATATGCCCTAGAGATATAACAGTAGCACCTTATGAGAAAAGTTGTTTCCTAGCAAGAGTAGTAAACGGTGAAGGAAAACTATGAGAGCCAGCTCCCGCTCTTATTAAAGAGAAAAAAATTTCAAGAGAGATGTTCTTATTGTCCAAGTTTGTAGTCATAGTCAGAATTCAGCTATCCCTGTTGTTTGTTTAAACAAAGGAAATTAACTTCAAATCAGCGAATAGGAACTGTTTCCATAGTAGAAATAAATTCAGATTTCCCCACCAGTACTATAAATCGTGTTTCCAGTACCTTAGAGTTAAACCCTTCAGCATTAAGAGAAGAATATAAGAAATGTCTGGAGCACTCCCTTCAGGAGTCACCAGCATTACAGGATCCCATACTACTGGAATCGTTTCTCGATTTCCTGATGAGAAACAGAGATGTGACTGCCCTAAAAGGAGATCCTCTTGGCCGAACTAATTTGGTCCCTTTCGAAATCAAGCTGGAACCCAATTCCAAACCCATCTTCATTCCTCTCTATAGGGTTCCATATTCCCAATTAGTAACTATTGAGGAACACATCACGGACATGTTGGAGCAGGATGTCATTCAGCCTTCAGCTAGTCCCTAGTCCGCTCCTATGAATCTTGTTTTCAAAAAGGACGGAACATTTCGCCTTTATATAGATTTTAGAGGCCTAAACCACAGTACTATCCCAGACCGTTTCCCTATTCCAAACATGCAGAAAACAATTTTGAACGTAGGGAAAGCTAACTTCTTTTCATCCATCGATTTAGCATCGGGTTATTGGCAAATGGAGGTCAGTCCCGAATCTCGGGCATTGACTGCTTTCGCCACTAATCGAGGCCATTACGAATTCCAGGTTTTTACCATTCGGAGTCCGGAATGGGCCTGCTAATTTCTCTAGGTTGATGAATATAGTCCTTTCCGACGTATTAGTTGTCGAAGCTCTCGTCTATCTTGACGATATTATCGTTTATATTTCGGATATAAAAACACACTTTCAACGTCTTCAGAATGTGCTATCACGTTTAAGAAAAGGACACCTCAAACTGAAACTTGCAAAGTGCAACTTCTTACAGGAATCCCTGGTATACTTAGGATTTCTACTATCATCCACTGGAATTAAACCTCATCTAGCTAAACTTGAAGCAATGGAAAGGTACCCTGTACCTAAAACCATCGACGACGCTCGTGCATTTATTGGATTTGCCGGGTTCTCTCGAAATTTTATACCACAATTTTCGAACATCGTTAAACCCATTACTAATTTGTTCCAGAAAAATGCTAAATTTAATTGGGAATCTGATCACCTACATGCTTTTGAAATTTTAATCGGTAAACTAACTTGTCATCCCATCCTCCAATATTCTGATTACACCAAACCTTTTCTCTTAGCCAGAGATACTTCCTCCTATGGACTAGGAGCCGTCCTATTACAGGACGTAGATGGTGTGGAATTACCCATTGCTTATGCCAGTCAGCTTCTCTCTGGACCTTAACGGAATTATTCAACTACGGACCGAGCTGCCCTAGCGTTATATTGGGCTTTCAAAAAATTCCGAAATATCGTATACGGTTACAATGTAACCAACAAACTGACGATAAGCCACTCACGTATCTCTTCAAGGACAAGCTACTTGAAGGACGGTTGAGTAGATGTGCTCTGTTTTTTCAGGACTTTGCAGCAAAAATCGTATACAAACCAGGAAAACTTCAAGTTATTGCAGACGGATTGTCGAGACTCAAGCTTGGCACCCAAGTGGATAAGATAGAAACTTTCTGTGTTCGACTACGAATGTCTGCAATACTCCCAACAACATGACCAACTCACCTTGAATCTTCTGGCTCGCCTGGAACAAAAGGAACTATCGAAGGTAAAAGAACAGTACAACCTAAAAGATGGGCTCATACATTTTAGGAACGAAGATGGAAACGACCTCGTGGAAATACCAAAGGATCTCGTAGATATAGCCATTGGACTTTGTCACAATTCACCTTTGTATGGCCACATGGGGCCGGATCGCACCATCAAGAGTCTTTTGGAGCGATATCATTTTCCCGAAATGAACAAAGAGGTACATCAATACATTGCTGAATGCCCGTCTTGTTTAAAACAAAGGCAATGTACCGTCCACAGCTCCCATGCGTAAATATCCAGTATGCCAACGGCACTGGCAAAGAACTGGAATGGACATACTAGGACCATTCCTCAAAACATCAAAGAGAAACCAGTACATCATTGTGTTTACGGACCTTCTCGCGTTACAGCGAAGTAGTTGCCATTCCAAACCAGACCTCGAAAACTGTGGCTAGAGCCCTAGTGGAACGCGTCATCCAAAACCATACTACTCCTTCCATCCTAATTTCGGATAACGCCAATAGTTTCACTTCCAAACTCTTCGAGTCACTCTGTAACATGTGTAAAATTAAAAACACACACATTGTGGCATACCATTCGCAGGCAAACGGCTAAGTGGAAAGACAATCGGAAGATCCTAGAAGCCCTCCTCCATGTTGTCGATGCATCCTCCCGTACATGGGATGATTCCCTCCCAATGGTGCAAACAGCCATCAACAACGCTATAACGTGTCCATCGGTGACACCCCTCATTTCGTTCTTCGTCCTATATCAATACGACAAACGGCTACCTTTTGATTTGCCTAACCATATCGACCCGGCAGTTCTAACACCTTCCGGGATGGCAGAAACAAATCAGCAACTAGTTGAACTATCTTTCAAAATTTTTGACATAATCCGATATGCCCTAGACCAGGGGTGGCGAACCCTTTTACAGTCGCGTGCCAAAAAAACCATGTAAACCATAAAAAAAATTCGTGTGGCCACCAAAGTTTATATATATTACACCATATTATGAACATTAAGTCTATTTTTTTATACTAATTTTTTGGGTAACAATTTCTATGCCTAGACGTGCCAGGCAAATTTGATCGCGTGCCCAAATGTGCACGCGTGCCATAGGTTCGCCATCACTGCCCTAGACCAACGAAATCAACAGATGGAGCAAGAGCAACATAGACATCATCCCCGTCAACGGACTATATAATCTTCGGTATGCGCTGTTACATAAAGAGCGTGAAACCGCCAAGTGCTCTTCGCAAATTATACCCAAATTGGGATGGTCCATATAGGATAATGAAAAACATTGGAGAGAACCGTAACGAAACCCTCCCCCGCCCCCGAGATCATTCCAAACTAAAGATCATTCACGCTTATAATCTGAAGATAGCTGCCGAACAACACCTTCCCATTAAACATCTGCCAGGGGTTCGAGCCGCCTACCCTTCGAAAGATCAAGGTATTAACAAATCCAATAGGGACCACAAAACCGAAGTGGTCACCGCGGAAACCACTACCTGTGACGAAGATTGGTAACTCGTAATACCACCAGTACTCGATACAATCTCTGAACAAGAAGAGGTCCCAGAACCGAGAGTCGCATCGGAATCAGACCCTGGAGAAACCCCTTCTAGAGGATCACTCAGTGGAACTCCACCATCTCCTCCAACTCCACCATCTCCTCCGTCACCACCCTCAACGGTTGATGATCGACGCACAGACCCTACATACCGTCCGCAAATGCATCAACCACGTGAACTAGAACCTTCGCATAAAAAACGAACCCGCTCAGAATCCGAGCTTACCGGTCGACTCCCACTATCACCAAAGCGAGGCCAGCCACTCCGCACACAAACACAAGTATCCACATGGCAACCCCCAGCTCCGTATAATCAACTCAGATGCATATATTGCTACCCTACAGAGATTCAAGAGACGTATAAAGCGAGTTCGACCAGAAAGAAAACTGGAAGACTTCCTTCTTTTGCACGATAACGCAAGACCACACGATAACGCAAGAACACACAACAGTTTGCAAACAAGAGAGGCCATCACAAAAATGCGCTTTACTGTGTTACCCACCCTTCATATAGCCCGGATCCGGCACCTTCAGACTTCCATTTGTTTGGGCCAATGAAGGATGCTGTTCGTGGAAGAAAGTTTCAGATTGACGATGAGGTTGTTGAGGAGGTTACGAGGTGGCTCCAGCGGAACCCAGTGGAACCCAGCAAGGAATAAAGGCCCTTGTTCCGAGGTGAAGGAAAGTCGTAGAAAAGGATGGAGACTATGGGGAAAATAAAAACTTGTAAAAAAGGTATGTAACTACTTGTGTACAAAATTTCTGGAACTTACAAGAAAACTTGGAAAGAAAAAAAAGGCAGGGAAAAATATATGGAGTGACCCTCGTAGTTATATCTCGACTGACCTGTTTTTAGAATTTATGTCATTCTACTCTATAAAACTGAGTGTCAAATATAAAATTTTTCTAAAAGTTTCTACAGTAGATCTGTGCTAACTATTATAATGATATGATAATGATAATGATAAGCTTTATTGGCAGGATATATATCCCATAACATAGAACAATAAGCTAAATCAAACAATGATACATTTAAAAACAAATTAAAAATTATGACTAAAGGAGATAAAAAAATAAGACACGTACTGATACAAGTAATAATAATAACAAAAAATAGAAAATTTAAAAACTACCCACTACTAAGATTACAAAAATTATGATAATGTTAATGCCAATAATGCTGCTTATTGGCAGGAGACAGATTCCCCGACCTAAAAAAATAGGTACAGTATCCATCAAGGTAATCAACGATACAACACATTAAACACTAACTTTAAAAACAAAAAAGGCTACGCTAATGAAGAAATAATAATACATGCAAGGAGACGAGAAATAAAAAAAATAGTAATAGCAGTTTCATAAAAATAAAAAGTACATGTAATGAGATGGCTAATGCAGGAGTTAAGTGGAGCTATAGACACACACTTTCATACCAAGAGGTCCACAGTCTAGAAGACAAAGCAGGACTGATGAATAGATTGGACAAGTGGGTTGTCTGCGTTTTTAATTCTTCGCATTAGACTATATTGGGCACGTCTTATTACCTCAGGGAGGCTCGGAATGTTGTGGTTAGCGAACATTCGAGAGGCTGTTTGCCTTAGCACATTAACTTCGATATTGTTTCCTTATGACTGAGGAGCTTTTGGAATAGAATTGCATAACCTTAGTTATAGAATTGCATAACTTGGTCAATGCACGGCATTGACCAAGTTATTTATCCTCGTGTCATCTGTACAGCATCCCACTCTTGCCTCATTAAGAGATGCATTTAATCCATCAATATACGAGGGTGGGCTGAAAAATAATGCCTCCACTCGAATAAATTTTAAACGGGTTGAAGGATTTTATCGAAACAAAAGCAGATACTGTATGTACCTTAGAGTTTATTCTTCAAAACGATACATTTACTTTGGTGGCCCACTTTTCAATTTTTTTTTAAAAGTATAGGTTATTGTAGTTTTTCCCATTATTTGGCACTATACTAGCACATTGGTACCATTTTTACAAACATTGATCAATATTTAGGGGTCCCGCATCGACCTTGAAATTACGAGTTTTTTTTTAAATGCGTCCTTTTTAACTTTTTACTGAATCAAGATAAATCATTAAGTAGGGATGTTTTCTGAATCCTCTTGATGAGAGAAGTCGTTTGGTGTGCTTTCCAATGTCATACGACTAACGGTTTAAAAGTTGTGCCTGTATACAGGTAATACCAATGTGCTAGTATAGTGCCAAATAATGGGAAAAACCACGATCACCTATACTTTTAAAAAAATCAGCAAATAGCAGATAAATAAGGAAGAAAGAAACAATAACTTAAACAATCACTTTTGCATTGTATTGACCACTATCACACGTCACTGGCTGCAACGTTGTCCCTCTGTGCTATGTCATCGTCGAGAGTGATGACTTCGTGAAGTCGCCGAGCTCTTTCCGGTTCTTTTCCACCACTTGCAGAAGATCCTGCAGCTGTGCCTCGTCCTTTGTGACCGTGTTCGCATAGTCTTGTATCAGTTGGACTCCTCTTTCAGCGACGTCATTGGTGACCTGGAGATTAGAGATCACATCCTTCAGACGACAAAAGTCCTCGTTCTCGTCCCACTTATCAGTTGGCAGGGTGAGCCACGAAGACCCATACATCTTCAGACCTTCAAATAAGCACCAGGAGGACTCGTCGATCAGGTCGGGGAGTGGCGTCATCTCGTCGATTGAGACGTTCTCGTATGTGAAGTCTTTGGGTACAGGGAGGTGGGACAGCTTCTCTGCCATCTGTTGCTTCACAGTGCCATCCACCTTGTTGCTGCATAGAGCGAAGATGACGGTCTGAGGCCTCAGATACCAGAAGTGCCGCCTCATCACTGCCAGTGACGCTTCTGCCACCTCGCGGTCCACTGCCCTATACCTCAGAAAACGCTGGTATAGTACCAGGTCTCCTGACTCTCCTGACATGCCAGTATCATCATTCTCCATGGCCTCATCTCCGGTTTCGTATGCACACTTTGAGGTTTGCGGCTCCTGGCGAGGACGTTTTCTTCCTTCCTGTAGCTTTCTTTTTACAGCGAAAACTTTATCGTTCCCGCTCATCGTTGCCACCCGAGGACCACGTTGGTCGAGGTAGAAGTCAGTGTCTTCTTTCTTGTCCTTGTCGGACAGCAGTCGATTCTTTTTTATATCTTCGACAGCGTCAGATGCTCCGATATCCCACAGCTTGTCCACACTGTCCGAAAACTTCTGCCGTTTTCCTCCGGCGTCAGTTTCTCGTTTTCTGCTCTTTTGGAGTAAGTGCCACTCTTTCCACAATGCCTCTAGCTTCCGTTCGCAGTTGAGCTTTGTGATTGTTTTAATGCGGGCCATGTTCCAAAACTTTAAGACGTTGTTTACGGTTTCATTGAATGCGTCTTTCCTGTTAGCAGTGTACTGGATAACACTGAAGAAGTATTGCAAAACCTGCCGTGTTGTTGGCAATTTGCTACCACTGATGGAGGACGACGGTTGGCCAACTAAAAAAATTTCCGAGGCCGATCTTAGAGAAGGTAGCGATGTTATTTTCGCCTTTCCTTTTGATGACTCTCTATTTGTAGCTTCAAGAGTTCTTCCAGTTATGGTTGCCATCGATTTGTCCATGACAAAGGATGAGGAACTGACAGAATTTCAAAATGTTATGATCTGCAAAAAAAGAAATAGGTTAGGTACCTGGCACAGGCATAGTGCATTTTCTAATTACCTATATACATTATACATTCCGCCCGGGTATGGTGACTCATTTTTTTGGAAAGTATAGGTGATCGTGGTTTTTCCCATTATTTGGCACTATACTAGCACATTGGTATTACCTGTATACAGGCACAACTTTTAAACCGTTAGTCGTATGACATTGGAAAGCACACCAAACGACTTCTCTCATCAAGAGGATTCAGAAAACATCCCTACTTAATGATTTATCTTGATTCAGTAAAAGGTTAAAACGTACGCATTTTAAAAAAAAAACTAGTAATTTCAAGGTCGATGTGAGACCCCTAAATATTGATCAATTTTTTAAAAAATGGTACCAATGTGCTAGTATAGTGCCAAATAATGGGAAAAACCACGATCACCTATACTTTTCAAACAAAATTGAAAAGTGGGCCACCCTAATGTACGCCCACGATAAATGAGTTTTTGAAATCCATCCCGGAAAAACTCGGAGCTTTGACTGCGAAACCAAAATTTCACAGCGGCCTTACTTCTTCGTTAGACTCGTAGCGATTTCCACGGAGATGTTCTTTAAGTTTAGGAAAAGGTGAAAATCGCATGGTACTAAATCAGGGCTATATATATAGTGGATGCGGCAAGATGGTGAAATGCAGATCCTCAATTCTTTCTCACGTTTGAACACTGGTGTGAGGCCGTGCGTTGTCATGGTGAACAATGACTGCGTTTTTGTGGGTGCGAACCCTTCTGATTCGTTTTTTCAACTTCAGAGTTTCAATATAACGTGCGGAGTTGATTGCTGTCACTCTTTCCGTAAAGTCTTCGAGAACACCACCATTGATATCCCAAAAAACAGTCATCACTTTTCCAACCGATTTTTGAACTTTGAATTTTTTTGGTCGCGAATGCTATAAAGTTCATACCCAGGGAGTACATCCGGACCCTGATAAAGTTTCTGCGCTCGATGCATTTTGGTTTCCGAGTAAGATCAGAGAAATGAGGCAATTCTTAGGAACGGTAGGCTATTACAGCCGTTTCATAGAAAATTTATCTCCGGTAGCTGCCCCCTTGACACACCTTACTCGTAAATCTGTTAAATTTAAGTGGACGGAAGAACACCAAACCGTGTTTAACCAACTTAACGTGCCTCATAAAGGCTCTAATTTTAATTTACCCCGACTTTTAGAAACCATTCTCGATTCATACGGACGCTTCTAATTATGCAATTGGGGGCGTATTAATGCAGACTGTTGATGGAGTAGAAAAAAACAGTTTTGTATTTTTCCCAGAAGTTCCACGGGCCCAGGTGAATTATACAGCAACAGAGAAAGAGGCCCATGCTATTAATGAGCCCATCAAACACTTTTCCATTATGTATATGTACGTCATTTCACCATAGTCATCGATCACGTCCCTGAGATTACGGGATGGGTTCTACTCTCATCAGGATATTGTTTTGACACACGATACAAGTCAGGGAAGGAACATCATGTCCTTGACATCTTGTTGCGAAATCCTTTCCAAATATTAGTTACTCACATACAGGAACATGGAAAAGCAAAGAAGGCTCGAAACGTACAAAACATCGTCGTATGTAAAATATTCTTGAGTTAAAACGTGCGTAAGAAACAATTGGCAGAGCTTCGCTGGGCTGGGCAAATATAATATCGTATTTGGAAGGAGTCGTCACAATAACACCACGCCGTACCACGTTAGAAAACTTTATTTTGGGTAACGATTGCTTATTTTATATAACATATCTCGACAATGACAAACTGAAGGCGCCGCGACAGTATCTCGTGTTGCCAGAAAGTCTAGTAGGAAAATCACTGAAATTGTCATACGATTCAAAGTTAAGTACTCACGCGAGTTTTGTAGAAACTTTGTTTCGAAGTAGGAAGTGTTTATATTGGCCTAATCAGGCCACTACCATCAAGAGATACTGTCAAATTTGCCTCCATTGTCAGAAAAGGATGGCGGGACGATTAAATACGGCCCCATTGGGAAAATTCCCATCCATGGGTGGACCCTCAGAACGTGTGGTGTTGGACTTAATCAGTGAACTTACTCCGACTTACTTAGGTAACAAGTACATACTCGTGATCTTAATTCATTTTACACAGTATGTAGACGCGATTCCGTTGCAAAACATGCAAGTTTCCTCTGCACTAAAGTCATATGGTTAAAAAATGTTACCCATGATTTCTCAGGTTAATATGTACTTAGGGAAGGGTAATGTTGGGACTGTAAAACTGGGGTTCATTAATAAATACGAAATAATAAAATCTATAATACTTAATTGAAAAAAAATGTTAGGTTCAATAGATAAAATATAAAGTTAGGAAATAGGCCTCAGAGGAGTAAGTGATTTTTGGTACGAAGCCAGAAGAACAGGTATCGTCGCATTCATACTTGTCTTGTTTATCCAATCAGAAACGAGTATAATAATCACGTGACATAACGCCGTCCGTTTCTTCCAATCATATATTCATAAGCAGTTTATTTTAGAAATACCACTGTATACATTATACGAGGGCCACTCAATATATTTTTCCACACCTTTTTTTCGTTTCCAAGTTTCCTTGTAAGTTCCAGAAATTTTGGACACAAGTAGTTACATACCTCTTTTACAAGTTTTTATTTTTCCACATAGTCTCCATCCTTTTCTACAGCTTTCCTCCACCTCGAAACAAGGGCCTTTATTCTTTGCTGGTAAAAGTCCGCTGGGTTCCGCTGGAGCCACCTCTTATCCTCCTCAACAACCTCATCTTCAATCTGAAACTTTCTTCCACGAATAGCATCCTTCATTGGCCCAAACAAATGGAAGTCTGAAGGTGCCGGATCCGGGCTGTATGGAGGGTGGGATAACACAGTCAAACGCATTTTTGTGATGGCCTCTCTTGTTTGCAAACTGTTGTGTGGTCTTGCGTTATCATGCAAAAGAAGGACGTCTTCCAGTTTTATCTCCGGTCGAACTCGCTTTATACGTCTCTGGAGTCTCTGTAGGGTAACAATATATGCGTCTGAATTGATTGTTTGTCGTTTCTTCATAATGTCGACCAGAATCACCCCTTTCATATCCCAGAAGATCGTAGCCATAACCTTTCCTGCAGAGGAAGCCATTTTGAACTTTTTCTTGCGTGGGCAGTCTGCGTGATGCCTGATGCCATTCCATGGATTGGCGTTTTGTTTCAGGTTCAAAGTGGTGTACACAAGTTTCATCCCCAGTCACAGTTCGTGAAAGGAAGTCATCCCCTTCTGTCTCGCACGGAACCAACGACTCAGAAGCAATTTCCTTTCTTTGGGCTTTGTGATCTTCAGTCAGTTCGCGAGGAACAAACCGTGAACACACTTTTCAGTATCCCAGTTGCTGAATTATCGTATTCACACTTCCTTCACTAATTCCTACTCCTAGCTCCAGTGATAACTCCTTGTATGTGACGCGCCGATTTGAACGAATGATGCTGTTAGCACGTTGCACAATGTGAGATGTCAAAGCCGATGCCGGGCGACCGCTGCGTGGCTCATCATCGAAGCTGGCTCTCCCTTTCTCCATTGATCTCACACGTTTAGATCAGCGTCCAACTGTGCTTCGATCAACAACAGCATCTCCGTAAACGTTTCATAGACGTTTGTAAATATTTCCAACCTTCTCTGCGGTTAAGAACTAGATAACAGCTCTCTGTTTACGACGCACATCACTGTCAGACGCCATTTTCGAAAATGCGTTAACCATCAGTTTTATACAAGGGCGTTTAAAAGCAGTTTTATACAAGGAGGGGAGGTTCAAACTGGAAAAATCCGGTTATGTAAAGCGCCGAAAGTTCAAACTTACGGCCTAAAGACATTTCAGCCCCTTGGCCTATTACACTGGTCTGCGTCATTTTTGAGGTCAAGGTTTTTTTAGTTGTTCTTTTATAAGTTTTGCATGCTGAATTAAAAAATGTAACTCATTTTGCTCAATCAGGTCAGGTTTTTATGCTATCTCAATTTTTAAAAAATTAGATAATCGTTATGAAATGAGCAAGTTTATTTTTTATAACAGACTTACATTTTAGCCAAGTGTTAGCCAAGCTCTATATAATAAACAGACACAACTTATTTCTAATTATGATTGTCATAACTGTTTTTCAGCATGAATAGAATGTGCAAGAATGACCCAAACAGGTTCTGCTACATCTGTGGTAAAGTCACTATATCAGACCGGCAGTCAAACATCACACATTTTGTGAGGAAAAGCTAGCACGCCTACTTTGGAGTTAAACTTGGTGACCAGGACAAAGCCTTTGCCCCTCACATATGCTGCAAAACGTGCGTTGAAAGTCTGCGGCGCTGGAGCCACAAGAAGGTGTGGTGTCCCAATGGTGTAGAGGGAAGGAAGAGATCATACTACTGACTGTTATTTCTGTATGACAAACCTACAAGGTAAGTTAGTATGAATTTAGTATGAATTTCATTTTATACTTGCAAAAATATGCCTGACAATATATGAGATATGTCTTCATCTTATCTTTATCTGTCTTTATCTGTTTCATTTTAGGCATAAATCGAAAAAACAAGCAACACGAAAAGTATCCAGACGTGCCATCTGCCATAAAGCCAGTGCCTCATGGACCAGAAATTCCAATTCCAACACCGCTCGACAACTTTGATTCGTCGTCCGACTCGGATGAAGAAATGGATGACGGTGACATATCTGGTACATACCAACCTACTGCCGAGACAAGTCAACCCAAACTCTTGAGCCAAGCTGACTTGAACGATTTGACAAGAGATTTGTGCTTGTCCAAAGAATCTGCTCAGTTGCTAGGGTCACGTCTTCGCGAAAATCGTTTGTTAGCTCCAGAAACAACATTCTTCTGGTATCGCAGCCGCGAAGAAGAGTTTCGAGAATATTTCACGTTGGACGAAGAAGCTTCGCTGGTTTACTGTAACAACGTCAACGGCCTCATTGCAGCTATGGGTTTAGCGTATGACCCTACATAATGGCGGCTCTTCATCGACTCCTCAAGCAGAAGCTTGAAAGCAGTACTACCCTACAATGGTAACAAGGTCGCGTCTTTTCCGGTGGGTCACTCGGTGCAGATGACTGAAAGTTATAGTAACATGGAGCTTTTGCTAACTGCTTTGAAGTACAAACATCACAATTGGATGATATGCGGAGACCTAAAGGTATGTTCGTGTCAACAAAAAAAAATACAAATATATATATATATATATATATATATATATATATATATATATATATATATATTTAGGTCCTGATATATATATATATATATATATATATATATATACACAGTATATATATATATATATATATATATATATATATATATATATATATAGGCCCTGATATATATATATATATATATATACAGTATATATATATATATTTTTTTTTATAGGTTATAGCAGTAGTGCTGGGTCAACAAGGCGGCTACACCAAATACCCCTGTTTTCTCTGTCTGTGGGACAGCCGAGCAGACAAGCAACACTACGTACAACGCGACTGGCCAGCAAGACGTGGCCTGGAACCAGGTTCGCACAACATTCTGTCACACGCTCTCGTGAATCCGCAGATGATTCTACTTCCGCCGCTGCACATCAAGCTCGGACTTATGAAGAATTTCGTCAGAGCACTCAACAAAGAAAGCCGAGCTTTCGCTTTCCTGAATCAGAAATTTCCAGGCCGTCAGTGAGGGCAAACTGAAAGCAGGTATCTTTGGCGGCCCTCAGATTAGGGAGCTAATGAAAGATGTTCAATTCGACGAAAGTCTGGAGGAAAATGAGATCAATGCCTGGCTCGCATTCAAGTCCATTGTCACGAATTTTATGGGCAACCACCGAAGTCCAGAGTACGAACGTGTTGTCGAGGAGCTCCTGCAGAGCTTCCAGGCTTTTGGTGCACGTATGTCCATAAAGATGCATTTTCTCAGCTCGCATTTAGACTACTTTCCGGACAACTGCGGTGATGTCAGCGAGGAGCAAGGAGAGCGCTTCCACCAGGATATTCGAGTGATGGAAGAGAGGTACCAGGGCCGGTGGGATGTGAACATGCTCGTGGACTACTGCTGGTGCCTCAAGAGAGACGTTCCAGCTGTGGAACACAGACGAAAGTCTTTGAGAAAGCCCTTTCGTCCACATTAACTGTACTCGTGAGTAGTATGCCCGCAAAAGGGGGAACAGAATTGGATCAATTTGAGAATTTCCTCCTCAAGTTCCTCACCGTCCCTCATGACGGTCCCTCTTTATAAGGTGTCTTTCATGGTTCTTAAAAAGAAAAAAAAAGAAAACGAAAAAAATTCACCATCACATTCCTCCTTCAAAAAAGGGGGGTTCATTATTGCTTTCTTCCTTCAAAAAAGGATTTGTCTTCACTTTCCTTCTAAAAAAAAAAAAAAATTAAACAAACAAACAAATATTGGAATACCCTTTTGTTCCATCGTGTTCGTCGCCCCGATGGCTCCAATACCATATTATCTCTTCAATTATATTATCGCTTTCGCAATTGCATACATCACAAATTAAAAACTCGGACTAAACATGTTTTAAATCAATAACATTTTCTTTGATTAATATTTGTATTATATGAATTTAAATGGAAAAAGTTAAAAAATTTAAAATAAAACATTTTATTTTCAATTATAGAGGTAACTTTTGCTTATCCAAATTAAATTCGTTTATTCTACATTAATGCGATATGAAACGAGCTGAAAAGGCTTATTGGCAGATTATAGTCCATATGACAAATATTATCAAACTACATTATGCAGTTAAACTTACTATTAAGTGTTTAACCGGCAGACCTATTATCATTTAGCTTCAATTAACATCTTAAACATTATTATTTGTCTGTTTGTCGAACTATACAGGGCGTCCCAAAAAAATGTAAACACACTTTAACAGCTGATAGCTCAATTGATGTTTCTTTCTTTCCAAGTTAAACCCATTAGAATTAATAATGGCAGTCAGACTAAGCTTTGAACAAAGGAAATTCATTCTAAAATGCTACTGGAAGTGTGAAAACGCAGTTGAAGTGCAAAGACAGTTTAGGAGGGAGTTTCAAACAGATCCACCAACGCGACTTACCATCACTCGAATTAGAGATAAGTTTGAAGCCGATGGAACTGTTCAGAATGTCCACAAGAAGCGTTTCGGAAGACCACGGACATCGACAAGCCCCACAAAGCAAGAAAGAGTACTGGAAACGTATCACCAAAGTCCAAGAAAATCTGTGCGGCAAGCGAGTCGTGAGGTAGGAATTTCAGAATCGTCTGTCCAACGCATTTTGAAGCGCTGTCAATGGAAAAGTTACATTCCAAGATTAGATCATGCTATTAATGAAGATGATCCAGACCGAAGAGTGGAGTATTGCGAGTGGTACTTGGCACGATGTGGATGTGGATTGGACGAAGGGGTTTCGTAGAATACCCTCCGCGTTCACCAGACCTCACACCACTAGACTTTTTTTTATGGGGATACTTAAAAGACAAAGTCTACGCTATAAAACCTGCAACAGTCGCAGAATTGAGAGCAGCCATTGAACGAGAATGCACACAAATACCAAACGAAATGTTTCGTGATGTTTGCGATTCCATTGCTTCGCGTTATCAGCAGTGCCTAGACCAGAACGGACGTCAGTTTGAAAACGCGTTGACAAAACAATTAAATAATGTCTGTAGATTCTATTACATTTTGAAAATGAAATGTATTTTAATAAACACTGCCTTTATAATTATTTAAAGTGTGTATACATTTTTTTGGGACGCCTTGTATATATATATATATATATATATATATATATATATATATATATATATATAAATTTCACAATTAAGCACGTGAAACGAGTGGATGCTGCAGATATATATATTTAATAAGTTTTACTGATTTAATGTACAGTATTTGTATATTTCTTTTGCTAAGTACGTACGCAACTCGATTCACAATCTTGCCAGATTTTCCAGGCTAATTAATAGTAATCAATTTTAAACGTATAATTTTTTCTAGTAATTTAACTGTAACGCGAAATAGTTAGTTATTATTGTTACCAGCTTATGGCTATAAACTACACAGGCCTGCGAATAAGACGTTTGTAAGAGTTGTTTTCTTACTATTAGTTGATTTATATAAATCAATTATTCTGATTTCGAATAAGGTATCCATTTTTCTATCACGTAAGGAATTTCTGAAAACTGGATGGGAAAAAGCCGCTACATAAATAAATATTATTTATTTCAATTTACATTAGGTACCTATTTCGTTATGTTATGGTCCTTTTCTTTTATGTAATAATTCTGTAGCACCCATTTCAACATCCAGCAGTAAGCAGTCGTCATGCCGACGTCACACCTTCATTGATATCTCAATAGCTTTTAATCAAAATTAAATTGAATCAGTTTTAATAAAAAACACTTACATGTGTAATATGAAATATGACATTTTGTGAAATTCTGTACGTAGTGTCGAAAAACTAATATTATTTCCGGAATCAGCATGCAAAATTAATATACAGGTAATACACTATTTCGAGCAACAAAAATATCTACTAGTCATTGTTAAACATTCACATTCAGAGATATCTGCAAACACGCATCCTCTATAATGTTTCAAATGTAAATTTAATTTCAAAGCGCCTTAACATGTAACATTGTCGGATATATTTTAAATATTTTTACTCGAAATGAAAATCATTGATTTATTCCTACGGCCGTTAATCATTTATAACACGAATTTCACTACACGTGAATTTAAAACAGAAGCATATTTATAATGCAGAATGTGTAGACGAAAACTTGAAATATAATATCTCTATAAGCACACGATTATTTTAAAATTATTGAAATATGCAAGATCGAAAATTGATCAATTCATCTTTCTCATTTATAATAGTTTTACACTAAATTCTGCAAAAGCCGTTTTCTTTGCACATTACAATACAGAAAACGGTATTTTGGCTAATGAGATGGATAGCAGCCAAATAAATATATTTGTTTAGGATCATTCTATAATTTTAAAATACTACTAGTAAGCGATTAGTTTCACTGGATAATATTAATTTCTTTTCATTAGTTTATTAATACCCGTTTTCAGCAACTTTCCGGAATTATACAAACCGATAGGATTTGTGAAATTCTCATAACGTTATACTACATTATAATACGCTATAATACGTTTCAAAACGTCTGAAATATGAGTTGCTGAATATATATATTTGTACATTGAAGGAAGAGCCCTTAATTTATCGTTGCAAAGATACATGATTGCATGTATAAAAAAACATTCGTTTTTCTCATTAACAAACCACGAGTTCTGTTGTTAACATTAAACAAATTGCATAATGAAATACATACCGAATTGAAATTATGGCGAAATACGGCAACTATCTATGCATTTGCAACACAGCGAGATGCAACTATTTAAGTTCATACTCTAATCGAAATCATCACTCTTCATGCAATCTTTGCAGCGGAAAGTTTGTTAACACTTCACCTCCTTTACCAGCTTGTAAGTATATTAAACTTTTTAGCATGTTAAATGTTAAGCATTATTTTTAAGGATAGGCTTTGAGTGAAATTCATTCTAGATGTTCGACTCCTTTCTGGTTCACGAATAAAAAAAAATATTTATATATTATGTTGCATTTATCAGTTATCTACAAAATATCGATCTATATTTAGACTAATAATTTGGTTATTACATAATACTCCGATGCCGTGATACAAATATTTCTAGTTTCTCGTCAACAAAGAGTACCCCAGAGTTTAGAAACGGATTCAGTTTAGAGAAATTAAAAACCTGTAATGTTCTAACCCACAACAAAATGAATGTTAATTTGGGACTATTTACAATAAGCCGTCTTAATTTCGCATCTATCGTTTTAAATAAGCCGCAGGTATTTTCTGCAGCTAAATTATTATGGTTTCAACCTCCAGAACCTATGGTAGGTTTGCAAAAATAAAAATCTGATCAATCTGTATGTTCGTGACAATGGAATTTAAAGAATATTAGGTAAGAATTTGCAAGTTAACTATATAAAGCAATAAAATAAATTGTATATTATGACAATTTCTGCATGCTACTCATCCATTTTTTTAAATCTATATACAGTATATAACCAGTCGTAGCTAAGAGAACGAGACATGATGAACAATGTGGGCATACGTTTACAGCATTTTTAATTTTCGTCACTAATACTGAAAAGATAAAAATAAGAAATGTAAATGAGAATGAAAAGGCTTATTGGCAGACTATAGACCATATGACAAATATTATTAATACAATGACAGTTCATATACTAAGGATAGAAATATATACATTTGATTAGAAATAATTCTGTAATGTCGGAGTTAAGTGGAGCTACAGACACGTTTTCGTGCCAAGAAGTCCATAGCTTAGAGGATAAATGAAGGACTCATGGAGAGCTTGGATAATGGGGGTGGTTGATTCTTTGCAATAGACTGTAGTCTTGTTACCTCCGGGAAGCTCGGGACATTACGGGTAGCAAACATTTGCGAAGCTGAGTGTCTCTGGGTTAATTTATGTAAGAGTCTAAAAGACCTGTTGTACAGCAAATTTAGGGTTCTGCCAGGATCTTTTTTATAATTCACCCACAGTTGCTGTCCGTATATGTTACTGCAGAAAGCAGGAAAGAGTGTCTTTAGCTTCACTTGTACAGAATCAAAAGTTCCTTATGGTTATATTCGCTTTAGCACACAGACTTCGAGATTGTTTTCTTATATCCGCGTTATCACTCACGGAGCTGGTAATAGTTTGACCCCAATACTTCACCATTCATTTTAAATCTTATATCAGCTAGCTGATTACAGCTTTTAGGATGAAATTGCATAATCTTAGTTTTGTAACATTAAAAAGATTATCATGTTTCTGCGAATACACTTCGCAGATATTTAGTAGCCGATCCAGACCTTTAACAGAGGGACTTATTTTCTCCATATCAACGGCGTAAACTAAGTTAATTATCCTTGTGTTATCTATATAACAAACCACTGTTGTCTCATTAAGTGAAACAATTATTCCGTAAATATACACATTATGCAGCATAGGGGAGAGCAAGGATCCTTGTCTCACCCCGCAAAAGGTGCCAAAACACTCGGATACTACATTGACCCACCTAACGGTAAAAGATTGGTGGAATACCAAAATTTCAATAAATTTAATGTGTATATGGCAACATTCCTGTCTTCTAGTTTTTAAATAAATATTGTGGTTCACTTTATCATATGCCTTACTTATATCTATGAAACAACTATAATTAGTTGAATTACCGTCATTGTATTTAGATGTTGTTTCTTTAAGTACATAGATACACAGGTCAGTTGATTGGTACCATTTAAAACCTAACTGATTAGGAGATGTCCATAGGAGATCCTTTAATCCGAGTAACAAGAGTTTTTCTAGTAGTTTCGAGAAACAGCAATCGATATAGCCAAATAATATTCTCAACAAAAAATATTCTGTGTTAATTATATTACTATAACATATATGTAGTTCGCCTTGTCACAGTATTATATTGTTCATTCGTCCAATATTTCTAGGAGACGCTAGGTACCACAAACAATGAAGATATGGACGTCGATCAAAATTTACTTGACACATTTGTACAGCTTCGTTCAGTATCGAATCCAAATCAACGAATATCCAATAGCATGCTTTACTTTAGTAATATATATATATATATATATATATTGGCGGATGCAGTGGTTAACAACAACTTGTGAGAAATATATATATATTGGCGGATGCAGTGGTTAACAACAACTTGTGAGAAATATATATATATTGGCGGATGCAGTGGTTCACAACAACTTGTGAGAATGATCAACGTATGTAGGATTCTAAAAGTACATTTGTACACATCACTCATTTCCAATGTTCCGTAAATATTTGTGCAGGTTTGAAGAAGAGCAGCTTTAGTTCTATACAAACTTCTTATAAACGGCTAGTTACGCAAAGAGCTGGTACTGGCTCTCCCATATACATTTAAATTCTTGTACATAGTCTGTGTTTCATTTCTTACTTTGGGTCTGATACTGGAAGAATGACCAGAGCTATCCTTACAAAGAGGCATGTCCTTAACCTTGCAACATTGAAAGAACACAACGGTTCAGTAAGCGTAACTCGTCAGCTTTCAGGAGACGCATTAAGGTTTTAACAGAAGGAACTGATAGCCTTCTTGTATTAGACCCCTAGTCCAAAACGTTCATATTCACATCATGTATACTACATTCAACGCATGATTCAGTCACAAATCACTAGTCGGCGGTATGGGCATCAAACTTTGGTTGGAGAATGAATGCCAAACCTCACACCGCAGGAGATTCCAAAGCCCTAATACATCACATCAACATTTCCTAGTCATATAAGATTGACAGATATATATATATATATATATATATATATATATATATATATATATATATATTATACAAGCATCATAACTTTATATTAATTTTCGATTACTGTAGTAATATACTGACTTTTGGCGATTTGACCTTTAACTGGGTAGGCAGTGCATGCACCGCTTACCCTGACTGCACGCCACTGGTATATATAGATATATAGTCATTTTACCATCCTGCTACCACCTAGTCGAGATGTTCATGTTGCTCAGTCTGACTCATAAACTTCTACAACAATCGTGGTCTTTTCTCAAATTTTCAATCTGTTGAACACCATCTCACCTCCTCCAAACCTCATCCCTCACTGAAGCTCAGGTTCCTGTGATGACAGTCAGCAACGTCATTTCTGTACCCTCTTACATTCACTATACTCAGATTCATTCCGAAGGTAGATGATACGTATACGTACGCAATGATCTAACTTGTACACGTATTCCCGAATCCCGAATTCTATATCCTCTGACTACCGCCTACAATTCATTATTAAACTAAATACACCTGCGCTGTTTCCCTGTCTCCTAATTCTACTACCTACCTAAATTTCTTTAACTACCGCACTGCCAATGTGGAATACATTCTATTCCGATCCCCATTGCTGAAATTTTCATTTTAGGAGATTTCCATGTTTACCAATACCTTTGACTTTACTGAATGACCATGAGCTATTGTTCTATTTCATCACACTCTTTCAGGCATCTAGCTAAGAAACTCTTCAGCAACTCTATCTCCTCTTCTTTCCCTCATCTATTCCGCCCGGTGGTTCAGCAGCCGGATCTTCGCCTGACAACGCTAAACTCTTCGCTCAAACTTTGGTTTCCACCTCAACCATGGATGATTCCGATGCCATTCCTCCATCTCCTCCTCCCTCTGACTTTATCATGTCTGAAATTAGATTCGCTTCCAAAAATGTTCTTTCTGTCTGGCCTATCTGGGGACCATCTCTTGGACGGTGTATGGACCTGATGGGTTCCTCCTGTTGTTCTTGCGCATCAATGCCAACAACCCGACAGGCAAACGCCTACGTATTTGTTTATCATTTTGTACTTTACCTCCCTGCTAAAAGTTTGCTTTCATTCAACCTGTCCCAGGAGGGCTAGCCGCCCTAAACTCTTCAGTCAAAATGTTTCGATTTCTTACCTTTGTAATATTTTTTAAGCTATCCTTAATAGGAAGAATCTTAAGCATCTCTCTTCACACAACCTTCTTTCATATCGTCAGTACGGGGACCCAAGGGTACTTCTATCGACGATCTTCTTGCATATCACACTGAATCATGGTCTTCCTCCTTTCAGGATTTCTGCGAAACTCTTGCTATTGCGCTAGACATATCGAAAACTTTTGATAGAGTATGGTACAAATATTAAATACCCAAATTGCTAACCTGTGGATTTTATACTACTAACTGCGTCTTCACCTCTAATTCTCCCTCTCGCCGTCCTATAGCAGCAATTGTAGATGACCTCTGTTCTTCACCTAAAGCTATCAACAGATGCGTTCCTCAGGGACTCTGTTCTGTCAGCCAATCTTTTCCTGTTATTTATTAATGAATTTTTAATTCGCCCTTCCGCTCCTACACACTCCTATGCCTATGACCCCACGCATTACTTCTCAGCCCGCTCCCCAGAGCTTCCTTCTCAACAGTCACACTATGACCCGTGTAGGATGACCATGGATCACCTGACTTCTGAGCTTTCTGTTATACCTGATTGGGTCAGAGAATACATTGCGACTTTCATTGGATCAAAACTCGGTTCCTACGCCTATCTATTCGTCACATTCTTCAACACGACTATAGCCTTGGCTTCAACAACATACACCTCAGTCTTTCCCCTTCTCTTATCACCCCCGACATTTCCTTTCTCGTGATCTTTCCTGTAAAGATCGCATATACTCTCTCTCCAAATCATCTTCTAAGAGGTTAGGTGCAATGTACTGCTTATACATTTTCTTAGCCCTCGTTCAGTTGGTGTCTCTATGCAGGACCTTATCCGTCTCTGTATGGAGTACGCTTGGAGGGCGTTTTCGTGGGCAATCGCACAAGTCTCCTCCTTCCTACATAAAAACAAAACAATACAAGAGTATTTTTTAAGCACTTACTCGCATGAATGTAATTCTTTCCACATATTATGGATTCATCACCTTTACATGTAAATACTTCAACAGCACGTTGCTGGGATAATACCTTTGCTTTACTCCATAGGCTTTCCTATATACCTCAAAGTCTTGAGGAAGTTTTGATGTTTCTTGATAAAAAATTTATTAACTATTCAAAATGTTTTGAAGGCATATTACATTTGCAAAACTATATATGTATATATATATGGGGATCGGAATAGAATGTATTCCACATTGGCAGTGCGGTAGTTAAAGAAATTTAGATAGGTAGTAGAATTAGGAGACAGGGAAACAGCGCATGTGTATTTAGTTTAATAATGAATTGTAGGCGGTAGTCAGAGGATATAGAATTCGGGGTTCGGGAATACGTGTACAAGTTAGATCATTGCATACATATATGTATCATCTACCTTCGGAATGAATCTGAGTATAGTGAATGTAAGAGGGTACAGAAATGACGTTGCTGACTGTCATCACAGGAACCTGAGCTTCAGTGAGGGATGAGGTTTGGAGGAGGTGAGATGGTGTTCAACAGATTGAAAATTTGAGAAAAGACCACGATTGTTGTAGAAGTTTATGAGTCAGACTGAGCAACATGAACATCTCGACTAGGTGGTCGCAGGATGGTAAAATGACTATATATCTATATATACCAGTGGCGTGCAGTCAGGGTAAGCGGTGCATGCACTGCCTACCCAGTTAAAGGTCAAATCGCCAAAAGTCAGTATATTACTACAGTAATCGAAAATTAATATAAAGTTATGATGCTTGTATAATATATATATATATATATATATAAATATATATATATATATATATCTGTCAATCTTATATGACTAGGCAATGTTGATGTGATGTATTAGGGCTTTGGAATCTCCTGCGGTGTGAGGTGTGGCATTCATTCTCTCAACCAAAGTTTGATGCCCATACCGCCGACTAGTGATTTGTGACTGAATCATGCGTTGAATGTAGTATACATGATGTGAATATGAACGTTTTGGACTAGGGGTCTAAGACAAGAAGGCTATCAGTTCCTTCTGTTAAAGACGTAATGCGTCTCCTGAAAGCTGACGAGTTATGCTTACTGAACCGTAGTGTTCTTTCAATGTTGCAAGGTTAAGGACATGCCTCTTTGTAAGGATAGCTCTGGTCATTCTTCCAGTATCAGACCCAAAGTAAGAAATGAAACACAGAATGTTTACAAGAATTTAAATGTATATGGGAGAACCAGTACCAGCTCTTTGCGTAACTAGCCGTGTGTAAGAAGTTTGTATAGAATTAAAGCTGCTCTTCTTCAAACCTGCACAAATATTTAGGGAACATCGGAAATGAGTGATGTGTATAAATGTACTTTTAGAATCCTACATACGTTGATCATTCTCACAAGTTGTTGTGAACCACTGCATCCGCCAATATATATATATATATATATATATATTACTAAAGTAAAGCATGCTTACATTTCCACATTATTGGATATTTGTTGATTTGGATTCGATACTGAACGAAGCTTTACAAATGTGTCAAGTAAATTTTGATCGACGTCCATATCTTCATTGTTTGTGGTACCTAGCGTCTCCTAGAAATATTGGACGAATGAACAATATAATACTGTGACACGGCGAACTACATATATGTTATAGTAATATAATTAACACAGAATTATTTTTGTTGGTGATATTATTTGGCTATATCGATTGCTGCTTCTCGAAACTACTAGAAAAACTCTTGTTAGTCCGATTAAATGAACTCCTATGGACATCTAATCAGTTTGGTTTTAAATGGTACCACTCAATTGACCTGGGTATCTATGTACTTAAAGAAACAACATCTAAATACAATGACGGTAATTCAACTAATTATAGTTGTTTCATAGATATAAGTAAGGCATATGATAAAGTGAACCACAATATTTATTTAAAAACTAGAAGACAGGAATGTTGCCATACACACATTAAATTTATTGAAATTTTGGTATTCCACCAATCTTTTACCGTTAGGTGGGTCAGTGTACTATCCAAGTGTTTTGGCACCTTTTGCGGGGTGAGACAAGGTTCCTTGCTCTCCCCTATGCTGCTTAATGTGTACTGTATATTTACGGAATAATTGTTTCACTTAATGAGACAACAGTGGTTTGTTGTATAGATAATACAAGGATAATTAACTTATTTTACGCCGATGATATGGAGAAATAAGTCCCTCTGTTAAAGGTCTGGATCGGCTACTAAATATCCTCGAAGTGTATTCGCAGAAACATGATAATCTTTTTAATGTTACAAAACTAAGATTATGCAATTTCATCCTAAAAGCTGTAATCAGCTAGCTGATATAAGATTTAAAATGAATGGTGAAGTATTGGGGTCAAACTATTACCAGCTCCGTGAGTGATAACGCGGATATAAGAAAACAATCTCGAAGTCTGTGTGCTAAAGGGAATATAACCATAAGGAACTTTTGATTCTGTACAAGTGAAACTAAAGACACTCTCTTTCCTGCTTTCTGCAGTAACATATACGGACAGCAACTGTGGGTGAATTATAAAAAAGATCCTGGCAGAACCCTAAATTTGCTGTACAACAGGTCTTTTAGACTCTTACATAAATTAACCCAGAGATACTCAGCTTCGCAAATGTTTGCTACCCGTAATGTCCCGAGCTTCCCGGAGGTAACAAGACTACAGTCTATTGCAAAGAATCAACCACCCCCATTATCCAAGCTCTCCATGAGTCCTTCATTTATCCTCTAAGCTATGGACTTCTTGGTACGAAAACGTCTGTCTGTAGCTCCACTTAACTTCGACATTATAGTATTATTTCTAATCAAATGTATATATTTCTATCCTTAGTATATGAACTGTCATTGTATTAATATTTGTCATATGGTCTATAGTCTGCCAATAAGCCTTTTCATTCTCATTTACATTTCTTATTTTTATCTTTTCAGTATTAGTGACGAAAATTAAAAATGCTGTAAACGTATGCCCACATTGTTCATCATGTCTCGTTCTCTTAGCTACGACTGGTTATATACTCTATATAGATTTTAAAAAATGGATGAGTAGCATGCAGAAATTTTCAAAATATACAATTTATTTTATTGCTTTATATAGTTAACTTGCAAATTCTTACCTAATATTCTTTAAATTACATTGTCACGAACATACAGATTGATCAGATTTTTATTTTTGCAAACCTACCATAGGTTCTGGAGGTTGAAACCGTAATAATTTAGCTGCAGAAAATACCTGCGGCTTATTTAAAACGATAGATGCGAAATTAAGACGGCTTATTGTAAATAGTCCCAAATTAACATTCATTGTGTTGTGGGTTAGAATATTACAAGTTTTTAATTTCTCTAAATTGAATCCGTTTCTAAACTCCGGGGTACTCTTTGTTGCCGAGAAACTAGAAATTTTTGTATCACGGCATCGTAGTATTATGAAATAACCAAATTATTAGTCTAAATATAGATCGATATTTTGTAGATAACTGATAAATGCAACATAATATATAAATATTTTTTTTTATTCGTGAACCAGAAAGGAGTCGAACATCTAGAATGAATTTCACTCAAAGCCTATCCTTAAAAATATTGCTTAACATTTAACATGCTAAAAAGTTTAATATACTTACAAGCTGGTAAAGGAGGTGAAATGTTAAACTTTCCGCTGCAAAGATTGCATGAAGAGTGATGATTTCGATTAGAGTATGGACTTAAATAGTTGCATCTCGCTGTGTTGCAAATGCATAGATAGTTGCCGTATTTCGCCATAATTTCAATTCGGTGTGTATTTCATTATGCAATTTGTTTAATGTTAACAACAGAACTCGTGGTTTGTTAATGAGAAAAACGAATGTTTTTTTATACATGCAATCATGTATCTTTGCAACGATAAATTAAGGGCTCTTCCTTCAATGTACAAATATATATATCCAGCAACTCATATTTCAGACGTTTTGAAACGTATTATAGTGTATTATAATGTAATATAACGTTATGAGAATTTCACAAATCCTACCGGTTTGTATAATTCAGGAAAGTTGCTGAAAACGGGTATTAATAAACTAATGAAAAGAAATTAATATTATCCAGTGAAACTAACCGCTTACAAGTAGTATTTTAAAATTATAGAATGATCCTAAACAAATATATTTATTTGGCTGCTATCCATCTCATTAGCCAAAATACCGTTTTCTGTATTGTAATATGTATAGAAAACGGCTTTTGCAGAATTTAGTGTAAAACTATTATAAATGAGAATGATGAATTGATCAATTTTCGATCTTGCATATTTCAATAATTTTAAAATAATCTTGTGCTTATAGAGATATTATATTTCGTGTTTTCGTCTACACATTCTGCATTATAAATATGCTTCTGTTTTAAATTCACGTTTAGTGAAATTCGTGTTATAAATGATTAACGGCCGTAGGAATAAATCAATGATTTTCATTTCGAGTAAAAATATTTAAAATATATCCGACAATGTTACATGTTAAGGCGCTTTGTAATTAAATTTACATTTGAAACATTATAGAGGATGCGTGTTTGCGGATATCTCTGAATGTGAATGTTTAACAATGACTAGTAGATATTTTTGTTGCTCGAAATAGTGTATTACCTGTATATTAATTTTGCATGCTGATTCCGGAAATAATATTAGTTTTTCGACACTACGTACAGAATTTCACAAAATGTCATATTTCATATTACACATGTAAGTGTTTTTTATTAAAACTGATTCAATTTAATTTTGATTAAAAGCTATTGAGATATCAATGAAGGTGTGACGTCGGCATGACGACTGCTTACTGCTGGATGTTGAAATGGGTGCTACAGAATTATTACATAAAAGAAAAGGACCATAACATAACGAAATAGGTACCTAATGTAAATTGAAATAAATAATATTTATTTATGTAGCGGCTTTTTCCCATCCAGTTTTCAGAAATTCCTTACGTGATAGAAAAATGGATACCTTATTCGAAATCAGAATAATTGATTTATATAAATCAACTAATAGTAAGAAAACAACTCTTACAAACGTCTTATTCGCAGGCCTGTGTAGTTTATAGCCATAAGCTGGTAACAATAATAACTAACTATTTCGCGTTACAGTTAAATTACTAGAAAAAATTATATACGTTTAAAATTGATTACTATTAATTAGCCTGGAAAATCTGGCAAGATTGTGAATCGAGTTGCGTACGTACTTAGCAAAAGAAATATACAAATACTGTACATTAAATCAGTAAAACTTATTAAATATATATATCTGCAACATCCACTCGTTTCACGTGCTTAATTGTGAAATTTATATATATATATATATACATATATATATATATATATATATCGACAAACAGACAAATAATAATGTTTAAGATGTTAATTGAAGCTAAATGATAATTAATAGGTCTGCCGGTTAAACACTTAATAGTAAGTTTAACTGCATAATGTAGTTTGATAATATTTTTCATATGGACTATAGTCTTCCAATAAGCCTTTTCAACTCGTTTCATATCGCATTAATGTAGAATAAACGAATTTAATTTGGATAAGCAAAAGTTACCCCTATAATTGAAAATAAAATGTTTTATTTTAAATTTATTTAACTTTTTCCATTTAAATTCATATAATACAAATATTATTCAAAGAAAATGTTATTGATTTAAAACATGTTTAGTCTGAGTTTTTAATTTGTGATGTATGCAATTACGAAAGCGATAATATAATTGAAGAGATAATATGGTATTGGGGCTATCGTGGCGATGAACACGATGGAACAAAAAGTACTTTAATATTTGTCTGTTTTTGTTTGTTTGTTAAATTTTCTTTTTTTTTTTTTTAGAGGGAAAGTGAAGACAAATCTTTTTTTGAAGGAGGAAAGCAATGGTGAACCCTCTTTTTTGAAGGAGGAATGCGTTGGTGAATTTTTTCTTTTTCTTTTTTCTTTTTTGAAGGATGAAAGCAATGATGGACCCCCTTTTTTTTAAGGAGGAATGTGGTGGTGAATTTTTTCTTTTTTTTTTTTCTTTTTCTTTTTTAAGAACCATGAAAGACACCTCATAAAGGAGGGACCGTCAAGAGGGACGGTGAGGAACTTGAGGAGGAAATTCTCAAATTGATCCAATTCTGTCTCCCCTTTTGCGGGCATACTATTCTCGTGTACCATTTTTTTATATACTTTGTACATTTTCTGTCAATTTAAGTCCGTTTTAAAAAAATAAACTTGCTAATTTCATAACGATTATTTTCGAATTATCTATTTTTTTAAAATTGAAATTGTTTATGGAAAACTATACATGTTTCCAATATGGTATCGTATGTGATACCTTTATTTCTTAATTAATTACAAATTATTAATTGATTGAATTAAATGGTAAAACTTTATAAGACACGCATTGCCATGAAACATGCCACAATAACGAAACATATATCAATCGATAGGGCAGAGAAAATGGTGCAAGCAGCTATGTATCATTTTGAAAATATTAGAAAATAAAGTTATGATACTTTGAAGCAATGTCATTTTTAGCGACATTTAGCGACAGTTTGAGATATATCTAGCGACATTTGCCAATATTTTTAGCAATTATTGGTATATCTAACGACATTTGGCAACCCCTTAGTTGCCACACCGTTCAATTACTCCATTAGATCAGATCTGGTCAGTTTGTGTTTTGTTGTTGAGGCGTAAAGATGGATTGTTGTGACATGTCAGTTACTGTGTTTTTTGATAAGTTTCGTTCTAAGGATAAGGAGCTATTTAAATTTTGTGTTGAACATAAGTTACTATTGAATGATTTAAAGTGTCGTTTTTGCCAGAACAAATGTAGAATTGATTACAAAAAACATAGTTTCCGTTGTGATAAGACCTTATGCAAACTTTGCATAATAAAATTATAAAATGTAATTTTCAACAGTCATACTTCAAAAATACATTTTTCGATAAAGTTCACCTACATTTTTTTGATGTACTGTACTACATTTTGTTAAACTATTTTGTGTACGATCATTTACCTATGAATTAGTCAAATCCACTTTGAATATTTCTGACAGAACCACGGCAGATTTTGCTTCATTTTGCCGCGAAGTTTGTATCGCTTATGTTTTAGATAACACTGAAAAAATTGGAGACACGGTTTTATCGTTGAAATTGATGAAGCAAGATCACTTTTCCTGAAAACGTCAAACAATCCAAATGAAAGGTTCCACAATTTCCTTGTTGCAGCTGCCAAATTGTACAATCCTGGATATTAGAGGTATAGTAATACATTAAGTTCAAAAGTTGTTTGTTATTGTAATTTTGTATGAGATATAATGCCCGGTTAGGTTAATTGAATACCCGGTTAGGTCAACTGTATGCCCTTGACGATTGGTTACGTTAAGTTGTGATATTTTTTTTAAAACTAACGAAAATATCACGACTTAACCTAACCATTCATCAAGGGCGTACAGGTGACCTAACCGGGCATTTAATTGACCTAACAGGGCATTCAGTTAACCTACATTAAATATCTTATTTTCAACAAAATCGGAAACAGTACATGAAACAGAAAAGATCCAAATGGTGTAAGCTTGATAGGCCTAGTAACATCTTCATAGTGTCATAATTTTATTATTTTCTAATATTTTCAAAATGATACATAGCTGCTTGCACCATTTTCTCTGCTCTATCGAATGATATATGTTTCGTTATTGTAGCAGGTTTCATGGCACTGCGGGTGTCTTGTAAAATTTTACCAATTAAATAACTTCAAAATTGCCCCGGGATTGGCGACATAGCCTATTGGGCCTGCATGACGAAAAGAAAACCAAATTTATTATTTCGTATTCAACATTTTCCATTGCTGACTCATGAAAATTACATCAAGGGAAGCGTCAACGAACTTAGTAAAATCAGCAGATTCTTACGCTCACCATTTATATTTTGCGGCATTCTGAGCTGCTTATGTTACAGCGATGCTTTAAGCAAAGAAGATGTACTTTATCTTCCTATAAGTTCTGAGTGAAATACTCATAACATAAAACCTAATAACTATAAAAAGGATAGGCCTATTCCTTCAGGTATTTAAGTGTACTGAATGCCTTAGCAAATAAACCGAAAGAGATCGTCGTGCCCTATGAACAAAAGCTAGGCCCAACGAAATAATAAGGTGAGGTAATTTCTTTGTTTACCATTAGGCAGGCAAATACCGAAGGAAAATAAACATAAAGAGGTCCTTTGAAGACCTACATATACAAACTCTCTAGCAACACAGACACACTGGAGAACAGAAAAACAACTGTCATGAGACCACACGTTCTAAGAAAGCTGATTGGAAACAGTTCAAAATACACACTGAGGAACAATTCCCCACATTAAACAGCACACCCATCATAAACATCAAAACAACACTCAAGACATTTAATCAGATCATCAATAATGCAAACAAATACATACCCAAGGGCAACATTAGGAAATACAACCCAAATTACCCTAGAGAAATAGCCCACCTCATAAGGCAACGTAACAACCTCAAACATAACACACAAACACCACACACAGAAGCCATAAAACAGCAGATACAACAGCTTAACACAGAAATAAACAACAAACTTAAAGAAAAACACAGAAACATTTAGGGAATTCATAATAACACTAAACCACTCCACAGATACATCCAGGCTATACAAGACTATAAACAACATTACCCACTCTAACAGCGGCATTCACACCTCACACGCGGCTATCTATCACAGCCAAAATAATATCCCAACATACACACAAGCTAACATTCTAGTTAATCACTACGCAAAGATAAGTCACTTAAACAGAGACAACAACCAGAAACAAGCAGACAGACAAACAGCCAGACACAAGAAAACCTACAGACTCGACACGACCATTACACCCTTCAATACAGACCAGACCACCAAGATCATCAAAAACATTAAGAATTCGAAGTCTACTGGACCAGACAACATATCTAACATACACCTTAAACACTTGGGTCCACAGGGAATACTAGCTCTCACAAACATCAGCATATATTCATACCAACACTGTATTATTCCTAACACATGGAAACAAGGTAAAATTATTACACTACTCAAACCAAACAAAAATCCAACAGAACCAGCTTCCTCTAGACCCACTACTTTACTATGCACACCTTCTAAAGTAACAGAAAGACTAATCTTACAAATCATCAACCCACACATACCACTATCGCCTACTCAACATGGATTCAGACCTCACCACTCAACCACGACATTACTCACTAACCTAACGCAGCACATCTTGGATGGCATCAACTCCAGACAACCAGCTCAACGTACACTATTAGCAACAATAGACATTAGTAAAGATTTGATGCTATCCCACGCTTCCCTCTCATAAACAAAATACTCAACACAAACATGCACAATAACACCAAAAGGTGGCTGAGCAACTATCTTTCAGGAAGATACTCACATGTTACATTTAATGGCAAGTCATCCAAAAACAAGCTTTTTCCGAACTTTGTCCCTCAAGGCTCTGTTCTCTCACCAACACTGTTCAACTTATACATGCATGACATTCCAATACCCATAGTTAACAAGCTTACCTTATCATCATATGCAGATGACATCACTCTAACATTCACCCACAACAACACCGACACCGCTACAAATATCCTACAAACATACATAAACAGTATACAAGACTGGCTCACACACAGTAGACTCAAAGTAGCGCCCACAAAATCAACCATCACCTTGCTAACACGCAACACAAAAGAACACCAGATAACTCCACAGTTTACACTAAACAACACCAACATTCCACATACTCACTGGACCAAAATACTTGGGGTCACATACAACACATCATTATCTTTTTCAAACCACATTCAGGACATTAAAAACAAATATACGTCAAGACTTAACACGCTTAGGATACTAACAGGCACAAACTTTGGTCACCAGCAGGAAACAATATCACTCATATACAAACAATATATTCGCTCAGTTATGGACTATGGTAGCCCATGCTGGGCACCCATTATCTCAACTACACACATAAACACTTTACAGACAGTACAAAACAACGCACTTCGTACCATTACAGGATGTACTCAAACAACACCAATAGAACACCTGCACACAGAAACAAAAATACTGAAAGTTAGGGAACATTTAGCCATGAGGGGAACACAATTCATGGCAGCAGCGACAACTAACCCACCACACCCTTGCCACTACATGTACAATCATGCACCAACTCATGCACCAACACCTCGCACCATTAAGGTAACACAAGAGAGACATTATAACCAAATACTCCATTCCATACCACGCCCCACAGACATCACACAGTACAGAAAACACGTACACACACACCTAACCCACAAAGCACTGACACGACTCGGTCCGAATGCGTTCCTAGGTGCGAAGCCGCCACCCATTGACAGGTCAGAGACCAGCCTGAGCAGATCGGATCGAGTTAACTTAGCACGATTCCGATGCGGACATCACCCCAACTTACAGACATATAAACACAGACTAGACAACTCCACAGACGACACCTGCCACCTGTGCCAGGACACACCACAAACTATTGAACACATTATGACAGACTGTACCGCTCTAGCATAACATAGAACACAACACAACATCACAAGTGCGCTGAACCTCTGGTCCACTCCGGAGAGGGTGATTGGTTACCTGAGTGCCGCCGGCTTGCTCGATCAAGGTGGGCTGATCGGCTAACCAACAACAACAACCAAAAACCTAACAAAAAATTTTAACACATACCAGTAACATTCAAACACAAACGCAAAACTCAATTTGCAGAAATTAAAGTGACAAAAAAAGACTCAAGACCCCTACTCTACAAAACTTTAATATAGCTACTTTTGAGTATAATCCCCACCATGCAAATTTTGTTTTAGCAGTGAACATATTCTACAAATTGTCCCAAATACAGACTTTACAGCAAGGTCAAAACGTTGTGAACAACTAAACTTATGCAAAAAATGCACTGGATCAGGGCACCAAAGTTTGCTGCAAATCAAATTTGAATACAATTGTAAGTTTTGCAACAGTTTTGACCATGTTACCCCTATGTGTAATACACACACAGACATTGGAAAAACTGACAAACATTATGAACAAACACCCAAATCAAACCAAAACAAACAGAAACAAACCAAAATGCTATGAATGGACATATCAGTTCATCTAGCATTAACCACAATTCAAAAATTCTTTTACCAACCACAACTTGGAAATCCAAAACAAAAAGGGACAAATAGTACAGGTTAGGTGTCTTTTAGATACCTGCTCACAACAAACATTTGTAACTAAACAACTGATAGAAAAATTGGGACTTCAAAACCAACAAGGAATGAAGATCTCTCTATTTCATCATTTATCAATAAAAACCCAGTACAAGCCAGTTTTAAAACTGCAAATATAACTTTAACTCTTGATGAAACATTTGAAACCCTTAAGGTTGTTGTTGTGGACAAAGTAGAACAAGAAAAATACAAATAGCTGGGTTAAAACAAGCTTTGCTCAACTTCAAAAAATACACGATAGCTGATAAAACCCTTAATGCAGATGTAGTTGATGATATACATATGCTCATGGGGGCTGACTATCTTCATCTGGTCCATAGAGGCATCATTAAAATTGGAGATGGAATAGCCATACAAACTCCCACAGGTATTGCTCTTTGGGTGACATAACTAAATACCATCTTACTACTGACACAGAAAACACAGAACATGAACAAAATTTACGCAAAACAAAATCACCACAGTCACAAATTTCTGACTATGTGACAAACTCGAACTACAAAAACACTGTCATAATCCCACATCATTTGAATGAAAATGATTCCACATTGGATGAAGGGTTACAGCAGTTGTGACTATTAGAATCAGTTGGCATAAAGGACAGTACTATTACACATGAAGACCAATTGATGACAGAACAATTTAAGGATACATTACAACACAGAGACAATCAATACTATGTGGAGCTGCCTTGGAAAACACCTTGTCCAGAAATAATGGACAATTTGAAAGTAGCTAAGGCACATCTGTATAAAAATTACAGAAAACTAAAAAATGACAATCTTTTAGAACAATACAACAACATATTCAAGGAACAAATAGAAAGGGGCTTCATTGAAGAAGTTACTGATGAACCCTTTAAAAAACGAGGTTGTCATTATTTAACACACAGGGGAGTTTACAGAGAAGACATCCACAACTAAACTAAGAGTAGTATACAACTGTAGTTTAAAAGACACAAATTCTGTTAGTTTAAATGATTGTCTCATGGAAGGCCCAAACCTTGTCTCAGATCTTGTAAAAATTCTCCTTTGCTTCCGTTTAGACAATTATGCAGTACAAAGTGACATAGAAAAAGCATTCCTCTGTATAAATTTGAAGCTTGAGTATGATAAAAATCATCTCAGGTTTTTGTGGTTGAATGATCCACATGACCTTAACAAAGGTTTCAAAACCTACAGATTTAAAGTAATTATTTTTGGAGCAAATTGCTCTCCAAGTATTCTTGCTTTAACAATTAAAACCACCTAAACTTATTTCAAGAGGACTTAACAGTTCAGTTTTTAAAACAAAACTTTTATGTGGATAACCTCATTGGTTCCACTGTAACTGAAGAGGAATTGCTTGAAATTTACCAAATGTCACAACCCATAATGAAGCAAGGAAATTTTGGATTGAGAGAATGGGTTTCTAATTCTCCTAAATTAAATGAACAAATAACAAAAGACAACAATGGGAACATTGAACCAAACAATTACACGAAAACACTTGGAATGCTTTGGTTTTTAAAACAGAATTCTGAACACGATGACACTCTTTGCACAAAGTTATAACTTAAATCCAAATGCCAATACAAAAAGACAAGTGCTTTCAGAATCATCCAAAATTTTTGACCCCATTGGATTATATTTACCAGCAACCATAAGATCCAAAATCCTTTTGCAAGACTTATGGAAAAAGAAAATTGATTGGGATGAACCACTTTCAGTGGAAGACCAACTTCATTGGAAAAAATTAGCCACAGACTTGAACAAAGTTCAAGACATCTACGTACCAAGATGTGCTGGCTACAGATTGAAATCAAACACTACACATTTTTACAGATGCCAGCACACAAGCTTATGGTGTTGTGCCTATTTAACAAGTGAAAATGAAAGTAACTTGGTTTATTCAAAGGCAAAAGTGGCACCCTTAAACCAAAAGAAAACTGTACCACAACTTGAATTATTAGCTGTCTCATTGGGAGTTAAAACAGCAACTTTCTTTCACAAGTGTATAAAGAAGTTGACATAACAAACATTTACTTATGGACAGACAGTCAAATTTGTCTAACATGGGTGACCAACACAGATACAACTTCTTGCAAAAATATATTTGTGAAAAACAACTAACAGAAATCAAAACTGCAAACACAAACCTTGGTATCAAATTTAGGTACATAAAAAAAAGAATCCTGCAGACTTTTTGACAAGAGGGCTCTCTTACAAGCTGTTGAAAACAAATAAAATCTGGTATGAAGGGCCCGAATGGCTAACATGTGAGGATCTTTGGCCAGCCAAAGTAGTTAACCTCACACTCAACTCTACAACAACTGAAAAGATCACTGAGGACAAACCTATATTTGACTATCACCTTATTCAGACCTCAAACAAACTCTTGAGAATTACAGTCTATTGCTGCAAGTTTGTCAATAGCTACCTTCTCAAACACTGTCCTCAGAAGCCTTTTCTAACTTAACAGAAACTGCAACAAAATACTGGCTCAAACAGATACAAGCTTCAGAATTTGACAAGGAGTTGAAGTATCTTAGGTCCAGTAGCATTAAACAAAGGATTCCTTCACTTGTCATGGATCTAAATCTGTACCTGGATACAGAGGGTCTGATAAGGTGTAAAGGAAGGCTTAACAAGTCAACTTTGACTTACAACTCTAAGCACCCAATTCTTCTTCCAAGGAGAAATCACTTCACAAATCTCATCATCAGGGATACCCACAACAAATACACCACATGAGTCCCACAAACCCTGACAGAGCTGAGAAAAACTTACTGGCTACCAAAGGGTAGAACTGAAACAAAGAAAATTTTAAACACATGCATTCCTTGTAAACGTATCCATTCACGACCCTTTAAGACCCCAAGCCCTCCAGACCTACCTGTGGAACGAGTAACATTTACTCGGCCATTTGAAACCACGGGTATTGACTACACTGGAGCGGTAAATGTGAGTTTTGGAGACAAAATGGATTCAAAGGAATACAAAGTGTACATTGTACTCTTCACCTGTGCTGCCACACGTGCCATATGTCTAGACATAGTAGAAGATCTGACAGCAGAAGCTTTTATTGCTGCTTTCAGACGATTTTGTGCACACAATTCTGTACCCAAAACTATATGGTCAGACAATGCCACATACTTCAAATCTGGTGAAAGAATTATTCATCAGATTTGTGACAGTGAAACAGTACAAACTCATTTAATCAAACACAATATAACCTGGAAGTACATTCCTGTTAATACACCATGGTATGGTTCATTTGGGAAAGAAACATACAACTGTAAAGAACTGCCTTAAAAAGACTATTGGGACAAACATCTACAACTTTTTGAACTCATGACTATTCAGACAACAGACCATTAACTTATGTGGGAGATGGTATTAATGAGCCAGAACCTCTCACACCAAACCACCTAATTAAGAGAAACAGTAAACATGTTACCAGAATCTGAACATAACAGTACAGAGGATCCAGATTGGGAAATAGGACACAAAGAACTCAACACAAAATACCAACATTTGACACAAATCAAAACTCAATTTATAACAAAATGGAGAGAAGAATACTTAACAAGTCTTAGAGAAAGACATAAACAATTAACAAAACAAAGTTGGAATGATTCAGTCAAAATTGGGGACATTGTGTTGATACATGACAAGACACCAAGACAACATTGGTCAATGGGAAAAGTCTTGGAACTCAAAACTGGTGAAGACGAAGTTACCAGGGTTGTAAAACTGAAAACAGCAACTGGTGAAACCACCAGAGATATCACATTACTATATCCTTTGGAGTGTGGGGCTAAATTAGAACCATTACCCCAAAGGATGGATCAGGATACTATTGGGGAGGAATCTCTCAATGTGCCTGATGTAACTCAGACTAAACCAGACAGGCCTCAAAGAAAGACTGCTTTGAAAGCCAGAAAACTTTTACAAGAAAAAATTAAGACTGGTGACTTATAAACTTACACAAATGATGAGCAAAGTTAAAATGCTTAATAACTTTACTTTAATCCATAAATTTCCTATACCTAAAGGGAGTCAAACTGATTGACATAACTTTAACTAAACTTGAGAAGTTGGCCTCTTGAACTTTATATTTAAATAGGTCTTGAGTAATCTCTCTCCTAAATTTCTACTTTATTCTTTTAATCATTTCACATGGTTTAAAACACAGTTTATCAAAATTTAATGTATAACATACAAATTTTTTCCCGGCCCCCCCCCCCCAGTATATGGAAAAACTATACATGTCACAATGGTATCGTATGTGATACTTTATTTCTAATTAAATACAAATTATTAATTTATTCAATTAAATAACTTCAAAATTGCCTCGGGATTGGCGACATAGCCTATTGGGAATGAAATTAATTACCATACATAATGCCTGCAAGACAACAAGAAAACCAAATTTATTATTTCGTATTCAACATTTTCCTTTGCTGAATCATGAAAATTACATCAAGGGAAGCGTCAACGAACTTTGTAAAATCAGCAGATTCTTAAGCGCGGCATTGTGAGCTGCTTATGTTACAGCGATGCTTTAAGCAAAGAAGATGTACTTTATCTTCTTATAAATTCTGAGTGAAATCCTCATAACATAAAACCTAATAACTATAAAAAGGATAGGCCTATTCCTTCAAGTATTTAAGTGTAGTGAATGCCTATAGGAAATAAACGGAAAGAGATCGTCGCGCCCTACGAACAAAAGCGAGGCCCAACGAAATAATAAGGTGAGGTAATTTCTTTGTCTACCATTAGGCAGCGCAAATACCGAAGGCAAATAAACATAAAGAGGTCCTTTGAAGACCTACATATACATAGCTCTCTAACGAAGAAACGTAGGGTTTTGTCGTTAACTCTCCACTGTAATCTGCTGGAAATTTTCAACGGATGAGAAGTAACAGGCAATCAACCCATAGCCTTATATAGTTTTTTCATATTGTTCATCCAACAAGATCAGCGATGGAAAGTTGTGAGCAGGACGGAGGCGAGATAACTCACTGTAAGAAACCGGCAGACAGTTGAAGATAGCAGTTGAAGATAGACGTTTGAAGCGAGAGGTGGAATTGAGGGCGAAGCTGTGATTGGCCTTATTCAGAGGACAAAGGGTGGAATGCATTAATCCTTTCGTCTCCGGATCTTTACGAAAATTTTATAAAAAGTTTATTCAATTATTTAACTTTCACAGTTAATCCAAACCGTTCCAAGGTCTGGTCTTCAAGGGAATTTCATAAAAATTTTAGTATCACCTGAAGATCAGGGGCCCCATGTATTCTTGTGTTTTGCTTTACAGTACCAAATATAATAATAAATATATATTGAATGCCCGGTTAGGTCAACTGTACGCCCTTGACGATTGGTTAGGTTAAGTCGTGATATTTTCGTTAGTTTTAACGAAGATATCACTTGGTAATTGAGGCTGGGGGCCATGATCTTCAGGTGATCCAAATTTTAATGAACTCAATTCGAACAATTAATCCAAACAGCCCAGTGTCTTAACGGGATTTTTTAAAAGTTCTAACTAAACATTATATGATCGTTGTTATAATTTTTTTGTCACCATTATATTGAATTATATGTATATTTTTTCTTTTTGTTTATTACCCAAGCAACTAGTGTGAGATAACTACGCATTCGATGAAGAGCTAACACAATAGTTAGAATAGCTTTGATGATAGTGGTAATTGTTAGAGAAAAACCTAACGGGGCAGCGCGTAACATGCGAAACTGCCCTCCTCTCTTAGGAGATAGGCATACCGTAGGTACAACGAAACAGATGTTCTTTCTGCCTATCTTGGCTCAACTCAAGAAAGGCGTACGGTCCTGATGGTCTTACATCTGTTGTTCTTAAGAACTGTGTTTCTGTGCTGACACCCTGCCTAGGCAAACTCTTTCGTCTTTGTCTTTCATCTGGTACTTTTCCTTCCTGCTGTAATTTTTCTTTCATTCAGCCTATTTCAAAGAAGGGTGACCGCTTTCAACCCTCCAACTATCGTCCAATTGGTTTCATTTCTTGCCTGTCTAAAGTTTTTGAGTCTATCCTCAATAAGAAGATTCTTAAACACTCCTCTTCTCACTGTTTTCTTCCAGATCGCCAGCATACTTCTTCAATGGACGCTGTACTAGCGATCTTCTTGCATATCTTTCTGACTCTTGGTCATCCTCCTTTCGGGATTTCGGTGAAACCTTTGCTATTGCGCTAGACATATGAAAAGCTTTGATTGAGTCTGGCACAAATCTTTAATTTCCAAACTGCCCTCCTTCGCTTTCTATCCTTCTATCTATGTTTTCATCTTTGATTTCCTTTCTGGCCGATCATTAGTTGCGGTTGCAGATGACCACTGTTCATCTCCTAAAGCTATTAACAGTGGTGTTCCTCAGGGTTCTCTCCTATCACCCACTCTTTTCCTTTTATTTATTAATAATCTTTTAAGTTGTACTTCCTGTCCTGTCCACTCTGCCGAGGGGCAGGGACAATTCGACGTGGCCGACTCGATGCGACCCAACTCGATGTGGCCGACTCGATGTCAGGACAACTCGATGTCAAGCCAAGTCGATGCCAGGCCAAGTCGATTTCATTTTCTTTATATATTTAATGTAGGTTAACTGAATGCCCGGTTAGGTCAACTGTACGCCCTTGACGATTGGTTAGGTTAAGTTGTGATATTTTCGTTAAAACTAACGAAAATATCCTTTAGGGGTATCACATCGAGTTGTCCTGACATCGAGTCGGCCACATCGAGTTGGGTCGCATCGAGTCGGCCACATCGAATCGTACCCAACCCCTCTGCCGATGATTCCACTCTTCACTTCTCCACCCGTTTTACAAAGCGTCCCCCTCAACAGTCACTCCATGATTCGCGTACGACGCGACTTCTGATCTTTCCACTATCTCTAACTGGAGCAGAGAAAACCTTGTGGCTTTCAATGCCTCAAAACCTCAGTTCCTACATCTGTCTACTCGTCACAATCTTCCACACGACTATCCCCTTGCCTTCAACAATACACACCTCAATCCTCCCTCTTCTCTTGACGTTTTCTTTTCTCATGATCTTTCATAGAAAGATCACATATACTCTTTTTCCATAAACAGCTTCTTAGAGGTTAGGTATGCTGTACCAGCTACACAGTTTCTTTACCTCCACTTAGTTGCTGCCTCTGTGCATGGGTCTTATCCGACCCTCTATGGAGTATGTTTTTCATGTGTAGGGTGGCTCAACCCACACAGCCATATTTGACCGGGTGGAATCAAAGGCTTTTCGTCTAGTAAATTCCCCACCTTTTCAGTTATTGTCTTCAAACCCTTTCTCTTCGCCATAATGTTACCTCACACTTTCTTTACTATCACTATTGTAACGTACACTGCTCTTCTGAACTCTTTCTCCCTGTCTATGACTTCCAATCTTTCAAACGCAGTCTAGGCACCTCGAAACTATGAACTTTGATTTTTTCTCTCTTCTCCCTCTATTTGGGGGCGCGGACATTTTTACGGCCATTTGCCCATGGTCTCTCCTTTATGCATAAAAAAAATTACATAGAAACGTTGTATATGCCATCTATAGATTTGGAGAAAGACAATGATAAAGTGAATAGATCTGGCTTGGGGAAAGTAATTAGAATGTACAGTATCAGCGTAGTTTAGGCCTACTTCTAACATGTTAACTGGGTGGAAAGTTGACCACGTACAGAAAGATTTCACCCATCTACTAAAATAAAATAAGAGCATTACGCCCAAGTGATGTTTACTTTTAAGTACTTGAAATGCACACCTAATTACTAAAACATTATCTGGTTAGGGGCCTCGTGTAGAAATTTTCCTATAGATATTTATGGCTATAGCCTATAGATGATAAGAGATATGTATAAGTAAGGTGACCAGACGTACTGATTTGGTCAGTACTGTACTGACTTTCAGGCAGAAAACAATGTACTGACTGATTTTTGGATTTGTACTGATTTTCTACTGTCAGACTAACGATTTCGTTTTTTTAAAGTTATCGATAACACTAGGCAACAAATTTCAACTTTTTTTTTGTTACAGACACGTGAACTACTGATTCCTACTAAAGTGCTGATGCTGATTTCAGATCTGATATCAAAATTTCTCTATCACGTCCAGATTTTGTGTAACCGAAAACCCCTATTTTTCATTTTTTTTCTCACCCGCTTCTATTACGAAAGCCGTCTAAGCTACTTTTCCATGCCACGTTTTATGTTAAGCATACTTAAATAATTAGTGAACATGGATGTCTTTCCTCCTTTATTCTGGCTTAAGACAGACAGCGGAATTCCGCTGGCGGAGTTACCACCCCTGCGCCCAACCATCCACCCAAAGCGCGTTAGTATTTTGTTGTTACTACTGAAAGGCAAATTCCTGTTCTTAAGTGAAACTTTGGTGTGTCCTCTTCCTTTGTCGCTTGTAGGATGACGAGCTCTCCTTCTGCAGGAACCAACAATAATCTCCCATCATATTTGGGTTGAAATTACCTTGGTATCTGTTTTCCATAACTGAGATCTGTTGGTGGAAGCGCTCACCATGCTCGTCACTTACAGCCCCAAGGTTGGCCGGGAAGAAGTCAAGATGAGAATGTAAAAAATGAATTTTCAAAGACATTCTGCATCCCATTATTTCATAAGATTTAAGCATGTTTTCTACGAGTTTACGGTGGTTTTCAGCTTTGTGGTTTCCAAGAAAATTTTTGACAACTTCAACGAAAGATGTCCATGCTCCTAGTTCATTCTCATTTAGGTTAGATGGAAACGATGAGTCGTGGATGACACTGCGGATCTGTGGTCCAGTGAAAACTCCAGCTTCTAGCTTAGCATCTGTCAATATTCCTTTGAATTTATCCTTTAAATATTGGAAACCACTACCTTGATGATCCATACCCTTCACGAAATTTTTCATAAGGCCAAGTTTAATGTGAAGTGGTGGAAGATGTACTTTCTGAGGGTCAATAAGTGCTGGGTGTTTCACATTGTATTTACCAACAACATGTTCAGTTCTAGATGGCCAATCATGTTTTTTGTAGTGGTTCTTGTCATCTCTGCTGTTCCATAGACACAAAAAGCACATATGCTTTGTGTAGCCCAACTGTAACCCAAGAAGTAATGATACAACTTTAAGGTCGCCACAAATATTCCATGTGTGGTCCTTATATTTGATGAGTCTTAGCAGCAGTTTCATCGATTCATAAGTGTCATTAAGGCCAGTGGCATGTGCTACAGGTATTGAAGGTTTTTCATTGCCGTTGTGCAGTAATACAGCTTTAAGGCTAGCTTTACTAGAGTCAATGAACAGTCTCCATTCTTTTGGATCATTGCGACAGCCAATCCCTTGCATCAGACCACTGATATCGTGGCAGAAACAAACGTTTTCTTCCTGTAAGTAAAATGATGAAAACTGCAAATGGCGATGGCGGAAATGGGAAACTTTGGTGTTTGGTTGGAGAAGATTAAATTCTTGAAGTCTTGAACCAAGCAACTCTGCCTTTTCTTTTGGTAATTCCAAATCGCGCACTAAGTCATTTAACTCCGCTTGACTTAACAAATGTGGGGAAATATTTGCATCTGGAACATATATGCCATCTTTCCCTGTTTCTATATCACTAGCAGAATCTTCAGATGAACTGCTGTCTGTTATCGTTGCTGGTGGAACTGGTGGTGGATTTGTTTCATCATGTGGTACTGGTTTCATTGCTGATTCGCAGTTTGGGTACGTGATCTTTGATTTGTTTTTCTTTGTGAAACCAGCAATCTTTGTCAAACAAAAATAACAATCATTGAAGTGATTTTTCGGCTCACGCCAAATCATGGGGACTGAGAACGGCATAGCTTTTCTTTTACCATTCATCCAAGCTATTAACATTGCATTGCACTGTGCACAGCAAATATGTGGTGCCCAGTCCCTCTGTTGGTCTCCTAACTTACAGTCAAAATAACACTTGTAGGCAAGTTTAATCTTTGTTGTTATGTTTCTACGTTGTGGCTTAGGTGTATATTGTCCACAGACAAAGCAAAAGTTGTCTGGGTGATTTACACAAGCACGTCTATTTGATGCCATTTTGAATTACCATACAATATCTGAAAAAACGTAGAAAGTAATTATTACGATGTGCAAAATAAAAAAATACACACCGTAGTACAAAACAAATGCTATAAAAACACACAAGTCACCACAACCTGTCACTTGCTCATCAGCAGAGAGCTTCAACAACCGTTCTGCTTGACTGTCACGTAGCGACTGACCGTTGGGCCGTTGCCCGTTACTATGCTCTTGACTCAGTGTTGCCAACTCGGGATAAATTTTATTTATCAAAATTGTTCGAATTTGTATATAGTTGGCAAAAAAAATTGCTTTAACCTTGAAAAGCAAGTTTCATATTACTGGCATTAAGCCGATTAAAACCAAAATCTGGCCGTGGTAGAAAATTTTACTAAAAGTGATTTGCATTTTACACAAAATCTAGACGTGATAGAAAAAATCTAATTATAGATTTGAAATCAGCATACCGAAATTAGCTAGGAGCACCTATTTGGTCTTCTGTAACAAAATCTTTGTTGCCTAGTGTAATTAATTCATAGAAAATGAAAGTTTTGTTCGAATGCCAATTGTTGGCGGTTGCGTGCATTGTTTTTTTTAGATAAAATTTAAAGTGGGTGACACTGTGATTGAGAGCCTGAGAGTGAGAGTAGGTTTTGCTTGCTTGCTTGTTTTTGCTTGTCGAATTTTTAATAAAATGCTTAAACAAATATAGCGACATCCATTCAGAAGTGGTGTAATGTCAGTACTCTCAGTATTTCTAAGGAAAGTTAATATAAAGTTAAAAACGTTACTGTACATCTTACTACGGTGTTAGCGAGTGATAAGGTGTCGAGTGAAGTGAAAAGTTTTTATGTGTAAAGGTTAAGGGTGAACTGAACGGCTAGTTCGGAATTAATGTTGGCGTACGACATGGCTGCGCATGTCTCCATGACTGTTTATTGATGTATGCATTCTTGCGTATGTAATTGATGCGTCTTCATTCCCGAGTTGAGTTCAAGCGCTGCGCTCACCCCATTAAGCGTGGGTAATGCGTTTTCTGATAATGTATGTATGCATGTGAAATTTTTAGAAATATTTTGTTTTGTGACTTAGAATAGGTAAATATTATAAAAAGAAAATACAAAAAATAAAAGAATTGTAAGACTTACAAATATGGAATATTTTTGTTTCTGAAATGTACCAAATGTGTATACTCTGTCCTTCAGAATATGCACACAATATCTTACACAGTTTTGCTCTATCTTTCCTTTTATGCACTCCACAGAGTCTTTTCAGATATAAAGATTAGGGATTCTCAGGTAGAAGTTCATTTCCGAAAAGGAAAAATCAGAACCGGAAAATTTTCGCTTCAGTTATCAAAAGGACAATTTTTAATGCAACAAGTTTGTGACGTCACTTTTCAATTTTGAGATTCTGAAAAGGAATGAGTAAATAAAAAAAAAGAATCCAAAACGAGGAAGGATGACCGACAAATCTCATTTGTGCGTGGGAAGACTGACACAAAATTTAATACAAAAAAAGTTTGTCACATAGAGTTTATATCACAAAAATATCCATTTATACTTTTAGTGAGAAAAACTTAATTTTTTTCAAAGTCTGAATGTTACAGTTTTATAATTTTAAAAAGTTTTAGCCTTATTTTGACAAATTCACATTTAGCAAACTGATATTCTATAGAATGACACATTTACATACGTTCCTCGTAATTTTTTCTACCAAACCTTCAGTCCTGCGAGCAAAGAAACAAAGATGACAGAAAAAGCAAAAAAGTTTCTTTTCAACTGTATGGTAAAATAAAAAAAAAGAAATCCCCGAGCCTTACAAAAATGAACTTGGTGGTTAATCTGTTTATTTAAAACAAAAAAGTTCTAAAATTTCTTTTCATAAAATGTGAATTACAGAAAATGAATAAGCTAATGTTTTTTCATGACACTTAGATCTACATAATAAAGTAACCACTATATAATATATGATACAATGCTAAATAGAGAATTACTACTACACAATAGCCATTTATATTTATGTTATTGGAGAAACAAAATAGGTAAAGGACAGGTATGCAATTAACAGAACAGATTAAAAAACTCCGTGAAGAAATTTGTGTTTTATTATTTTTCAAGAAAATTATATTCCCTTTGTCAAAATTCTAATAATAAGACTGTCTTTACTTTTGCTTTTCATTTAGCGTGACCCTCAACATTTGAATTAATAAAGTATCTTCTTAATGGTATTATCACTTAATTTATCAGTCTAGTCCAGCCTTCAGTACTAATTCTGCAAGCAACGAATGACAACCACATTAACAGATTACACTATTCTCTTTTAAATCATCTCAAACCTATATTTTCCTCATAACACAACCGATTCGCGAAGGGACACTGAACAATTAACAATGAATTCTTAACAAAGAAGTAAACAAAAAAATTCAGGTACGTCAAGTGTGATAGAAATTCCCAAAATGTCTGCACAATTATCATTTTGAAGTTGCACAACTTCTTAACTACAATCAATCACAACCAGCTCCGTAATTCAACTCGCTAATCCTGTATGCTAAAATCTTTTTCACGAAATATAGCCTCGAATTATCCATAAGAAACTAAAAAAAAATTTAAAAATTACTAATTCTAAGGATTTCTTGCAATTATTGTTGTGAAAAAATCTCCAAAGGGGAAGTAACAATAATAATTTTGGGGGTTGTTTATCATCTGGTAACCCATCCACGTAATCAGCAGACCCAACGTCGCTTAACATCGCTGAGCTAACGGGAGGCGGTGTTGCGACGTAGCTTCGATGGAGGAAGGGAAAATTGACAATTATACATTAACTTTATAAAAAACATCTACTTCAACTGCAATCAATATGCAGTATTTTACATGGTATATTCATCCACTTAGTGACTCCCATACTTAGGATTTTAAAAAGTCACAGTTCCCGGCTGATTTCAACGAGCCTTCTTTAATTTGATCATGCATCCACACGCATCCACACGCACCCTCTTCATCGGTATCGGTTCAAACCTTTCTACAGATCTACAGAAGCTAAGGCTAACAAAGACCCTACGATCCACTCTAAGGTTAGCCCGTGAGAAAGGAAAGAGTAGGGGGTTAAGAAAAGAGAATAAGGGGTTAATTAAGCAGCAACACCTATCACTCATGGGTTAACTTTCATTTAGAAAAAGAGAAAAAAGACTCCCCATCATCATCCGCCGGCCACTGCCGACAAGTCAGAAAAATAGTCGGAGAGAATAGGAAAGGGGTGAAAGATGAAAAGAAGTAAAATAAGAACGCTTACAAACCATGCAAACACAGTCTTAACTCACAGTCATACCATGCAAACTACAGACATGCAAGTAAGGAGAGGATAAGAAGGAAAAAAAAAAAGTAGGTAAAGTAAAACAAAAAGTGGGTTAGTTTACGCTACGAGCTACATCTACGATCGTGTTAGTCTAATTTTTTTTTTTTTTTTTTTTTGCTGGCATCACACACTGGCATATGTCACAAGCTGGCATTATTGTCAACAGATTCATCCTCGATCACTACTTCTGGAACTCTTGTTGATAATTGTTTTATTATATTAAACAACGTTAATAATTTTAACGAGGGAGAGGGAAAAGGGTGAGGCTGAGAGGGAAAAGGGTGAGGCTGAGAGGGAAAAGGGGGTGGCTGAGAGGGAGAAGGGGGATTGTTTTATTATTATATTAAACAACGTTAATATTTTTAAAATGCCTATCTAAACGGTTCTTAAACATATTAACGCTGGTAGAGTTCACGACTGACGCGGGAAGATTATTTCATTTATACGTTACTTTAAACGTAAAGAAGTTTTTAGCGATATTAGTGATGAAACGTCTGCCACGCAACTTAAATCCGTTATTACGAGTATTATTATTATCGAAGGTGAAAAATTTGTCAAAATTTACGTTATCGATGTTATTAACGATTTTGAAAACTTCAATAAGCTCCCCCCTTAATCTCCTAGTTTCGAGTGAATACAGATCTAACTCTTTAATCCTATCTTCATAAGGCCTGTTGCGCAATGACGGAATCAGTTTCGTGGCACGACGCTGAACCCTTTCTAACCTATCAATATCCTCACGCAAGTACGGGCACCAAAACTGAACGGCATATTCTAAATGAGGCCTGACTAGGGACTTGTAAAGGGGCAATATAATATCCCTCGATTTAAATTCGAAATTACGCGCTATGAAGCTTAACATCCTATTGCTTTTGCGCAAGACTCCAGGCACTGGTCCTTAACCTTTAAATCCTTAGATACGCGTACGCCTATCTAAGAAATAATGATGCAAAAATAACTGGTCATATTTTTTACTAACGAAAATACAGTATATGCGAGTATATATTTATGGTTGTTTACATTTCGAAACTGTTCAAGTTCAGAACACTTTCACATAATTACCATCATGTGTTGTTCCAGTACGTATTGGATCCTTAGACTCCATCAGAGCACTAGCGGGATGCTCTTGTGGAATGGGTCCAATAACCTGTTTCTTTGACGAAGTTTTGCCAAATCCTTGGGTTTTTCGGGAAACACATGTTTTAACATGTTCCCATAGATAATGGCGAACCAGTGGCTTGGTCAACGCGATCACCCGACTTAACCTCTTTGGACTTTTATCTATGGGTCAATGTTAAAACACTTGGGCATCATAATGAGGTCAGAGATCTGGCAAATCTCCGTCAAAGAATCAGAGAACACTGGATCCATTCCACAAGAGCATTGCTCTAATGGAGTATGAACGTCGAATATGCACTTCAGCGACGAATGATGGTCATTATGTGGAAGTGACCTAAAATGGGACAGTTTCAAAATTTAAACAACTTTAAATGCTACGCACACACATACACACACACACACACATATATATATATATACCTGGTAAACCCGGTAAAAGTTCCGTGCACCACTCTCTCTTCACATGAATAGCAAGCTGCTGGTCCCACGTCTAGGCCTGGCCTGATGGAGGCACGAGTTACTTTCTTGCAATCTCCATCGCATATAACCAGGCACACCCGGCTTATCTGGTACCGTTCTGAGCCAGGCATGTGGTCTTCTTTTAAGATTTCTATTTTGACCCCTGTGGACGTTCCTGAAGTCCTTTGACGCTGTTTAAAAAGTCTCCCTGACAACCAAGCTATTTTCCTTCACTGTTGACGGTGCCCCTTGTCGGGCCTTTAGTTTAGGAACACTACACAGTCTACCTTTTCTATTTTTCAGTGCCGTTCGGATGTTAATTGGGTTTAGTTTGAGGTTTGGTACCAGTTTTTACAGCATTTTCGATATTTTCTTCTTTCTAGCGAATACAAATTTAATTTACGTAGGCTTTCCAAATAGGAGCTCTTTGTAGCGAGCCATTAATCTTGGCTGTGAAATTCCTCGTCACTTCTTCTAGTTTATTAATTTCTTCCTTTTTATATGGGGACGTCAAGACTGAACAATATTCAAGTTTTGATATGATCAGTGTTTTCTGCAGGGGAATCATTACTTCTCGTCCCTTCCCTTCTTTAGAAGGTTCTCAGTAGCTGTCCCGTAACTGTGTTTAAAATTTTTCATCGTCGTTCATTATTACCCCCGAAATCTTTTGCTTTCTTACTCCTCTAAATTTCCTACTCAGTTGGGGCATTATATGCTGTTTGTTTAATTTCTTAATTTCTTCCATATCTCAAGAGCTGAAATTTCTCGGTGTTAAAATTCATGTTATTGTCTCATTACCATTTGTATATTTTGTTTGTGTCCATCTGTAGGGCTTCCACCTCTTCTGCACTACCGATTTTTCTGCTGATCTTTGTATTGTCAGCAAATGATGTTACTGTTGTCGTCTACTTCAATGCCAGCATGATGATGAATAGGAGTAGGATTAATACTGTTCCTTCTGGAACTAAGCTGCGTACTTCCGATTCTAATGATGATATAACTTGGATTTTTAAGGCTTGCTGTGGTTCCCTGAGGAAGTTGTAGATACATTTGCCCACTTTGCATGTTATTCCCATGTGTTTTATTTTATGTGTTATTATGTCATGCTCGCACTTTTCGAATGCTTTAGCAAAATCCGTGTACATTACGTAGTAGTTATCATTGCTCTCAGATGCGCCTATGATATTGTTATAGTGTTCTATTAGTTGTGATAGGCACGACCTTCCTGATCGGCATATTTTCTCCCTGACTTTTCTTTCAAATATTTTGGTGAGATGTGATCAGTGACACCAGTCTATAGTCTTTGCTTGAGGCCTATCCCTCCTTTATAAATAGAAACAATGTTCGCTCTTTTTAGTATGCTCAGTATTTCCCCCGTGTCCAGGGATCTTCTCCATATCCAATAAAGGGGTGTAGCTATTTCGTTCTTACAGTTTTTAATTAATAAGACATTCCATTTGTTCGGACCTGCAGCTGAATGTGATTCCATTTATCCTGTAGCTTTCGATATATCTTCTGCTGTAAATTCAAAATCAGTTATACAGGGTGTCCATAAATGTTTACCCTGAAAACAGTATGCTCTCATGTTTTAATGACGAATCTTACATCCGTTTTCTTTTTACAGGTGATCTCGTACACGAATAGAGTATCTGTGCTGGTGTGTTTCGTCTACCGCATTCGCCGCTCGGAGCGCTGTAGTAGCTGTTCAGTTAAGATGGCGTCTGTGACAGAGAAGGCACATTGTGTTGTGTGGCTTGCAGAAACAAAATCTCCTGTCAGTGTTCAACGAAGGTTCAGAACAAAGTATGGAAATAATCCACCTGATGTGAAGTTAATTAAGTCGTGGATGAAAAAATTCTTGGAAACTGGAAACGTTGAGAACACTGTTTCCGCAACTGTGTACCTGGATATGCTCACTAATTACGCCATCCCCCAGCTGCAGGACAGGCAGCCAACTGTCATCTTCCAACAAGATGGGGTACCCCCTCATTGGGCGCATGTTGTTCGTGAAACTCTCGACGCAACATTTCCAAATCGATGGATTGGCAGGGACGGGCCAATCCCATGGCCCCCAAGATCACCAGACATTACCCTGCTGGATTTCTTTCTCTGGGGTCATGTTAAAGATTTGTTTTATGAAACAGTTGTTCCAGATATCAGGACATTGCGAGAACGCATTACGGTTGCAATTGCAACAGTTAACCCACAAATGTTGGAAAATGTATGGCGTGAGTGTGAATACCGTTTAGACCAGTGGTTCCCAACCGGTTTTGGCTTATGGCCCCCCTTAGGAACCTTATTTTTTCCTGTGGCCCCCATAAGCATTATTTTCAGTAGGTAATATGCAGATTTAACTCTATTTTACAAAATAACATTTTCCTGTGGCCCCCTTCAAATGTGCCATGGCCCCCAGGGAGCCATATGGCCCCCGGTTGGGAAACACTGGTTTAGACATTTTACGTGCCACTAGGGGTGCACATGTGGAAGCTTATTAAGTTCATTAACTATGTATCAAAACTTTGTATGTTTATCTACTTATGATTAAAACTGTTTGAATACGAGTGTTTATTTAAAAGTTATAGCATGCTTTAATCAGGGTAATCATTTATGGACACCCTATGCATTCTCGATTTAATTCCTCTTTAAAAAAGGTATTTTGTCAGGTACTGCTTTGTCTCAATTTGGGGTTCTGGAAACTTATTCACATTGAACTATTAACATTTATGGTGTTTCCTTTTCTCGTGATCTTTTCGGGAAAGATCACAAGTACGCTCTTTTTAAATCAGTGTTTGCTCATTATTTTCCTTTTTTAAGGGTGCGATAGTGGTGCGCGATTTTGTTTTTCTTTGAGCGAAGCAACTGCTATTTTGGGCTTATCTTTTATTGTTTTTGCCGCATCTTCCTCATTTCTCTCTTACGGGCTCTTAATTAGGGCTTGTATTTCCGTGTCTATACTTTCCAATTTTACTTGCATCATATTTTGGTATTGTTGGCTGTGCAATTAATTAACTTCGTGGCTACTCTCCTTCTCTTCCGGAATAGTGCTCGCTTTTGTGTCTCGAAATAGTTCCTCTTTCTCTTTGGCTGTACTTTTAGAACATATTTTTCAAAGATTTTCAGCGTCTTTGTTCCCTTAAGATTAAAGGTTATTAGCATTTCTTAGGCTGTTTTATTCTTTACGACTATTTACCAATCAATTTATGCCATATGGGATCTGAGTTCTTTCCAATTTATAGTCTTAGTGTTTAGATTAAAAATCTCACATTTGCTTCTTTCTTCAGTATGAATATTTTCTTTTAGTGCTCTCGCCATGTAAGTGGATACCAACAGTATATATATATATATATATATATATATATAATATATATATATATATATAACGAAGTATATGACGTTTTGTGTACTATTATTTGTCGGGTAACCTGTATATATTAGAAATTAACTGCATATTTAAAAATTAATGCTCAAAGAAATCTGAAACTTTCAATAATATATTTTTATGTTTAAATAAATTATCACATAATTGAATACTTAAAATTTAATGATTATTTCCTTGCTTTTGAATGCAGTGTACATTGTAAAAATAAATGTTATGATATTAGGTTTCATGCCATGAAACTTAATATTATAACATTTATGCATGATTCATTTTAACATTGGTACTGACAAGCATAGCACGAAATTTAATTGAATAATTAAAGTTACAGCAACATCCAGCAAACACACACCTACACCCACACCCACCCACATATATAACATTATTTATATATATTTATATATATATGTATCTACAGGGCCTATCAGAGGGGGGTCTAGGAGGGCCATTTGGCCTGGGCCCCAAGCTTAAGGGAGGCCTCAAATTTAGAAACTTTCAGGTTTGAATATAATGTTTTGCAGTGAAAGTAATAATTGGGTTTAGCTATGGGCCTCAAAAGCTGGAAATGGCCCGGGCCTCTCTGGACCTCTGACAGGGCCTGTATTATATATATATATATATATATATATATATATATATATATATATATACATATATATATATATATAGAGAGAGAGAGAGAGAGAGAGAGAGAGAGAGAAGAGAGAGAGAGAGAGAGAGAGAGAGAATGGTAAGCTTTAAACCCTAACCCTGTCCCAAAGCTGGGTCCTCTCTACTTAGCATGTTTACTTAGTAAATGGCTGGTGATGGAAGCTATATTTTGAGAGCTTTTTGCAAGTGACCCGTTGCCCACAGAATCTAGATTCGACGCCCCAACATTTTTTCAAAAGTTGGATAATAGTTATTTTTGGTCCACCTGGTATATATGCTACAACTCAGAATGGTTCCCTGAGATATTTCTATGTTACACACAGAATCTAGATTCAACGTCCCAGGAGTAGAGGTACATGCTCACAACTGGAGGGAGATATCAGAATATGGTGGTCAATTCAAAAGCGGTCAAAGTCAGCAACTGATACTTTCAGATGACAGTCAGTTATATACCGGGTGTCCGAGAATTATCTGTACAATTTTTAGCTGTTATTAAAAGTCAACCATGAAGTGTAGAAATTCCAGTCTTGTCCCATTTTACAGAGAAACTCATTATGTTTTTTCTGATAACAAGTTTTGACAAGTTTTTTCTTTTTTGTACGCGGGTGACAGACATTAATGATTTAAAAGCAAGAATCACAGCTGCTATTGAGCGAATTGATGTGGATATGCTGCAGCGTACATGGCAACATTTGGATTATCGATTGGATGTTTTGCGAATCACTGATGGTGCACATATCGAATGTTTGTAACAACGTTACTTTAATAAAAGAAACTTTTGAAAATACAGATTCTAAATAATCTTGTTTAAGAATTTTACGTGTGTTATCAAGAATTTTATTAAAAGATGAAATTGTACAGATAAGTTTCGGACACACTGGAATTTCTAAAAAAAAGGTCAAAACTTGGTATCAGAAAAAACTTAATGAGATTCTCTGTAAAATGGGACAACACTGGAATTTCTACACTTCATGGTTGACTTTTAATAACAGCCAAAACTTGTACAGATAATTCTCGGACACCTTGTATATATATATAAATTATACCTTTGGGGCTTGGTAGTTTGAGCTCTTAAAACATGAAAAAAGAAAGTTATTCACAAATTTACTTTAATCTTATTCATTTAATATAAATATTTTGGCTTTGCAGGAATATATACAGTATGTAAATCATACATAAAATAATAATAATAATAATAATAATATGACAAATGACCCACGTTTGTTTTCGACAAGAGATATGCTTTTAGGTAATAGAGTTTAAATTGATAACAAATCCTTATGTATGTACTTATCTCAGAGATTTGCTTGTGCAGATGTTGTTCACGAATTTCTGTTGTCATATAGAGTAGCAATCAGTTTACAAATAAAGATGACCGATAGTGTAAAATTTTCTAGTGACACTCCGACGTCTATGCGATAAGTTGGAGCAAAACTCTAGAAACATTTCCCCCTCTACCTTAAAAACTCATATCTCTTTTCCATATATATATATATATATATACTGTACATATATAATCACAAAGTTCCAAAAGACCCCCTGCACGCATAATTATACTTATATTGGAAATATTAAACACCTCAGATTTACTTTAATTTTGTTAATTTAATATACATATTTTGGTTTTGAAGGAATATATATGTAAATCATACACAAAATAATGATAATAATATGGCTCTCTCTCTCTCTCTCTCTTTCTCTCTCTCTCTCTCTCTCTCTCTTCTCTCTCTCTCTCTCTCTCTCTCCGGATCAGATCCGCATATAAAAAATTTCGAATAGTTCACCATTATTATTATCATTGAATTATTATTATTATTATTATCATCTCTCTCTTGCATATATATATATATATATATATAAAATAATAATAATAATAATAATATGACAAATGACCCACGTTCGTTTTCGACAAGATATATGCTTTTAGGTAATAGAGTTTAAATTGATAACAAATATATACAGGCATGCCTCGGTTTACGAATTAATTCGTTTCTAGAGAGCGTCCGTAAAGCGAAACTTCGTAAAGCAGAGCATTATTTCTCATAGAGTTAATGTTATAATCAAGGGTTACGTTCTCAGAACAAAATTTTACATACAAAATTATATAAAAATCGCAAGAAAAGGTAATAAAACAATAGTTTATGCAGCAAACAATGGTTTGTTCATAGAATGCATCATTTTAAATAAAAAAATAATCGTTTAAAATAAAAAAGAAAGCAAAGAAATATTAAAGTGCAGTATTTAGTTTTCATTTGATGCACTCGCAGACACACTCGTAGACGCGCTTGTAGACGTCCGTGTAGACACGCTTGTACACGCGCTTGTAGACAAACGCGAACAAACGCACGCACGATGCTTCTGAAGCGATTACTACATTACGCATTGTATATGCTTGCGTGAGATAATTATTTTTACCTTTTAAATTTGTTTATTTAGTTTTCTATTTAGTGTAAAATAAAATTCGTAAACCCGGGGATTCGTAAAACGAGGCGTCGTAAAGCTAGGTATGCCTGTATATATATATATATATATATATATACGTTAGAGTGTCCCAATTTTTTTGTTCCTGAAGTTTGTCATGCACACCCCCTAATTTCTTCCACTCGTGAAAACATGCCAGCAAGATGAATTTCATTCGTGTTCTTTAATTTTAAGGGTCCCCTCAAACCATGTGTTACTATTGCTGAACGGCTACTCTCTACCTTATACTAATTGTAGCATATTTCTTTTCAGGTTATGGATACAAGAAAGCAGGAGACTGTGTGGTTGGTGGGGGTGTTGCGAAATGAACCCCTGGAAACGCTGTGTCAACTCCCGACAGCGGGAGATGTTCTTCGACGTCTGTTGTTCTTCACTCGGAAGAAAAAAACGCCCACGGCGGAAGCTGCCAATGTGGTAGCTGATGAGGTTATGGCGGTGTGGGCTCGGGCATCTATTCCGACCTCCCACAAGCCCAAGTGCGTCGAGAGGATCAAGGCCCTCTCCACGGACTACGAGAAGGTTGCCAGAAACCGAAACCGTGGGGGAGAGAAGCAACTGGAGCGGGAAAAGGGATTCCAAGCCAACCTGAATACACTGTTCGAAACAGCTCATGCCAACGCCATGAAACTCATCAAAGTCCCCGAAGATCGAGACTTTCTGAATGACCAGCGAACCGTGCGGAAGATGTACATCGGAGGAGAGGACCTGGAGTTTGCTCGCAGGGCAGCGGAGCGGGAGAAACGCCGAGCAGCTGAAGAGAAGAGGAAGAAGAAAAGCCGCGAAGAGATGGACTCACTGCAAGCAAAAGGAACGGTGAAAAGTGGGTCTTCTTCTTCTTCGGAGTCCATGGCCGAAGCATCCAATGATGATGTCCAATATTCCTCTCCTGGTCCTTCGGCTCCTCGATCCGCTCCCAAGGACGGCCAAGTGTCGGCAAGGCGGATCATCCAATATCCCAATTTTGCTGCAGCCCTGGATCGAACTGGAACCTCAGTACGCCAAGCGATGCACATTGTGGCTCCAGCACTCGCTGCCGCGGGAGTTGAGTTATCCTCGGTCACCTTGTCCAAATCAAGCCTTCACCGTTCACGGCAGAAGTCCAGGAAGAACTTGGCAGCCGGAATCAAGACCGAGTTCAATCCTGATACGCCGCTTGTCGTCCACTTTGATGGCAAACTCCTCCCTGATTCGGATGGAAGGAAATCGGATCGCATACCAGTGCTGGTCAGCGGGAAGAATCTTGAGAAGTTGTTGGCGATCCCAAAAATCCCTGACAGCACGGGACAGCGGATGGCTGGAGCTGTTCTGAAGGTGCTGGACGATTGGCCGCAAGTTCAACCATGGATTGCCGGTCTCTGCTTCGACACAACAGCGGCGAATACCGGTATTCACAGCGGCGCTTGTACGATTATCCAGGACCAAATGGACCGCCGCGTTCTTTACCTGGCTTGCAGACACCACATGATAGAATTGGTAATCACCTCAGTCTTTGACCTGTTCTTCAGGTCTTCTGGCCCCGAAATTGCGCTGTTCGCTCGCTTCAAATCCCAATGGGAGTTCATCGACCAGAAGCAGGCTTCTCCGTTCAACGGCGATGGCCCAAGCGACATCCTTTCGGAATGGGTGGCGTTGAAAAAAGAGCAGATTGTCCACTTCATTGAAGACCAGCTTGAAGTTGGCCACCCAAGAGACGATTACCGGGAGTTCCTGATCCTCGCTCTGGTCTTCCTCGATGGTCATGGCAAACGAGATCTCCGGTACAATCGTCCTGGAGCATACCACCGGGCAAGGTGGATGGCCAAAGGCATTTACTGTCTTAAGATGTTCATCTTCCGAAGCCAATTCCACCTGACCGCTCACGAGGTCCGGTCACTACGCAGGATAAACGTCTTTGCCGTCACCATCTACCTCCAGAGGTGGTTCGAGGCTCCATTGACGGCGGACGCGCCCGTCAATGACCTGGAGCTGTTGGAGGACCTAGAGCGGTACAAGGCGGTGGATCATGATGTAGGTACCGCCGCATTGACGAAATTCCGGGGCCACCTCTGGTACCTAAGCGAAGATTTAGCCGGACTCGCTATGTTCTCCTCCAAAACCACCGATGCAGAGAAGACGGCCATGCTCCAAAACCTGCACAAGAAGACCGAAAACCCAAAAGATCTGCGTCGGCTGTCGGGAAAGAGTGTCTTGACCGTGAGACGGTCGGATTTGAGCACCTTGGTCACGAAAAGGACTCAAAACCTTTTTCATTGCCTGAAGCTGCCGGTTCCAAAAACCCCCAAAGATCTCGAAGGATGTGCACCATCGTTGAAGTCTGTGAACGACGCGGCAGAACGGGCGGTGAAACTGGCGGAAGATTTCAACGAGGGCCTGACAAAAAACGAGGAGGAACGGCAGCTCGTGCACCAAGTCGTCGAATACCACCGCCAGCAGTTCCCCCTCAGCAGACAAAAAGATCCTCTATCCCCCGAAATGAAATGTGCCATTAGGAAGAATTTCCATTTCCTTTAATTTAGTCATTAGAAAGAATTTACATTTCATTCTTCCATTCTAGAATGATTAATGCTGAGCATTTACGTTTGTTCATATAGGGTCGAATAAACAAGGTCAATGAGGGGACCCTTCCCCTCCTAATAGGCCAATGAAATTTCGCCCATGTTTTCCTTTCTTCAAGTGTAATTAATTAAAGGGGTGTGCGATTTGACTCTTGCAAATTTTTATTTTCACATGTGAGGCTGGGACACCCTAATATACGTAATAATAAACCTACGAACAAAGCACCAATAAAGCACATTATTTTGTGTAAACTTGAAGCGATTGGGCTTATACAGGCTCAAGCCACGCCCAGAGACGCAGTACAACCAATGAGAACACCTGAGAGTTGCTGGTTGGTCTCTTCTTCTTACGCGCCCGTCGTTTGAAAGGGGCACTTTTCCCAGCATATAAAAGAAGCATCTTCATCCGTGTGCGCATTCAACAGGCATTTTCGCAGTGGACATTCTCGCTTGGTTAGCCACAATGAGTTCTAGCATCTTCAACTGTGAGGCTTTATAAGTGTAGTTTCTTCCATATTCCACATTGCATTTTTTCATGACATACATTTGCATTTGTCGAATTATATATAGCGTTAATTTTTGGCCTCGCAAGTAACGTTCTTGTATATTGAAATGCGCTTTCTCCCATATTCCACATTGCTTTTACTGGTGATATAATTTGGCATTCGCAATTTTATATATAACGTTAATTTTTTCTTTCGCAAGTGTCTTTTTTTGTAGTTGAAATGTGCTTTTATTTCGGGAGGAGGGGGGGAGTTTCGTCAAAAATGAATTAGACCGCTATGTTACACCAGCCGTTTTTGAAGTTGGCGAAAAGTTGTAAGTGTACAGTACATTCGTACATTCGTACAGTGTTTTGAATATATACATATATGCGAACAATGAATTTTTATACCGTTCTCCAAAGCAGAATCAGCGATACTTCTATTTCAAACTGTAGATAACCAACAGCTATTTACATCCCAAGAAATTGAGACTGCTTACAAAATCACACCAACTGTTCCAACGGACACCAGGATTACGTCACATTGCTCTACACACGAGTTGGAGGTGGAAATTTATATGTTCGTATTTGACGCGTTCGGTGGAGAATGGGCGAACGCCACAAAATTCGAAAAATGATTTTTTTGTCGTATAATTATCCTTTAAAACCTTTGCTTTACCTATGCAAAAAATTAGATGTTCGTCTGCACTTTTTCACGGTAAAATTTAGGTTTTAATGTATCTCAGAGAAATTCACTCCGCATCATTGCTTCACATTGAACACATCTATCTACTTTCTGGTCACTCGACAATGCCCTGTGATGCTCAATTTGGCCAAATTGAACAAAATATAAAAAATAATTACAGCAATATTATTTACACCAAAAAAGATTATGTTACGGCCATAACTACAGCCGTTTCGCAGCGCTTCCTAGTTGTAGAAATGAAACAGGCTGATTTTCTCGATTTTGACGTCCTAAAAACGTGCATTGTCATTAGGAAATCAACAACTACTAAATTTACAGATGCAAGAAAGTTAATATTTGACTTTCAACACAAAGAAGGCTACGTAATATCTACTGCATACCGCACAACCCCAGATAATCGCCATCCCGTCAGACTGCAGGAAGGGAAAAAATCCTACAGTGTCAGTTTATTCAATCTAGCCCAGCAGACACTGCAACCAAAGTATTCCCAATTGCTGCCAATAACTAAGGAAAAAATAAAAGATCTCAAAGAATTATCAGACCTAATGCCTGCAACTGCAGTGAACTATTATACAAGATTGTTAAAGGAACTGGAAAAAACCGAAACAGTTGAAGCAGGTAATACAACATTCGCCGAAGAGGACCAAATAATGGATTACACCAGTTAACATCAGAAGCTATCAATAAATAATATTGTAAAATTTCTTGGCGTTTTATTATATCGACATATTACACAACAATATTTTACTCAAATATGTGTTCAAATTCATACAACATTTCAATAAACCGAAAAAATACAAAGGTTTAAAGTTTACAAACTTTAACTGCATTTTGTGGCATAATTCGAAAATGTTGCGTTCGCCCCTTCTCCACCGAACGCGTCATTTGAATTCTTCGTTTAAATCCGCCTTATATATATATATATATATATATATATATATATATATATATTATATATATGTGCGTGTATATATATATATATATATGATGAATAAAACCACGAAGGAAAGGAAACACAAAATGGTGCTCAAGCGCTTTCGTCTAATGACATCCTCAGGAACACTGAAGTACATAAAAAGGTTAAGCCTATATATAGGTTACAGAAAGAAAAAAAGAAAAAATAAATAACATACACACACACACATATATATACATATACATATACATACATATCTATATATACAAATACATACATACATACATACATACATATATATACAATAAACAGAGAAGTAAAAATAAAAAATTAAAAATTAAAACCTTAAAGGATTACCAGTGAGGCGTACAGATTTGTAAGGAAAAATATCGATTTTTAGCACAAGATCAAATGGATTATAAAAATACAAATTTATACTGGAACTCTGCCCGGGTTTTAACACACTGCTGCCTATGGTCAGGTTTCGATATATATAAAAAAAATAAAATGCAAATTAAAAGTTAATCGATTTTTAGCACAAGATCAAATGGATTATAAAAATACAAATTTATACTGGAACTCTGCCCGGGTTTTAACACACTGCTGCCTATGGTCAGGTTTCGATATATATAAAAAAAATAAAATGCAAATTAAAAGTTAATAAAGTAGAAGACAAGTTTACCAAAGATTTAATGTTTAGTATCTATCGGAAAACGACAAACAATTTGTCCTACGTACACTTTTACTCGGGACATGATACCCCCACTAAGAAGGCCATATTTTCATCAATGTTTCTCCGCGCCCTTAGGATCGCCAGTCCGGAATACATCGATGCCGAATTGGAAAAAATCAACGGTATTGGAAGTGATTTGTGTTATCCATCTGCGTTTATGGAATCTTGTCTCAACAAGGCAAAACGAACTTTCTATCGTGTCAATATTAACACTCGTACTTTGTCAAAAAATATTTTAGTACTTCCATTTTTCCCGGGCTTTTTAGGCATTGCTAATGTACTTAAACTTTTGGATATTAATGTAGTATTTTCATATAACAATATTGTGAAAAATATCATAGTGAAAAATAGCCCTACCAATAATTCAGGCATTATCTATAAAATTTGTTGTAAACAATGTGATTCCTTTTACATAGGTCAGACGGGAAAGGATTTGCACACACGTATAAAACAGCATCAATATTCCGTTAGAACAGGACAGTTGTCCAGTGCCCTTTTTGTCCATTTGTCAGAGTTAGCCCACTGTATTGATTGGAATAATGCTTCAGTTTTATTCCATTCAAGCAACATTGTTAATAGAAATATTCTTCAGTCTGCCATTATCCAACTTTCAAATAACTTCAACATAAGCAAAGGTCTTTTTCAACTCGATCCTGTTATTTTGAATTCCTTTAAAACAGATTTAGATAAGAAGGGTAAAACATTAAATCTTTGGTAAACTTGTCTTCTACTTTATTAACTTTTAATTTGCATTTTATTTTTTTTATATATATCGAAACCTGACCATAGGCAGCAGTGTGTTAAAACCCGGGCAGAGTTCCAGTATAAATTTGTATTTTTATAATCCATTTGATCTTGTGCTAAAAATCGATTAACTTTTAATTTGCATTTTATTTTTTTTATATATATCGAAACCTGACCATAGGCAGCAGTGTGTTAAAACCCGGGCAGAGTTCCAGTATAAATTTGTATTTTTATAATCCATTTGATCTTGTGCTAAAAATCGATATTTTTCCTTACAAATCTGTACGCCTCACTGGTAATCCTTTAAGGTTTTAATTTTTAATTTTTTATTTTTACTTCTCTGTTTATTGTATATATATGTATGTATGTATGTATGTATGTATTTGTATATATAGATATGTATGTATATGTATATGTATATATATGTGTGTGTGTATGTATGTTATTTATTTTTTCTTTTTTCTTTCTGTAACCTATATATAGGCTTAACCTTTTTATGTACTTCAGTGTTCCTGAGGATGTCATTAGACGAAAGCGCTTGAGCACCATTTTGTGTTTCCTTTCCTTCGTGGTTTTATTCATCATAAATATTTTTCACGTGTTACTTTCGTGAAATAATTTTCATATATATATATATATATATATATATATATATATATATATATATGTATATGTATATGTGTGCGTGTATATATATATATATATATATATATATATATATATTAGGGTGTCACTTGGTAATAGGGGGAAAATTAAACGATGGATTTTCCTATGACACCCCCTAAAATTGTTCCATTTGGTGTAAAACATACGGAAGAGAAATTTGGTCCTGATTGGTCATCATTTAAAGGTCGCCCTCGTCACTGAAAACAAGACCCATTTGTTGACGTCAACAAGCTGTTCAATGTTCACAGCTTGGGCCGAACCAGATAATAAAAAACAAGGCAATTTGGTGAAATAATGAAAGTAAGACACTTAAAAACGCAAAGAATACAAACAGTTTATTATATAATCAAAATAGAAGACATAATTTGGCGAATAATGGTACAAAATGGAGAAGCAACAAAAGCAAAACTTTGAGAAATAAAATACATATACAGTAGCAGAATAATTGGTGCTCATACGCTGATCAGTGATTAGTTCTTTCGCGTCCTCACTAATGTTGATTTGTTCGGAGCTGGGTGTTGCTTTCTGTGGTCAGTGACAACTTGAACGAGGAACTGGAGCTGTTCTTCTTTCACTGTCAACTTTCCGTTCAGCTCCTTCACCAGAGCCACGGCCCGTTCTGCTCTGTCGTTCACCACTGCAAGTTTGGAGACCACTACCCGAGCTTGCACGTATTCAGAGTTTGACGTCCATGAACTGGGATGGTGGAGCAGAAAGCAATCTGGCAACTGAAGTTTTGAGAAGAATCCTAGGGTGTTCTTTGTGATCAGTTGCTCCAGTCCTTTGCTGTCACTGAGGAACATAGTATCAAGAACCAAAGGTCGTTTTGGCGGCATGTGAGGGGCTTCTTGATCTAACGCTGCAACCATGCTGCACTTCACTTCCATCGATATCCTCTCATCAAAGAACGCCAGACCCACTGCCTCCTCCGAATGGTACCACAGGTGCGCAGACAGCTTCTTGGTGGTACCATCAGAGATCTTCTTGTGCGGGTATCGAAGGAGCGTCCTCATCAATTCCCAATCATTCAGCGGAGCTTCGATGGACAGATGAGCTGTTGCCCACGCTTTCATGTAAACTAGAACAGAAAAGAGGCAGATATCTCGAATTCCGCGTTCCTCAGTGTTCGTCAGTTTAAACTGTCTTCGGAAGAGCCAGATCTTGATGGCATAGAGCCCCTTAGCCATCCATCTCGCCCGGTGCATAGCACCAGGGGCGCGGAAGTTTAGTCCCTTGTATGGAACTCCTCCAAGAAAGATGACGGAAAGATCGAGGAATTCCTGATAGTCATCACGAACTTGAAGTGCTTGTGATTTTGCAAACTCAATGAGCTCCGTTCTATGCTTAAAAATAGCTGCTTTGGTGAACGCATCTGTGTCCGCAGTTTGGAACTGTTGCTGGTCAATGCGGGTCCAATAATCATGGAAGCGCTTGAAAAGCAGAATTTCTGGACCGGTAGATACTGAATCTAGCGATGCTGCGAATGCCGCCTGTAGCACCAACTCCAGTACATGGTGTCTGCACGCGCAGTGTAACAGGTCACGTCCAACTTTTTCTTCCAGAAGAACACAAGTTCCTCCACGGTGGCCTGTGTTTGTCGCGGTTGTGTCGAAACACACAGATTTGACATGATCGGTCACTCCCCATTCATTCAGGCAATCTATGATGGCATTTGTTTGTGCCAGCGCGGTTCCTGACAGAAGTTTTGGCACCCCGAGGAGCTGCTCTGTCCCGGAGCCAGATACAAGAATAGGTAAGCGGTCAACATATTCTCGTGACGTCAGATCTTGCATGAGTTTTCCGTCCCAGTGAACAGTCAACGGACTATTGCCTTGGAACTCGCTCTTCAGTTGCTGAGCCTTAAGGGTACGGAATTTTTCACGCTGACGATGAATGGATCCACGATTGATGTTGTAGTCGCTAGCATCATGCCCTAAGCTGGAAGCTGCCTCAAACAGCAGATACGTGGCCTTTCTTGACGAGAGTTGCGTGCGATCAAGCGCTGCCGCCAATTCCGATGTCATGATGTTCTTCGTTGCTCTTTGTTTAGACGCTAACGAACCACCACATGCTCCTTTTTCTTCGCTATCATCAGAGCTGGAGGATGAGGACTCCAAAACCGCTTCGTTGGATACTGCCTCCATTTCAGCTGCTGATCGCTTTCTTCGTTTCTCCTCTTCCTCCCGACGTCGAGTACAATCTTTGACTTGGCGCTGATGGGTCATGTCCAAACCTGCCATTGAACCTGGACGTCCTTTCTGGCGCTGCTGCTGAAGGAACTCCCAATCCTCTGGGTACTTGACCAATTTCTCACAATCAGCGTGGGCGATGTCAAAGAGACGATCGAGGCGTTCAATGAATTCTTTTTCTTTCGTCTTGTGTGAATCGCTCGTCCTTGAGGCGTGTTTTTTGAGTCCTTTCCACTCCTCGAAGACTTTATCCAGTTTGCTGACGCAGTGTGTCTCGAGTCTGGTTGGAATGTGAGCTTTCTCCCAGAAGGACATCACTGCTCGAAGTGACTTCCTCAACGCGTCACGTATTGTCATTTTTTTTCATGGTGAAGGTAAAGGAAGTAACCGAATGCTTGCCTGTAGGAAGGAAGCTTGCATCCTTTCACCTCATCAACCGCTGCCCCTAATAGGTATATACACTTCCGGGTTTCCATCACCAGAAATCACGTAGCTGAAATGAGAAACGGTGAATCGTTAAGTATTGTTCACTTTATTTCTCAGATATTCAGACACACACAGATACACACACACACATATATAGAGATATATAGATATCTAATGAACGATTATGGAGACGCCGCGCAAGCATTAAACTTTGGAAGGCGGGGGCGACCTTTTATAGTTATTCAAATAAAAAGATTTTTCAGTCACCATGTTTTTTTTACCAATGGAATAGATTCGCGGGGTGTCAGCATGAAAATTTCAAACTTTGCATTTAAGTGACACCCTAATATATATATATATATGTGTGTATATATATATATATAATGAAAAGAACGACGCTTGTTTAGCAAAGTGCCCGCACAAAAAGAGGAGAGAAAACGAATAACTGAATTCTGCCAACATGTTCTGAAAAGCTCGGCCTATAAATTCTTTACCCATGTCCGTACAAAAATAACCAGGAATCCTGTTTTCCTTCAATATCAAGCCTTTTATGAAAAGGATGTAACAGTAGCCGCCAATATACACCGAATAGCTTTACATGTCTGTTAAGTCAGCCTGCCAAATAGAATCAACCGAGGCGTTTAATGTCACATTTTTTCTACTCCTCCATTATAAATGCCTCTGTACAGTCTATTAACATCCTCGCAGGAGGCTGGATTAGAAATGTCATAAAAACTTTTTGTTAATATGTTAGCCATTGCGTATTTTAGAGGCGTGCGGGTAGGGTTGTGTGTTGCTGCTTGGTCTCTTCTTCCTCTTCAGAGATGTAACCGTCCCGTCCGGGGCGAAGGCGTGTTCAGCTATGGTACATGCGTTGCTTGTTCCAAGTCTTTCAACCTGTTAAGGTTGCGTATCAGAGTTTCTGGGATGTTTATTTGCTGTAGTCTAGCTTTAATATGCTGCCATCTTGCTAGAGAGGGTCTATCCCACTTTCTCACCAAATCATGTACGATATCAATGATGTTCGAACTCTGTACCTTTGACGCTTCAACAACAACTTCGCAAGTATTGGAACACTGTATAATGGGATCCTAACTCAATAGATTATAAAGACTTAGTCCTTTATTCCTCAGTGTATGTGGGAGACTATTTTTTAATACATGTTCGAGATGTTGCGGACTCGAACCGTTTTTCTTTACTAGTCCGTCTATAGGCTCGTTATCGTCAGGATCGGCACCATGTTTGACAACTACGGGGAACTCCGCGGGTTTCTTATAATTTTCTTTCTCATGAAGAAATTTCTGCAGAGCTTCTTGGTATAAGATTCTTTTCTCATCAGGAGACTTCACTGTTTAATAGGTCTACCAATTCGCCTTTCATTCTTTTAAACATGCTTTTACGGGGTTCTAAAACTGTATCTGGACTCTTTGTGTTTTGTAGTGAAGCGTACACCTCGTGTGGAATTACGACTACTTTCTTCATCATATTAAACGAGACAATAAAGGGCCTAAAACTGAAAAAAGATGGGTGGAATGAACCCCCCCTCTTTGTACAATAATTCGCTTTTTCTTCCACACAGTTTGACTTTTACGAGCGAGTGGATGTATTATGATCTTGTAACGACGTAAGAGAGACTTCTGAGAGGGTTTCATAGGTACACAGGGCCGGCCTTAGCAATTGCGGGGCCAAATTTGGACCATTTTGGTGGGGCCTCCTGGACTTAAGATTATTTCAAATTAGGTATCATGAATATATGCTATTACGTTTTATTAAAAATGAAACAATATCTATATTTATTAGCTTATATTTTGACATAAAACGTGTTAAAACAAAACTATACTTATAAAGAAATTTTTTTGCTTTCTGTTCTGCAAACTCTTTCAAAATTTTGTTGAAGTTTAAGTTTTTTGCTTCATCACATTCTATGGATAATATTGCAAGGCTGTTGAGTCTATCTTGGAGCATGTTTGACCTTAGATAAGATTTGATCAATTTTAATTTGGAAAAGCTCCTTTCCCCTGACGCCACTGTGACTGGAATTGTCAAAAATATGTGGAGAGCAATACAAATTTTGGAAATCCAGTAGCTCTCTCATTCAAAGCAAGGAATTCCAGGATTTTCAAAGGCTTTCCAAAGTATGAAGAAGGAAGAATTGGCTTCAGTGCTTCCATTTCCTCGACCAGCATATGACCATCTAAATCTGCTAACTTTACAGATTTGATAAGTTCGTTTTCCTGAATGAGCTTGACATCTGTTTGCGCAATTTCCAACTCTGCAGCATGTTTTTGTAATTCCTCCTTTGGAATTTGTTGAAATTTACTCAAAAAGCCAAATAAATCAACATGTTTTTTCAACTACTTAAACCTTGGCTCCAAAGACTGCATTCCTTATTTTTCAAAGCTGGAGGTGGCAACCCTAGTGCGGGGCCCATGTGAGCGCGGGGCCCAATTTGGTCAAATAGGTTCAATTGGCCTACAGGCCGGCCCTGTAGGTACATTGCATTTTATAACTTTAAGACAGATCTCGCAGATGCATTTTAAAAATTCGGAGTCAATATTTTTAGCAAACAGGAGCTAGAGAGTCCGCGGCAGTCGATGATAGATTTTTATTGATTCACGGTATTTCTTTAACCTCTTTGTCATTCTGGGACATACACCGTTTCAGCTTCGTTTGGGAATATATTATATTCGTTCTTAGAAGCACCCTAAACGTGTTTCGCGGGTGAAGGTCACAAACCAAATATCCGTAACGTTGGTTTGTAGCTTCTTCCTAAACTTCCATAAACTCGTTACGCTGAATTGGGAACATTTGATTGGGTAATACCACAATTTGTGCCATATCTCTATGTTGTGCGAATAAGACTAGATATTGTGTATTTTGCGATACATTGCGCATGTATCTATTTTTGAAGAATAGATTCTGATATATGAAGAATGCGCTTATGTTATGATGGTGAGAGAACACTGTAAATGTCTCAGCAAACGTTTTATCCATGTCTAACATGAGATCGTCAATTACATTAACAGTATGCTCATTACCCTTTATCGAACTAACATCATAAACACCTTTGTGGAACAAAATATCATCTTGATACTCGTTGAATACGGTTTGGTATGTCGAACAGCACCATATGACTTTATGCACAAAATTATAGAGCAGATTTCACTTATCTTTAATGATTTTAAGCATAAACACGGTTTTGCCACAGGCTGTAAGGCCGGATATTATGCAAGTAGAAGGACTCGTGAGCCTGAATTTTTCCATCTCTAACACGTCACACTCTTAAGTGGACAATTTACAACATCTAATAAAATTTTAAGTGATGCTCCTTATATTCTACATTCTTCTTTTTCTTTCTCCGCAGAACCGTGAATGATGAGGAGAATGAGGTACTGTGCCAGCAACATATCTCCATCGTAGATATTGCAGATGAGGTTGATGATACCGATGTTAGTGTAGTTGAGGCTACAGAATGCACCATCATCCCCGCTAGCGTTCCGGAACCCTCAGCAACGACAACTGTAGCACCCCTATCGATAATTCGAGAAGAGAGCGGGTGCATAACAACATACACGGTGCTGAAACACCTTCCACGTCAGGTGTAAAACGTGTAAAACGCTCCACAAGCGTATCGGCCGCAAGACCCACAGTAAGCTCTGAAAATGTAATAGAACCTCAGCCCTCTACCTCTTACGGCACAACCCCTACAGTACCTCCTTCTACAAATAAAACTGTACCCCTTATTCCTATTCAATACCACCACCCCGCTGTGCCCTTCACTTCGTCAGCAACATCTCATTCTCTAGACAGTGGCATATCATTCGAGCTGGTGCGCAGTGTCACCCCCACCCCAAACCTAACTAGAAACCGGTACATAGTCAGGGTCGACCCACGAACCATGTATAACAGCGGTGCTGAACACGGACTGCGTCACGTAGTTCAGCGTATTGTGGAGTTTGCCCTTCAGAGCAGTGAGGGACGTGAAGCCAGGACGCAATTGTCCCTCGGGTTCGGGTCAGATGATGGGGATAGAGACGATTTTTGGGTGGTAATACCCTACAGATGTTTGGTTGCCGTAGATGTTGAGTACATTTTGGGTCGTATAATGCAGGCCTCTCAAAGCAACTTCACGACAAATATAGACCACGTTTTCCGTGTTGCGGGACATACGTCCACACTTATACTCTTAACTTTGGCAATTATCAAATATTCAGAAACCACACAAACCTCAATCGTAGTTGCGGCTTTATAGCAATAGTCTTGGCTCATATGCTTACTGTGCTGAATACGGCTGCATATAATATCTGGTTGTCGACGGTTGTGCAGTGCGCAAGTAAACTGGCCACAGACTGCAGGCTCGAATTTGACTATAATATGGGTCGTGAAAAGTTCAGAAGAGTAGAGCAGGAAATGAATGTTTGTATAGTTGTATTTGGATTGGATGATCGTTGTAGGACTATGTATGTTTTTAAAAGCAGTGTGAGAGAACGTACAAAACCTCTACTTAGTTTAGGTTTGTCAGGGAAAACGTATCTCCCCATTCGCAATATTAGGACTCTTTACGGGAGTTATGATAAAAGCCGAAAATATGTGAGGCATCACGATTTGTGTAAGGGTTGTCTCGAGTTTACGAATGATCTGTCGAAACATTGTAAGGATTGCCACATAGTATGCGATCAGTGTAAAAGCTCCAAATATGAAAATCGAGTAGTTGAAGCTGAGAAGAGGGACTGTAATGTGTGTATACGCACATTTTTCAATAATAACGGTTTGAATTCCATAGCTAAAATGTGACATGTAGGAAAATGAGAATTTGCGAATGCAGCATGCTTCATATGATGGACAGTTGGGGAAAATTCGACCATTAATGTAGTGAAATTTGTTGTACTACATATTATGAGAAATATAAGGCAGATGGTATAAAGCATGTATATTATATGAAAGACACCAAAAAAAAAATAAACCTTGTATAACTGTACACTACGACATAGAGACACACTCGGACGCAGAAACCAAAGAGGTTATCCCACATTTACTCGTAAGCCAGACTATCTGTGACGAGTGCATAAACGTCGAGTGTGATGAATGTTGCAAATGTGGTAAACAAACAAACATTTTTAAAAAGACTGAACACGACACCCCTGTGAGGCTCTTTGTGTCCTATGTTGTAAAGTTAGCGGACTAGTTAAAAAAAAATGACTGTGTATATTCTTGCTCATAACGACGTCGTAAAATTTGATACACAATTCCTTTATAAGGAACTGCTTGAACACGAGTCCTCAGAGATATTTACGGGTGATCCCTTGAAAACAGGAAACAAGCTCATTCAGATGCAAATGAGAGGTAATGTTCAGACTAAAGACACTTTGTTATTCACACCTTGTAAATTAACTAAGCTACCCAAGGTGATGGACGTAGACGATAAAGTTTCAAAAAGGTTCCCTTACACTTTCCTCATTCGCGACTCTTTTAATTATGTAGAGCTATCACCCACCGAACATTACTTTAACTATGCCAACATGAGTGATAGTGAGCGTGAACACTTTCATCGCCACTACATTTTAATGAAGATAATCCTTACACTAGAGGGAAGGAATGTGAGCGTTATTGTCTGGATGACGTGCGTGTAGAGTATACTTTCAAGTCTTTAGAAGGATGTACATAACCCTTTTCAACTCTGATCCTCTACAAGCCGCAATCACAATCGTTAGCTTCATCTTAGAGAAGCTCCTCTCGGTTGACGCTACTGTCACAGGTAGAGTGCAGGCAATTCTTAGTGCAACCCAGAGATTGGGGTATAGTTCCTCCAGTTGCTTCTGATGAATGAAAGAGAGAAGCTCCAATGCAGTCATGTTGTGTGAAGGTAAAGTCGACAAGTTCTTAATTTCGAGGGCCAGTTCTCTTCCATCAATGTCAGAGTCAGTTCCAGAGCTCAGTATCTTAGAGAGCTTTTCACACTTGCAGGACAAGTCTTCCTTGTTCATTGTGGTGAAGTTTAGGAGAACCCCAAATATGTCCCTCACATCATCTAATGTTTAGAATCTCTCATTTATTGACCCGATGGCACAATCCACCACCACATTAAAAAATTTGACTTCCAGCCTCTTTAAGGCTTCTGTAAATGGTTCGTCAGGAGCTTCGTAAGCAAAGTGCTTTTTTGTGGATCTGAGCCTCTTCTCCTTCAGCACAGCCTCCACATTCATTTCCTCACATAAGTCCCTAGCTACGACTTGTGCTGCAACAAAACCTGTGTTTCTGTAGCTGGTGAGTGAATCTTTTGTTTTTGTGAGGAGGTTGACTGCCACATCAAACTGCATTGTAGGAGACTGCAGAAGTTTGCTTACATGGCTAACTGCATGAAGAATGTCATACCATACTACTGTGCAAATCTGAAAGCGATAAGACCCTACCTCCTCTACAAGTGCTTGTGCTTCAGTCCTGGCTATGGCATCTGTGGCATTGTTTCTGACTTCCAACAGGGCCTCTCTGATGTTGTGGCTCTGGTATCGCACAGCCTCAATGCTCTTAAGCCGGCTCTCCCACCTGGTTTCACTCCAAGACTTGAGTGTTATGTTCACGTGCTTCTTTAGGATTGTCCATCTCTGTGTAGCTGCTGCAAAAAGGTTGTACAAGTTTTGTACGTTGCCAAAGAAGCTGATGGCATCTGTGGAAGCTTTAGCTGCATCAGCCACTACAAGATTCAGAGTGTGAGCCCCACATGGAACATAGAGTGCACGAAAGTTCTTCTCTAATAACCTTGCCTGAACATCTTTGTTCTTGCCCTTCATGTTCGCTCCGTTTTCATATGACTGTCCTCTGCAGTCATCAAAGTGAATATTCAGTTCATCTAGTCTCTTCAGAATCAGAACTGATAAACCCAGGCCTGTACTTTCTGAAGCCTCAAGAAAGCTCAAGAAGTATTCTTTTATTTCTGGTACTTCACCCAGTTCTGATAATAATCGGCATCTGCTCTTGGTGGCTTATGTCTGGAGTGCAGTCTAAAATGAGTGAGTAATATTTAGCTTGTTTTATTTCTGCAACTAATCAGCTAAATAATAATAATCATGATAATAATGATGATGATGATAATAATAATAATAACAACAATAATAATAATAATAATTGTTATAATTGTAACGTTAATCAAATACATTCAAATAATCAGATCATTTAGGTTTTAACCAACAAAATTCACATTATCTGAAAAAGATGAGAAAAGAATTAATAAACTTGAAAACATAACGAAAATAATACTAGGTTTTAAAGTGTTACAAAATCTCTTAATAATTAGTAAGTTAGTGAAATAATGTTTTACAATACTAGAAAAATTAAGCATTTAGGAAAGTAAGTCTTATAAGCATATAGTAAGAATAAAGTTAAATAATATAGAAATAAGATCTCACAATAGTTATTTACATATAACGACCAAAACGTTTCGTTTGTCTCCGTTTTATCACATTTGTCTCATACAAAAACTTTAATTAATACGACAATAATAATAATAATAATAATAATAATAAGGATAATAATAATAATAACAATAATATTAATAATAACTTCAGCTATATTCCTATTCTTGCCCACTGAGCTATGACCTGGGAGCCTGTCCAGAGCTTCCTAGTAGCAGCGGGGCCCTAAACGGCCGTTTAGTCTGCTTATGCCAGGAAACGGCCCTGATAGCCGGTAAGGTTGTTAACGATGACGATAGAAATAGGCTCCAAGACGATGTAAATAGGATTATGGAGTGGACGGATAAGTACCAGATGCAATTTAACGTAGACAAATGTAAAGTTTTGCATATAGGTTCTCGTAACAATAATTACACGTACACGATGGATGATAGAGAGTTAGCGAGCGTTGACGAGGAAGTAGATTTAGGCGTACGCGTATCTAAGGATTTAAAAGTTAGGAACCAGTGCCTGGAGTCTTGCGCAAAAGCTAATAGGATGTTAGGCTTCATAGCGCGTAATTTCAAATTTAAATCGAAGAATATTATATTGCCCCTTTACAAGTCCCTAGTCCGGCTTCATTTAGAATATGCCGTTCAGTTTTGGTGCCCGTATTTGCGTGAGGATATTGATAGGTTAGAAAGGTTCAGCGTCTTGCCACGAAACTAATTCCGTCATTGCGCAACAAGCCTTATGAAGATAGGATTGAAGAGTTAGACTTGTATTCACTCGAAACTAGGAGATTAAGGGGGGAGCTTATTGAAGTTTTCAAAATCGTTAATAACATTGATAACGTAAATTTTAACAAACTCTTCACTTTCGATAATAGCAATACTCGTCATAACGGATTTAAGTTGCGTGGCAGACGTTTCATTATTAATATCGCTAAAAACTTCTTTACGTTTAAAGTAATTGATAAATGGAATAATCTTCCCGCGTCAGTCGTTAACTCTACCAGCGTTAATATGTTTAAGAACCGTTTAGATAGGCATTTTAAAAATATTAACGTTGTTTAAAATAAAAAAAACAATTAGCAACAGGGTGGTGGTCGAGGATGAGTCTGCTGACGATTAATGCCAGCTTGTGACGTGCCAGCGTGTGATACCAGCAATAAAATTATTTTACAAAAAAATTAGACTAACACGAACGTAGATGTAGCTCGTAGCGTAAACTAACCCACTTTTTGTTATACTCTACCTACTTTTTTTTTTTTATCCTCTCCTTGCATGTCTGTAACTCTTTACTTGTCTGTAGTTTGCATGATATGACAGTGAGTTAAGACTGTGTTTGCATGGTTTGTAAGCGTTCTTATTTTACTTCTTTTCATCTTCCACCCCTCTCCTATTCTCTTCGACTATTTTTCCGACTTGCCGGCAGTGGCCGGCGAATGATGATGGGGAGTCTTTCTTTCTCTTTTTCTGAATGAATGTTAACCCACGAATGATAGGTTTTGCTACTTACTTAACCCCTTATTCTCCTCTTTTAACTCCCTCCTCCTTCCTTTCTCTCGGGCTAACCTTAGAGTGGATCTTAGGGTCTTTGTTAGCCTTAACTTCTGTAGATCTGTAGATCTTTTACCTGTTGAGAAATTCTCACGTACACGAAAAACAATGATGGCGACTGATGATATTGCATGCTCTACATTGATGAAATGGTACTAGCTAAAGTCTACAGATGTGGTGAACACTCAAAGAATTTCTAGTCATCCCTCCTTTCAAACCTTTAAGGACACATTAAATCGTCCGAAGCATGAGGAGCAAGACGTCCAAATACTCTATGGATATTCTAGTGAGAGCATTGCGGGGTTTCGCGGTTCAAAAGATATAATGGAATATGTTGTAGGAATAAATAGTACTAAAGAACACATATATCGTGAAGTGAGAGAATCAACGCTTTCGGAAGAGAAACAAAGGATCTGGGTTGTAAACCTTGTTGATTGGTGTGACAGGAGATATTATACCATGTTACATCACACCGATTACGCGTACACTGGGACGGTGAATGTAAATCTTGTGATTATGGACAGTTTAAAATATTTCTACTACTACATCCATATACAGTATATCACGATGAGGTGCGCAACGAAATTTTAGCAAATGGTTTATGTGAATTTTTGTAGAGTTTAGGGACGAGTATCGTTTTTCCAGCAAAAAGGCCAAGTATGGACACATGTTTCTCTCAAATAGAGAGCCAGAGTACTAATGGATTTTATATGTGCATAGTTCGTACTCGAGAAAGTACAATGGTGAATAAAGTTCCCCGTGAACGTTGTAGAAGATACATGGTGCGTATTCCAGAAGTTTGTGTTATAAATCATTAAAACCGATGTTACTTCCTGTATCGCAGATGGAAACATTCTCCAAACGCCTACCGAGTATAATGGGTTACAGTTTTAAATATTCGGATGATTCACCAGTGCTCATCGAGTTTTTCATGTTGGAACAATCTCATACACGAATCTGCATTACTAACGCTTTTGCTTCTGTTTTTTTCAACGGTGTATTGTGTTTTGCATTCTTTTGGAATTGTTTACGAAATTTATTTCGTTCTTTTATTTGTAGGAAGTCGTGTCAATAGCCGTTGTTTTTGTATTTTTTGGGGTTTGTTTTGTTTAATTGATTTGTATATGGGTCTCACATAATTTGCATTCATTCGAAGTACCTGTTTGTTGTTATTGTTTAATTTTGTTTACTGCGTTTATTGTCATGACCTCTCTGTGAACTTCTAAATAACACAACTGAAGTTGTTCAATCGCTGCGGACATTATTCCATTTTTACTGTAAGTTCTCATCAGTCCTTTTTTTTTTTTACTTTCCAATATTTTTCCTCTTTCGTTCTACTTTCAATTTCTATTTTAATTAAAGTTCTTTTAACGAGGAAATTATTAAATTGTGATCTCTTTCAACTCGTAACTTGTTAACTTCCAAATTTTATTTTATATACTTGCCTTTTCTTTGATCATTATTTTTAATTTTTTTTTAGATTTGCTTAGTTTGAGCTACGTATCCCCAAATGAATCAGTGGTTAAATTTCCCATTGTTTTAACACTAAATCGTATTATTAGCGCCATATCTGTAAACCACATTTTTAGTTCTGCATTTTTTCTTTCTTTTTTCATTAGTAGAATTTTGCTTGTAAGTTTAGAAGAAGTGGATGGTAAATTTTATTCATTATAATTATGATTTTATGAATGGTTTTGTTATTTTTTTGGGGGGGGGGGTGTACTTTACCTAAACACGGAAGGAAATGTTTTTCAAAAAATATCAATAATATGTTTTGCATTAATATTATACTGTGGTTTCAGCTAGTAGTATTTCTGAAAAAATCTCGAGTGCAATGCAAATACATACTGTACAAAATTGCAACATTGTCTCTTGCTGCATTGCAACACTGCATGCACCATGATGAGAGACTGGATAAACCTCCCTTCAAAACAATCCCAAATATACAGGGTGGGCGGAAAGTAGCTCCCTATTTTGGATTGGTAAAGAAATACGTATATTATCCATTTATTTCAGAAGAAATAATATGAAAAGGTAGGCATACATGGTAGGTTTTCTCTAAAATTCAATGTGGGCTCCAACTCTTTCCACCAGCTTCTGGAGCCGCCCAGGAATGGCGTCCACTGACTTTAGCAGGAACTCCGGCGGGATGGAGGACATGACTTCCCGAATTCGGTCCTCCAGTTCTTCCAATGTCCTCGGTTTGGTGCGGTAGACTTCTTCCTTTACCCACCCCCAAAGAAAGAAGTCGCACGGTTACCGCTGAAAAACGGCAGAATCGGTTCAGTGCAACGGTGTGGTGTGGTATGACCTCAGATCAGGTTGTGGGCCTGTTCCTTCTGCGCAACACCATGAATGCTGAGCGGTACCTTGCTATGTTGCGAAACGAGGTCTGGCCGGTTGTCAGCACATGGGAAAACATCGACGATCTGATATTTATGCAAGATGGCGCCCCTCCGCACTTCGCTCTTGTTGTCCGTGAGTGGCTGGATGCCCACTTCCCTGGGCGTTGGATGGGTCGTCGTGGTCCACATCAATGGCCAGCCAGGAGCCCCGACTTGACACCGTGCGACTTCTTTCTTTTGGGGTGGGTAAAGGAAGAAGTCTACCGCACCAAACCGAGGACATTGGAAGAACTGGAGGACCGAATTCGGGAAGTCATGTCCTCCATCCCGCCGGAGTTCCTGCTAAAGTCAGTGGACGCCATTCCTGGGCGGCTCCAGAAGCTGGTGGAAAGAGTTGGAGCCCACATTGAATTTCAGAGAAAATCTACCATGTATGCCTACCTTTTCATATTATTTCTTCTGAAATAAATGGATAATATACGTATTTTTTTACCAATCCAAAATAGGGAGCTACTTTCCGCCCACCCTGTACATACACGTATATATATATATGTGTGTGTGTGTGTGTGTGTGTGTGTGTGTGTGTGTGTGTGTGAATTGTATATATGTTAGCTCCAAGGAGGGGTATAGGGTAACCTAACTTGGCCGCTCAGGCACACAAAAGTATATGAAAAGTATATATGTGGGTGAGTTTGCATGTATAGAAAAGACAAAGCTTCTTTTACATATATACATGAATTGTATATATAGGTAGCGGAGGGCCTGGGTTAGACCCCTCCACGGGAGGGTAGCCTAAAATTAAACACAAGAAGGAGAAGAGAGAGAGAAGACCCATCCATTCGTAGCTATCATGCATCACATAATGGTGTCTTCAGCATCACAGCCATCTGGCTTAGAAAGCAGCCAATCGTAAGCGCCTCCCAGCCAGTCGTATAGGACGTACACAGCTATTTCCTTGTACGTACATATAAAGAAGAATTATCATCGCTTTGCCTCTAAAAACACACACGTAAAGGAGAATTAACACAGTTCTATCCCAAAAAATACATGCGACCAAGCCTTCCTTAGAATACCTTGTAATTGTAGAATATTTGTAATTGTAGACTCATTTACCTTCTGAAAACCGCTTTTGTCAGTCAGAAGCTAAGTTAACCTACCAATTAGGTTTTAATTGTATTGAACCTTTATTATTGCAACTATAGGCTAAAAAGATGCAAGTACTGTGGTATTACCCTTTCTTATAAAAGCATGTAAATTTGCTTTTACTTTGGAAAATTAATACGTTCTTAGTTTTAAGCCGTTACATTTGGCTGTATTGATTCTTACTTAACTGCTGAATTAGGAAATTTTATGTTTGAACCTTTTTTCTTATATATTATTTCAAACATCATACTGTAAATTAGAGATTTTTTGTTTCTTACATTGCATCTGGCCATATTTACCCCACACAGTTAATGAGCTTGTGATTCAAAATCTGTAAGATTTTATTATTATTATAAAATATAGCTTGGATAATCCTGATATGATATATTAAAGTATTTATTGTTATGCAATTATATATTTCTTTAGTAAAATTGCTCTACACCACTGTACATGATTACAGCATAAAGCTTTTTACCACTAGGAAAGTACCAAATTGTTTTAGTATGAGATAAGCACAGGGTGTTTTTATTTAAACAATACTTAAAAATGTGTTCAATTATTAATGTTAGATAGCTAATTAGATGGGCCTATTTAGAGTAGCTACTTGTCATGAACTTACAACATTCATTAATTAGTTTGATACTGTTTCCATACGTGCAACCAAAATGTTGAGATACAGCTGGAGAGGTGAGAAATTATCGTTTACCTATCTGAATTAAAATGACTGGCTGAAGAAGATACCTGTCTTTGTGACCGGTAATTTAATGTAAATATAAGGACATGTACACCTATCATCAAAAATATATTTAACTAAAAGCTATCAGATTCACTGAAGGTGCTGCCACTGTGGACAGTGCCATATCTTTCAAGTGTTTTAAACCCTTGTGGGTAGTTAGAAATGCATTTAAGCTTAATAAAGGGTTAATACACATAAAAGTTTTTGGTGTTTTGTTAATGTTGAAGATTTAGATGGGCAGTTCTTAAGAAATGCTAAACTTTGTTATTATATGTAGGTTTTAAAAGCCCAGCATAAAGCTAAATAAAAAATAATTTGAGCCCATAAAAGTTCAAGTTAACCACAGAATTTTTACTTATAGCCTGTGTAGAGACACAATGAAGTTCAAATCCTTTCAACTCAGAGTGGAAAATTTATCCAGAAACACTTACTTTATTTACTATCCCAATAGTGGTACATTATTCTAATAACTGCAAATCATTCATTATTTAATTAAATTTTATTTTCCTTCAAGTTCCAAGGCCTACCAATAATTTAAAAGAGTGTCATTGTTGGAGCTATAAATATACATACAACTGATCAGTTTCGTGTACGCTATCATAGAGTATGAGAAAGCTAAGGAATATATATATATGTATATATGTATATATATATATATATATATAGTAGTCCCTCGGTTAACGATATTAATTGGTTCCATCGAAACCAATGTTAATCGAAATTTTAACGTTAATCGAATAAAGGAAATATAAGTTAAAGGTTTAATTCATTTCAAGACGATCGGAAGTTGACCTTATTCACCCTAAAACATAGTTTATAATATTTAAACACGCAATTTTAAGGAATAAAAGTTAAAGAACATATTAAAGCATTAATATTAATACAAACATGGATAAATAATGAATAAATGGTGCATAAATAGAGAATAAAAAAAATTCTTACCTTAGGCTAAGAAGATGGATGGCTTAAGGGGGTTGATGGCTTCAATCTTATTCTCTATTTGGCTGAGGTCTGCTGCGTCCACTTAGGAATATTCTGATTGGTCGAAATTGGCGGTCGCGTCATATCGTAAACATATCGTTAATGGAATATTTATCGTTAATAGAAACAATGGGACCCCCTATGAGGTGGATCGTTAATCGAAATATCGTTAATCGATGACATCGTAAACCGATGGCCCACTGTGTGTGTATATATATATATATATATATATATATACAGTATGTATATATATGTGTGTGTGTGTGTATATATATATATGTTTTGTGGGCTACGTCGTGGCCAATGTCGTAACACCGCTTCCCGGAGATCAGCGAAGTTAAGCGACATTGGGTCTGGGTAGTAGTTGGATGGGAGACCGTCCTCTGCGCCAGATTATGTAGCGAACCTGGTTCGGATCCCGCGTAAAGCTGTAGGTCCCCTCCGTCATATGACCTTATATGTTGCGAAGGAGGTTAAACAACCCCAATTACAAAAATATATGTTTGTGTGTGTCCTTTTCTCTTTCAATGAAGCTTCACATCATAGGTTTAATAAGTAAAGTGCTAAGAATTTTCTCTAGGTAACTGTATTAATAAATTAATTAACAGGAAGTTCATTCACATATAAATAATGAATACGGTAGCTATCAGATGTATGGAGAAGATTTTATCATCATAATTAGTAGTAAATAAAGAGTAAATAGCGTATATTCTCAGCTTAAGTTATGTAGGGTGCTTTGATAGTGGTAAATAGTTGTGTGTTAATTAGTTGGCTTGTGAATGAAAATCAAATCTGTAAGATTTTAAATAGTGTATTTCCTTTGATGTCGTGAGATCGACAATTTTCAGGTAGGCTTAGACTACTACAGTAAAAATTAGCCTAATTCCTGTAACTCGAAGGATAATTTAACTATGAGCTCGGTGTCAAATTTACACAAAGATCGGAACCTCCCTTGAGCCTACTTGATGGCCTACGGCAGTAGTTTCACTTTGAAATAAAGTCAGATCCTTAAATAAATAAAGAAATTTACGTCTCTAATTTACCTATACCCTTTTAAAATTCATAAAAATTCATGACATTATAAATACTAAAACCAAACAATCGCTGAATGGTGAACCCGATTCTATGTAAAAAGAATTCCTACAATTATGTATATAAATAAATATATATACAGTATATATATATATATATATATATATTATATATATATATATATTAGGGTGGTCGACAAAATGGAAGTATTTTAAATTCTTCCTCCCAGGGTTTCATTAGGTTCCTTTTCCCAAAATACTTCTCTGAGCAAAATTTGGGTTCAATCGGTTAATATTTAGAGGTGGCTCAAATACCCCCAGAAGTCCACATTCATGGCTTCTGGGTCCCCCCCATATATATGGGTATTATCCGCTTGTTGGCGGGGGTATCATGGCTGACCAGGCCACTCATTGTTGCCCAGCTAAGATTGTGGACTTGTTAGAATCAGGAAACCTCTTTCGGTGCTCATCCACCACACTTAAGAGAAACTGGAGTTGATCTTCTCCTTTCGTCAGAGTTCCGCTGAAGGTCTGAATGAGAGCTACTGCCCTTTCAGCATGATCATTAACTACTTTGATGTTTCCTATGATTCTTTTAGCTTCTTGGAAGTTTTCATTCTCCTCCCAGGTGCTGGGGTCATCATCAAGAAAACTAATATTGATCGGTAGGGCCTTAAGAAGCTTTAATGAGTTCTTTGTGGCAAGAGTTTCTAATTTCAGTGTTGCTTTGCATTCCTTGAGTCTTTTTCTCTTTGAGAAGTCTAATGACCCCTCCTTTTCCCTCATATACTGGACCATGATTCCCTTGGTGTCTGGTGCAACAGTTTGATCGAAGAGAGCAAGGGCCACCAGCTCTTCTGATAAGTACCATAGGTGGTTTTCAAATTTCTTGAGAGCTGCTTTGGCCACTTTCTGGTCATGATAGTCCTTTAACTTTTGGATAAGATCCAGATCATTCTTCGGAGCTTGTGATGGAATAGGAGCAGTGATCCAGCTTTTTAAGTAGATTAGGACTCCAAAAAGGGTAAGGGTTTTCAGGTCCTTCTTCTCTCGAGGAGTCAGGGTGATTTGATTTCGAAAAAGCCACATTTTGATGGCATAGATAACTTTAGCCATCCACCTTGCATAGTGCGTGCCAGCAGGACGTTTGAATGTGTAACTTTCAATTTTTTCACCAAGAAAGATCAAAGAAAGTTCCAAAAACTCTTTATAGTCATCTCGAAAATTTCCAGTGGCCAGATGTTCTTTGGCAAAGGCAATTATTTCATTTCTGAAAGGATCAACTTGCTCCTTCATCTCATCATCATCCTGTGATGTAGAGAAGGTTTTTAAATCAATGTAGTCCCACATAGATTGGAACCTTTTGAACAAAAGTGGCTCAGGGGCAGAAGATGAACCATGGACTGCTTCAAACACTCCTCCATACATGACTTCCATGCAATGATGCCTACAGGCAAAATAGAAGAGTGGTCGACCAAGTTTCTGTTCCAGAAGAACGCATGCTCCCCTGTTTGTTCCTGTATTTGATGCTGTATTATCTGATAACATTCCGATTATTGACTTATCTATGTTCCATTCGGAAAGAAGATTATACACTGCAGCTGATTGAGCTTCCCCTGTTCCACTTGGTAGTTTGGGAACACCAAGCAGTTTTGAATCACCTGATTCAACTGAAGAGACAAGGACTGGGAGTCTGTCTACCTTTTCATTCTTGGCAAGTAGATTAGGGATCAACTTCCCATCCCAGTGGACAATCGAAATACTTGGACTAACGCTAGCTTTAATGGCATGGGTTATTTGCTTTCGATGCCTCTCTCGGTGCCTTTTGATTGAAGAACGAGAGATGTTCACCTCTGAAAGATCTTGACCAAGGCTAGATGCAGTTTCAGCTAATACGAAGGTGGCCCTCCTGTCACTGATGCCAATCCTGTCCAGAGCAGCAGCCAATTCAGGAGATATGATATTCTTTGCTGCCTTTTTCTTTGGTGGAGTTGGTCCGCTGGTAGATGGGGGATTAATTAGGTAATCTTCATCTTCTCTTTCTGACTCACATAAAGACTCAGAAGAAGAACTTCCCTGATCTAGCATAACTTCCTGTGAAGCAGCATATTTTTCTTCTTCAGCTTTCCGCTTCCTATTTACCAATTTCATTTGCTTCTCAGCAGCTCTCTTTTCTGCCTTGTCAGTCACCATATCTGCAGAGACCATTGATCCCACTCGTCCCGCTTTCCTTTGTTGGATCAAGAACTGCCGGTCTTCTTCATTTTTGATTAAGGTAAAGGCATCAGCATGGGCGACATCAAATAGGTTCTCCATTTCTTCCTGAAAGGTTTTCTCTTTTTCTAACTGAGAGTTGCTTTTCCTCCCAGCATTCTTAATCGCTTTCCACTCCAAGTGTAGAGCCTGAATTTTGTGAAGAATGTGGTCTTTCCTTTGAGTAGGGATTCGGGCTCTCTCCCAGAAGAGACGCAATTCTTCAAAAACAGCTTCTGAACTAGGTTTGATCTCCTTCTTGAAGACTTGATGATGGTGGAGGAACATGCGGAGGACCTGGCCACGCCACGGGAAGGTAGCTTGGCTCCAGTGATTGTTTCCTCTGACTTTTTCATTAAGTAAAATGTACGTTTATTTGACATTGCAAAACCTGTAAATTTAATAAATCTATCTGAAAGAAAAATAGTCATTAGTTAATGTATCTGTAAATAATGTTTCTTTTAATTATTCACTATATTAATAAAGGGCATAATGGTATACAAAAAACAGCTTTGAGCCACCCTTAAAAGTTATTCGATTTGCCTTAAATTTTACATGAAATATTTTTTAGCTAAAAGGAACCAGATTATAGCCTGTGAGGAAAGAAAATTGAACTTCGATTTTTTACCCCATTCTGTGGACCACCCTAATATATATATATATATATATATATATATATATGTATATATATATATATATATATAGAGAGAGAGAGAGAGAGAGAGAGAGAGAGAGAGAGAGAGAGAGACTTGTGTTTTATGTAAATAAAATTAATAAATACACGAAAGTCAGTGAGGTATTAGAGGTCTGAGCTGAGTTCCGATATATTTTATAGACCCAAAATCTGGAACCGGTGACGAGAAGACTGTATATTCATCACTGGGGTACGATTACTGTATTAAAGGTTGTGCTGTAATTTTGATGTTAAATCACAACAATAATAAATTCCTCCTATTTTGAGTAGGGTCTTTATAAAGAATGTTTAGGTAATATTATCGACTTAAATTGATGCGTAAAAAGATGTAAGTTGGTATCACGGAGATTTGTTTCCGCCCGAATTTTTCATTCTGCATAACCTAAAACTGTAGTATTCGGCTATATCGGAGATATTGGCTTGAGCTAGGTTGTTCAGTTTAACATAATAATTTATTTTAGGCAAATGGACATCGTAAGCATGCTTAATGTTTTAGTGAGTTTTCAATATTTTCGATAAACCTACGGGTAAATCATTAAGTGCTGCCTGTAAACAAATAGCTCATCAATTCCATGCCTCTTACTGACTGTCTTCAATCCACTCTTCATTCTTCCACCTGCTTCACAAAGTGTCTCTCTATGCTTCACGTGGGATGGCTACGGGGGACCTGTCCAATGATCTTCCAACTATGTCCGTGTTTTTCAGTGCATCTAAAAATGCAGTTCCTTCATCTGTCTACTCATCCTCTAAACAGCTCTAACTGATTGTGTGTAATCAAAGGCTTTTCATCTCATCAATTCCTTGCCTCTTACTGGCTGTCTTCAATCCCTCTCTCTTTGCTGCAATTTTAAATCACTCTTTACTATCACTATTATAACACTGGGTAACAAAATTTGAAAAAATTTCTGTTTATTGTGATTTTTCTGTCGTTTCTTAATGATTTCGGGGCGCTGATTCCAAAAATGATATTGATTTTGCTCTATCATCAACCATTTCCAAAATATAAGTTATCACACTTTTCATATGGCAAAGTATATAAAGAAGGCTAGCATAAATATTTTCTGAAAATATAAACACTATTGGAAATTAATGTTTATTGAGCCAAAATTGTTTGACAAACCCAAAATGGTGCAAAGGATATAATATTAGGGTGTGTCAATTTGGGAGGTGAAAATTAATTTTTGCCAATTCCTTCACTGAGGGGTTTAAAAAATATGTTTTTGGATGTGAAGAATTCAAATCTGCTATTATTTTTGTGATTGCTCAAAACTTAGCTTGGTAAACCTACGTTTGATTAAAAAGCACATAAATTGCTCTCGGAAAACAACATTTATTAATTTTAGCTTCTCAAAATGTCAGGTAATGCTATACAAATTTTAGTTTCTCTGCATAAAACATATCCTTGTAATCATAAAACAACATTAGAAAGTAATGACATCAGTAAAAAAAATATTTAAACAACAAGTTTCATCAAGTCTTGCTTTGATTCGTTCTTGGACATCAGCCGCCGACTTGCTTCTTGGCCTCTGATATAGCCCTCACGTTTCTCATGTGTATACACCCTGCCTGCTGCCTCTGTGACTTGTTTCACACACCTCTCTATTGACTGAGCATGACAGGGCCACTGTGGAACTTGCATAGGCTTGTCAAAGAACTTCTTTACTTCCGCTGTAGTCAGTTTACATGCCAAAGGAGGTTCAAATACCCCGTCAGACCAGTCTGTCAGCTCCAACACGGAAGAAGCACTGGGGTTGATGGAAGGTGTCTTCCTGGGACGTACAGAAAGATCTCCAAGTGTGTCATCATCTCCACCCCTCATGTCAACAATCTTTTGGACACCAGCTCTCCTCTCCTCACACTCATCTGAGCACAAGAGTGTCTGGATTATCATTTCGCTGAATGCATACCATACTGAGCGCTTGATGGTTGGCAAAACAGCATCCACTACAGCCTTCTTTTGCAGCCTAACTAGCCGCAGCTGAAACAAGATGTGGCGTGGGCCTTCCACCCAAGAGTGTTTTACTTTGATGTTGAACCAACAGGGGTAGTACACACCAACAATGTATTCCACTATCAGTCTTAAGTTGTTGAGGGTTTTGCCTTTAAGGCCATGTTTTGAAACCCATATGCGACAAAGCCTGTTTGCTGTTGTCAACCACCTTGAATGGCTCACTGGACCAATTTCAAGAAGGGCCAGATCTGTGAGAAGTTCTCCTGTCCTTATGGCCTGTGTGATCCTATACCCGTACGCTTGATCAGTAGAGAGATCCTTTACGACATTGTCACTCAGTGAAGTAAGAGGCTCTCCAATTGAGAGTTTGGTGAATGAAGGATCAATTTCAAGTTCGGTGGCAGTGTCTAGCATCTTGCCAATGTTACCTGTCCACTTGTTGTTAGACAAGGTCTTCCCATCCAGTGCTGTGATCAAGTGTCGCAGGGGTAACTCGTTAGTGTGGAGGGAACAAACCAACCAGATCAGCTTACGGCAAAGCTTGACCCCTACCAAATGCATGGAACCACCCTCCCAGCCAGTGTTAACATTTGTAGAATCACCTCCAATGCCCTGCAAGCTTTTATCAATGCCCTTCTTCTTCATGAAATCTACAAGATTATCAGCAATAACTTCAGCAGGTTTTTTTCTCGTTGAGCCTTTCTCAGGAGTGAAGTGGTAGAGATATCTTCCACCTGGCTCACTGCACACAGAATAATGCTCTTCTTTGATGATGCTGGGGAACTGACGATCTGAATTGTCTGCTTTCAGCATAACTTTAATTGTTTCTTGACGGCCGTCAAAGAAGATGCAGTCAATTTCACCCTTCTTACAAAGATCATCAAATTCCTGATCCAGGGCTGTCATAACTTTTCCTTGGGCCCTCTTGACTTTATTGTGATCAACTACAAGTCTCTTGTCTTCTTCAGTGATCAAGCCAGCATCCATAAAGGCAGCAGTGGTGATGGCAGCTGTGGCACGCAGGCCAACACCATATCTGATGCTATGCATAGCAACATTAGGTATTTCTAATGTGTTGTACTCTGGCTTTTTATTGGAAGTTGAAGACGTGCTTGGTATTTCTAATGTCACTTCATAACTTCCATCCTTTCCATCTTGAGCATCAGCTATTTGTTCTTCATTTTCATCATCAGAGAAAATTATTTCATTTGATGGCATTGAAACATCCTGCTTACTTGTCTGCTTATATTCAGCAAGCCTTCTTTTTTCGTCTTCTTGCCGCTTCTGCTTTTTGACTTGTCTGTTGTGCTCAGGTTGATCTGGCAAGCCAATCTGATGTGGTCCAATAGAAACAGACTTGTCTCTCTGACCTTTAATGAAAGCAAGTTCCTTCACAGGGATCTTCATCTCCCTAGGGCATGCACAGTTAATGTGAGTTTCGTTTTTGCAACCAGCATCTGCAAGGCAGCCAAATTCAGAGCAGAGAACAATTTTACACTTGCAACTGAGGATGTCAAAAAGCTTGTCAAGTTTTGCAATGAAAGCCTCTTTGACATGTAGCTTTCCTCTCCCAAGAGATATGTTTTTGGCCTGCTCCCAGCTCTCTTGGATCTTGTTTAAGATTGTGACTCGTGAATTTACAACGGGGGCTACAAAAGAACTGTTTGCTCGTTCCCACTTTTCAAGCACTTTAGGGTAAATGTCCTTTGCAAGACTGGCTGCTGGGTAGTTTCTCACATCCTCACCACTTTGTTCTCTTAGCAGTAGCCCATATTTCAGAACGTCTCGCAGAGTTGGGAGTTCAGAGGGCAACAACTCTCTACCAGTTCCAATTAGGTTGCTCATATGTGTGAATGTCCCCAGTCTTGTCCTCCTTTTAGAAGCCATTGTAGGTCAATTCCCACTGGTTAGGATGGTAGCACTGACGGACAAGTAATCTTCAGCACACTGATGAATATGTTTCAACCTGTGAAATAAGCAAAAACAGCAGTGCATTATATATACAGCATATATAATTATTAATATAATAATTATTATATAATTCCACAAAAAAGTAAAAAAAGTCACTATTTTTATGAAGCTTCTTACCAAGCAAAACTAAATTATATTAAATTAACAAAAATATCTTTAGAATTCCTAAGTCATGCTGCAACTTTTTAGCACCCCTCATATTTGGAATTTGAAAGTTGAAAAATTCGACACACCCTAATATAATATATATCATGAGGAGAACCGATAAGAGAATAACAATCCTCGTTGTGCAGTGTGCGTTCCTTAAAAATGCACTGAAGAACGCGATTTCCGCGTATGAACATTCTTATCCTTTCTGATCAGCGACCATACGTAGTCTCCCATCATGGAAGCATCCCAATGGCCCTGGTACCTTTTCTCCATCGTTTGAATATCTTGATGGAATCTTTCGCCATGTTCTTCACTCACATCGCCCAGGTTATCACGAAAAAAGTCTAGATGTGAATGCAGATAGTGTAATTTTAAAGACATACGGCAACCCATTTTGCCATAGCACTTAATCAAGTTTGACACTAACTCCTTATAGTTTGGTGCTTTATGGTTGCCTAAAATCCCACGAACCACATCACGGAAAGCACACCAAGCCTCTTTTTCGATCGGAGTCATCTTCGCTTCAAGGTTCTTTGAATTCAACAGCGCCTTGACTTGTGGTCCTACAAAGATGCCAGCCTTGACTTTGGCCTCAGAGAGTTTAGGGAACATGACCCGAATCTGTTGAAAAACTTCCCCTCCAAAATCTAACGCAGTTACAAACTGCTTAATTAGACCCAACTTAATATGGAGAGGTGGTAGCAGAACTATGTCAGGCTTCACAAGAGGTTCCCTGAGTACATTGTACTTTCCTGGTTGCAGTCCTTCACGTGGAGGCCACTGAACTGTCTTATAGTGCTCAGTTGAAGCCCTGCTATCCCACACGCAAAGAAAACATGAATATTTAGTAAACCCTCCTTGTAAACTTGTAAACCTAACAGGAAACCAATCATTTGGAAATCACCACACACGTCCAAGTTATATTGTTCATACCTGATTTGAGTGAGCAGTTGTTTGACATTTTCATAGTCCTCTTTCATTTGAACAGAATGTGCAACTGGTATAGATGGATATTTGTTCCCATTGTGGAGTAGAACAGCTTTTAAACTCCGAGTTGAACTGTCAATAAACAGGCGCCACTCTGAGGGTATATGTGTTAACCCAATAGCTGTGAATAGACCATTAACCTCGCTGCAACAACAGACAGAGCCATTGACATCGTAGAACCTTGCAAACTCTTCATGCCGCTTTCGGTATACAGTGCTCTTGCAGTCTTCTCCAAGCAAATTCCACTCTTTGAGTCTGGAGGCCAGAAGCTCAGACCCTGATTTCGTCAGACCCAAGTCTCTAATTAAGTCGTCCAATTCCCTCTGATTTGGAAAGTGAGGGTTTGTACTGAAAGTTACTGTATATTCTTCATCATGACTGTCCTCACCAGCCGACATCTCAGATGAGCTAGCTGCATCCTCATTTTCAACCTGCAAAGCAAAGAAACAAAATATAGGCATAGCTATATATGTAGAAGAGCATCAGCACTAAGAAAAATCGACACATAATGGATACTGAAGAGTCTGCCTTCCTTTAACTTTCCTGTACTTAGAAACATCCACCATGCAGTAGTAGCAATCGTCGTGGTGGCTCTTTGGTTCTCTCCATATTCTGGGTACCGCAAAGGGCATTGCCTTGCGTACTCCCCGCAGCCACCCTTCAAGCGTGGAGCGGCAGTTTCCACAGATCGCATGGGGTGCCCAGGGCTTATCTTGGTCATCCATAGGCATACCAAAATAGAGCCGATACGCGATCCAGAACTTGGTGCCTTTCACAATCTTGTACGATACTTGCTTGGGGCCTATGTAATACCCACAAACGTAGCAGAATATATCCGGTGAGTGTTTACAAGCTCTAGTTGCCATTCTCTTTACCAAACTGTACTACATTAATCATAACCTGCAGATATAGAGAGAAGAGTTATTAAATCTGCAACAGATTACAGATTCCAGAAAAAAGATGTATTTACAACACTGAAATAATGTTCGCAATAAAAAAGGATCGATAACACTCAATTCGTCAGCACAGAGAAACACAGAAACACAGTACCTCAGTGCTGGTAACCATCAGACAAACAACATGCTTTCTTTGTGTGCTCACACTTACTGACTTCTCAGACTCTGCGCTCTTCTTTATATAGCACAGTGGAAGTTTCGGGCAATTTCTAGAGCAAGAAACTGTCAACGAACATCGGGATTGTTCTCAACAATTCCTGATTATTCTGATATTGCTGCGCCCAAAATAACATTATACTGGTAAAACATGAAAAATGGATTATCTCTGAAACCACTGATGATACATACAAACCAAGGCCAGATTTGGACTCAGCGCCCACAAATGCATTTAAAAACAAAAAAATTCTATATAAACAGAATCAGTGTTACACAGTGTAATGAACACTACCCTCTTGAACTCTCTAACTGTATGTTTCATCCTTTAAGAAGAGCATGCAGTACCAGACTTTCGGTACATTCCTTTTCTGTCCAACTCTCTAATGCAAGGGTTAAACAGTATTTTCAATCTTTCATCTACTCTAATTGCCAGCTCTGGAACAATCTTCCTCAATCCGTTTTTTTCCCTGTCTATGACCTCCAATGTTTCAAATTCAGAGTGTCTAGGCACCTCAAAGCCTTGAACCTTGATTTTGGCCCTTCTTCCTGTATGGGAGTGGCATTTGGCAGGTAGTAGCCCTTGGTCCTTCCTTCCAGCATAAAACCCCCTAGTAAATATGTTATAGTTCAGAAACTCTTCGTGCATAAGCATGTGTCCAGTTTCAGAAAACCTTCGTGCGTAAGCAAGGACAGGCTAGTTGTCTCGGATACTAAATGACAGATGGAGTTTAATGTTCAAAATTGTAAATTCACATATTTTATTAACTGTTTACGGATACACAAGACGCATTTATTAAGAGAATTATTAGGAATTGTGAACACTTATCAGTTTAGAGAAGTGATAAGTAATGCGAATTAATAAGATAATTTTGTAGATAATAAAAATGTTACCCTTCCCACAAATTCCGATATAGTTTTCTTTGTGTACATAAAGAATGGAGTTCTAGCACAGACATTTGATGTTGCTTTATTAGTTATCACTAGGTTTGGCGAGGCAGCGAATATTAAGCAAGTGTTGGATATTTTGTTGTAAGCTTGTTATCTATGGGTGTTGGAATGTCATGCATGTATAAGTTGAACAGTGTTGATGAGAGAACAGAGCCTTGAGGGACCCAGTTCGAAAAAGCTTGTTTTTGGATGACTTGCCATTAAATGTGACATGTGAGTATCTTCCTGAAAGATAGTTGCTCAGCCACCTTTTGGTGTTATTGTGCATGTTTGTGTTGAGTATTTTGTTTATGAGAGGGAAGCGTGGGATAGCATCAAATGCTTTACTAACTAATGTCTATTGTTGCTAATAGTGTACGTTGAGCTGGTCTTCTGGAGTTGATGCCATCCTTGATGTGCTGCGTGAGGTTAATGAGTAATGTCGTGGTTGAGTGGTGAGGTCTGAATCCATGTTGAGTAGGCGATAGTGGTATGTGTGGGTTGGTGATTTGTAAGATTAGTCTTTCTGTTACTTTGGAAGGTGTGCATAGTAAAGCAATGGGTCTATAGGAAGCTGGTTCTGTTAGATTTTTGTTTGGTTTGAGTAGTGTAATAAATTTACCTTGTTTCCATATGTCAGGAATAATACAATGTTGGTATGAATATGTGCTGATGCTTGTGAGAGCTGGTATTCCCTGTGGGCCCAAGTGTTTAAGGTGTATGTTAGATATGTTGTCTGGTCCAGTAGACTTCGAATTCTTAATGTTTTTGATGATGTTGGTGGTCTGGTCTGTATTGAAGAGTGTAATGGTCTGTCGAGTCTGTAGGTTTTCTTGTGTCTGGCTGTTTGTCTGTCTGCGTGTTTCTGGTTGTTATCTCTTTTTAAGTGACTTATCTTTGCGTAGTGATTAACTAGAATGTTAACTTGTTGTGTATATGTTGGGATATTATTTTGCCTGCGACAGATAGCCGCGTGTGAGGTGTGAATGCCACTGTCCTAATGAATGTTAACAGAAGAGGAAGGAATGAGTTGTTTTATGTCTCCTTTACCTCATATAAACAAATATTAACGGAAATGATGGGTGTATGCATAAACGATACAGTGTGTGTGTGTGTGTCATGAAATTCTTTGTTAAACAGGTAATTCGAATTAAGTTAGTCTAAAACAAGTGTACCTTGTTATACAGGTGAGTTATTTTCTTATACAAATGAACTAGTGGGTGGAGAGGATATATATGAGAGAGAGAGAATTTGCTCTTTGTATAAATAACTGTAAATAAAGTTATTAGGTACGACTGTGTATTGATGCAGATAGCAACTTTTCCGCCAGCTAATAGGAAACTGCTTAAAGGATGTAATATAAAATAAACCTACAGTAAAAAGGTAAATTATAGACAAATTTGTCTGCTAAAAGAATGAACAGTTAATATTCTGTTCTTGCATTCGTGTTGCATCCTACTAAAGAATTTAAAGAAGTGTATTTATATATTTTCCCTGTTTGCTGCTCGCCGAGTTTTATATAGTAAAATACAGGCTCCGTCCAAAAATAGGATATTTTTACAAAAAATTAATAAATTAGCCCTAAAACTAAAATCTAGTGTAAAATTAAATGAATATTTTTTATAATATGCTTAGAAGTAATATTTGTATATAAAGGGTGATCCAGAGAAATGGGACCCAAAAGAAACCCCTGTAACTCTTAAAGTATAAGTCCTTTTATAAAATCATACGCATCATTCGAAAGAGGATAGTTACAAGTTTGTACAGGATTGTATAGGTTTTGACAATACAAGACAAGATAAGATACAAAACAAAATAAAAGTGTTAGTTAAAACTAACCCTTCAAGATGACTGCATGGACTGTGGAACAGCTGCGTTTCATAACTGAGCAATATTATGAGCATGGAAGAAGTGTAGTTTCAGCTGAAAGATCTTTCAAGACAAATTTTCAGATGTCAAAATCACCTTCTTAGAAAGTAATCCGTCGGTGTGTCAGAAATTTTTCCCTAACTGGCAGCATTGGAAAAAGAAAACCAACTGGAAGAGTGCGCACAGCAAGGATAGACGAGATCATTAACAGAACTCATGAAATTGTACAGGATAATCCTAACATAAGCATCAGACGTGCTTCTCAGCTGTTAGGAGTTGGATATGGAACGACACACCGTATATTCAAGCAAAATTTAATGCTCTTTCCATATAAAATTCAAACAGTGCAACAACTAAACGATGGAGATTTCGCACGAAGACGACAATTCTGTCAATCGATCCAACAGAAGGTAAATGACACCACCAATTTTCTAGCAACTTTGATTATGTCAGACGAAGCCCATTTTCACTTGAATGGAACTATAAACAAACAAAATTGTCGTTTCTGGGCAGCAGAAAATCCATTGAATATTACCGAAGTCCCGTTGCATAGTCAGCGTGTAACTGTTTGGTGTGGTCTTACTGCATCTCAGATCATAGGGCCGTACTTTTTCGAGGATTCCACCGTAAACACGGTCACTGTAAATGGTGATCGCTACGAAAAAATGTTGACCGATTTCCTTATTCCTAAATTAAGAGATCTTTGTCTAGAAAACCACTGGTTCCAACAAGACGGAGCTACCTGCCATACCACGAGGAACTGCATGGCAGTTTTGCGTCAAACGTTTCCAGGCGAGTTAATCTCAAGATTTGGAGACGTTGAATGGCCCGCAAGGTCTCCGGATTTTTCTCCCTTAGATTATTATCTCTGGGGATATTTAAAGAGTAGGGTCTACAGAAATAACCCAACGACCTTGCAAGAATTGAAGGCCGCCATCACAAATGAGATACAGGCCATACCACCGCACACTCTTGCAAAAGTGATGCAGAACTTACAAGCGAGAACACTGGAATGCTTGGCAACTAATGGAGCACATTTGAAAGGAGTCATTTTAAAAAAATAAATATTTCATAATAAACTTGTAACTCTACTCTTTCGAATGATATATAGTTTTTATGAAAGGAATTAAATATTAAGAATATTTGGCTTTTTTTATGGGTCCCATTTATCTGGATCACCCAGTATTAATACAAATCTTGTTTCAAATAATTGGCAATATGATAGAATCTTTAATGTCGGGTAAAAGGAGAAAAATAAATAAGTTACGGTAAAAACAAAATCTAGTTTTATTATAAAATTAAATGAATATTTTTTATAATAAGATTTAAAGACATATTTGTATATAAAGACAAAAATTTTGTTTTTGCTTTAAATTTAGTTTACGTGTTTCAGTTTTTGTTTGAAGGAACAGACAGAGATTCCAATACTGGCCTCGTGATGGCATTCCGTTCGAGCTGATAATTAGCTTTGCCTATTATCTTTGTCGTTTTTTGATACCATACCGGTCTAATGGGTGGTGGTGGTGGTAATACTGCCTATGGTTGTGAGGTATGGCATGCTTGTATGTATTTTGTTATTTTTGACATGGGTTATGTATGACGGTGTTTGTGAGGTATTCTAAGGGTTCGCATCTATTTTGTTATAATAGAACTGCGAAAATTCTCCTACACCATTTCATTTCGTTTACTGGTACCTTATGTGCTTGTGTTTTGTTAGTTTCTGAGGTGGGGCTATATGTGAAGGGTATTGTGAGGTATTCTAAGGAAGGCTTGGTCGCGTGTATTTTTTGGGATAAAACTGTGTTAATTCTCCTTTACGTGTGTGTTTTTTTTAGGCAAAACGATGCTAATTCTTCTTTATATGAACGTACAAGGAAATATCTGTGTACGTCCTATACGACTGGCTGTAAGGCTTTTACGATTGGCTGCTTTCTAAGCCAGATGGCTGTGATGCTGAAGACACCATTATGTAATGCACGATGGCTACGATTGGATGAGTCTTCTCTCTCTCCTCCTTCTTGTGTTTAATTTTAGGCTACCCTCCTTTGGAGGGGTCTAACCCCGGCCCTCCGCTAAATATATATACCGTATACAATTCATATATATATATGTAAAAGAAGCTTTGTCTTTTCTATACATGCAGACGGACCCAAATACATACATTTCACATACTTTTGTGGGCCTGAGCAGCCAGGTTAGGTTACCCTATACCCCTTGGAGCTCACATATATATACACACAATTCATACATATATATGTAAAAATGAACCATAAATAATTCCCATATTCCTATACTATCTTATTCTTCATGTAATTCTTGTATTCATTTATATAGTTCTTGTATCCACTTTAAGAAAAAGTATCCATTTTAAAAATTCATGTGTTATATGGTTCATGTATTTATATAATCCTGTATATTCTTATATATTTAACTTTATATAATGCCTATACTCATATGTATGTACGTGTGTGTATTCATTTTTACATAAGGACCAAAATCGCCCAACGCGAGTTTGGATAAAATTTTGATTTGCTTTCTACTTTGCCAAATAATTGGTGACCTGTTGTTTTTTTAAAATCTCATAATCATTTTTTTAGATTTCGCTTAATAAGGAATCGTGCTTAAGCTTTGCAATGTTCATATTTTGTATACATTCCTTTCGTTATAAAAGATGAGATCATGTCTTGCCTAAGCATTAAAATTGTACATCTTAAACCTTAAAATTTTACTCATATGCATATTTTAGTGTAAAGATGCATAGTCCGATTTCCACTTTTAGTTAACTTGGCAGATCATGATAACATCAGATCTGAAAAGTCGCGGTTTAAGATAAAAATATGGTTTCGTCTTCAAATATTTTGTTTACTCGTTCAAGCCTTACCACAGCTAAAAATTTACTTTATTTTCGAATATTGTGCAAAAATAATACAGCCTTTTTAGCATTTAATAATAATGATGTTAGCAGTTTTTGGGTATATAAACCCACTAAAAATATTCCATTGCATTCAGAAGCTAATTCAGAGGCTGAGCACTACCTGTACATTTTAGCAGTAAATTTACAGTTGAAGATAGTTTTTATCTTATCCTTCGAGCCTTGCTCTCTTCAGAAGAACTTAGTCATTAAACTTTCCGGATACGCTATAAGAAGAATCCGGAACCTTCAGCATTTTTAGTAAGTCTATCAGAGTCCTCCGAGCCACTATAGAAGAACTCGGAGAGTAATATAGAAGAAAACTACTGCAAGTCACACATCCGTTGCTGCCACCTAACTAGAACCCCCGTCGACTTCGAACCACCCGGGCCATAGACGGAGGGGTTAACAACTGGCGACCCTTTAACCAGGATCTTCACGACTCCAGGATTCTTCCAGTCTTCCAGACCCTGGAACCAGAACCAACACCCAGTTGACCGGCGTGTCACGACTTCTAGTTCGTCACATCCACCCTTGAACCGGTGCGTCACGACTCCAAGTTCTCCACGCCTAGTTTTCATCCAAGAACAAGTGGCCAGCAAGACACGTCTTCAGGACACGTCTCTAAGGATTTCGCCGTAGGAATCTTGTTAAGTACAAAACTCTTTTTTAAATAATCTCTAAACATTTGAAAAGTCAGTATTATTAACAGTTAATATTTAATATTGAGCCAGAATTAACACAAAACACAGTGAACACTTCAGACACCAGTGATACATTTTTTTTATTGAAAACAGTATTTCACAGAATTATTGTCACAGAATTATTGTCACAGAATTATTGTCACAGTTATTTTCAGTTATTTTCAGTTATTTTTACTATTCTAGTTAGTATAGTATAATTTTATTTAATGTACCAAACATAGTATTACCATACCTTCACGTACATTCGAGTGAAATTTTGTTTACATTTTTATTTTTGTTTGCAATCTTTTCAAATTTTCCCCTAGTTAGGCAAATTGTTGTGCATTTATTTTTTAGATAGTGTAGTTAGGAAAACCCCTTAAGTGATCATTCCATAAATTAAGATCGGTCAAGCAGACCTAATTAGAACACATTAATAAGTACCTTCACATATGAGCGATTCAGACGGTGCGCTTTCTGACATCGAAAATTTACCTACACCCATTTTTCCACCTACCCCGCGCCCTTCAAACATACTCCCAAACACACAAGCCAATATGTCTCAGTCTCAAACCCCCGCCCCAGCATACATTAACTTAGGCAGACTAGTAAACCTTCCTCATACTGTTTTAATTTTTAAGGGGACCATAGATAATCGTTTTGTTGAACCACGCGTAAGACCTTGGGTTGAATCTTTAGAGCAACATTTCTTACGCGAAAATATTACCGATAATGATATAAAAATTAGGGAAGCAAAAAGATTTATCGACCCGAAAGAAGGGAATGCTCATGACACAGTCACTTACGTCCCATCAATTAGCGAAGCTACAACATGGGACGATTTTAAACAAAACTTATTAGAATTTTTTAAAGAAATAACCCTTGCACAACCCTTAGCCACGTTAGAAGCAGTCTTCCAAGCTAAATGGAAGAAAGAGGAACACGAAGATTTAAACAATTTTATTACACGTACACATAAACTTGTAGGAGAAGCCCTCCGGGCCGCAGAAAATGCATGTGGCATAACTTTCACTTCGAAACAAAGAAATCTAATAGTAGCCACAACCATTTACCAAAACCTACCCGGAGCACCTAAAAAAAAGTTTCAGGAGTTTTTAAATGTTGACAAACCTGTAAGTGTAGCCATAAACAAAACACGGGAACATTACCCCGATTTAGCAAACCAAACTACCGAAAGGTAGAGAAACCCCTGTACATTATATTCAGCAGCAGCAGCCACAACACCAACAACAACAACCCTATAAATCGAGGCCAATGCAGGGAACACCCCAGAAACAAGCCCCCCAAACCCAGAATACACGCCCTCCTCCACAGTGTTTTAACTGCGATAGCTTTGGGCACATGATAAGTCAATGTAATTACCCCTCGTATTGCTCCCACTGTCACGAACATGGTCATCGCCGTGGCGATCGCCAAAAGTGTGCTGATAAAGCCCCTGCAGGGTATAGACCCCACTTTCAGAAACCAAACCAACCACGTTCCCAAAACGTATCCCAAAAGTCATCCAATCCCCAGAAACCAGTCCATTCCCAGCCTCAGTCGAACTACCAACCCAATAGATCACGACCACAGGGTCAACCACACTCTTACCCCATGTACAAACCTCAGCAACAAATCAAGGTAAACGTAGAAGTACCCGTGGAGGAATCATTTTCCCCAGAGAACAGTTTTCAAGAACACCCTCCAGCGTATGATATTCCCGTAGAATATGACCCAGGTCCTCCCATAGAAGACCATTCGAGCCCTTTTTTAGACCCTACATTGGAGGCGGCAGTTCAACCTCCTCCCCTCCTAAATTACAGTAATGAACCCAGATACGCACACAAACTCCCCATCAGGATAATAGGTGCGGACCTCCTAGATTTAATAATAAATTGTAGCACCGATAACCAAGATTTAACTGCTCTCCTAGATACAGGAGCACACGCGACGTTAATTAAGAAACAATGTGTAGATGAATTACTAGAGAGTACAAATTACAAATATGAACTTAAGGCACCATCCTGCCAACTCAGAGGAGTTACGGGCACACCCATACCTACATACGGAGAAATTGAGTTATATTTAGAAGTTGGAAACGCGGTATACCCCGCGAAATGTTGTATAGTGGACACAGTCGCCACCTTTCAGACAGACATCCTACTAGGTATGGATTTTTTTAACCGGAATCAATGGGAGATTTACCCAGCCGGAAAGTTAGTAAAGTGTCGAAATAGGACACACCATCTCCGTGAGAATGACAGACAACTTAATGCTAATAGATTAGTCAGTTCAGATTTCCGAAAGAAATAGGAAACCCCCTCCACTTGATGCAGTTCAAGTCAGCCGGTTGCATCCAGAGGGACAACCGCTCCAGAAATCAGACCCCAGGGTAATCAGTTCCAGTTGTTGAATCCAGTTGGATCAACACAGTCAGTTTCCAGTCAGTCAGTTTCCAGTCACAGTTTCCAGTCAGCCAGTTTCCAGTCAGCCAGTTTCCAGTCAGCCAGTTTCCAGTCAGCCAGTTTCCAGTCAGCCAGCTTCAGTTCAGCCAATAAGGCAAATTTTAGTCGCCGAACCAGAATCAGATTCACAATTTTTCATATGCCCTACCGAGCATATAACAGTAGCACCTTATGAGAAGATTTGTTTCCTAGCAAAAGTAGTTAACAGTCAAGGAAAATTATTAGAGTCAGAGCGTACTCTGATTACAGAGAAAAGTAATTTCAAAAGAGATGTTCTTATTGCCCAAGTCCTTAGTCAGAGTCAGAATTCAGCTATCCCTGTTGTTTGTTTAAACAAAGGAAAAAGTCCTATAGAATTAACTTCAAATCAGAAAATAGGAACTGTTTCCACAGTAGAAGTAGATTCAGATTTCCCCATCAGTATGATAAATCGTGTTTCCAGTTCCTTAGAATTAAATCCTTCAGTATTAAAAGAAGAATATAAGAAATGTCTGGAGCACTCCCTTCAGGAGTCACCAGCTTTACAGGATCCCAAACTAATGGAATCACTTCTCGATTTCCTGATAAGAAATAGAGATGTGATTGCCCTAAAAGGAGATCCTCTGGGCCGAACTAATTTGGTCCCGTTTGAAATCAAGTTGGAACCCAATTCCAAACCCATTTTCATTCCTCCCTATCGGGTTCCACATTCCCAGTTAGTAACTATTGAGGAACACATCAAGGACATGTTGGAGCACGATGTCATTCAGCCTTCAGCTAGTCCCTGGTCCGCTCCTATGATTCTCGTCTCCAAAAAGGACGGAACATCTCGCCCTTGTATAGATTTTAGACGCCTGAACAACATTACCATCCCAGACCATTTCCCGATTCCAAACATGCAGGAAACAATTCTGAACGTAGGGAAAGCGAATTTTCATCCCTCGATTTAGCATCGGGTTATTGGCAAATGGAGGTCAGTCCCGAATCTCGGGCATTGACTGCTTTCTCCACTAACCGAGGCCATTACGAATTCCAGGTTTTACCTTTCGGAGTCCGAAATGGGCCTGCTAATTTCTCTAGGTTGATGAATATAGTCCTTTCCGACCTATTAGGTGTCGAAGCTCTCGTTTATCTTGACGATATTATCGTCTACAGTTCGGACATAAAAACACACTTTCAACGCCTTCAGAATATGCTATCACACTTGAGAAAAGCACACCTTAAATTGAAGCTTCCAAAGTGCAATTTTTTACAAGAATCCCTGGTATACCTAGGATTCCTACTCTCGTCCACAGGAATTAAACCTGATCCAGCCAAACTCGAAGCCCTGGAAAGGTACCCTGTACCCAAGACCATCGACGACGCCCGTGCATTTATTGGTTTTGTCGGATTCTATCGGAACTTTATCCCCCAATTTTCGAATATTGCTAAACCCCTTACTAATTTGTTCCAGAAAAATTCGAAATTTAACTGGGAATCCGATCACCAACATGCCTTTGAAACTTTAATTAATAAACTAACCTGTCCTCCCATTTTACAATATCCTGATTACACAAGACCCTTCATCATAACCACAGATGCTTTCTCCTATGGACTAGGAGCCGTCCTGTTACAGGACGTAGACGGTGTGGAATTACCCAATGCTTATACCAGTCAACTTCTCTCTGCACCTCAACGGAATTATTCCACTACGGACCGAGAGGCCCTAGCGGTATATTGGGCTTTGAAAAAATTCCGAAATATCGTCTATGGCTACGATGTAACCATCAAGACTGGTCATAAGCCACTCACGTACCTCTTCAAGGAAAAGCTACTTGAAGGACGATTGAGTAGATGGGCTCTGTTGATTCAGGACTTTGCAGCGAAAATCGTATACAAACCGGGAAAACTGCAAGTTATTCCAGACGGATTGTCGAACTCAAGCCCGACGCCCAAGTGAATAAAATAGGAATTCTTCCTGTGTTCGACTACGAGTGTCTGCAATACTCCCAACAACAGGACCAACACACTCAGAACCTTCGGGCGCGCCTGGAACAAAAGGAACCATCGAAGGTAAAAGAACAGTACAACCTCAAAGATGGGCTCGTACATTTCAGGAACGAAGATGGAAACGACCTCGTGGAGATACCAAAGGATCTCGTCGATATAGCCATTGGACTTTGTCACGACTCACCTTTGTATGGACACATGGGGCCGGATCGCACCATCAAGAGTCTTTTGGAGCGATACCACTTTCCCGAGATGAACAGAAAGGTACAAGAATACATCGCCGAATGTCCGTCGTGTTTAAAGCATAAGGGCAACGTACCATCCACGGCTCCGATGCATAAATATCCAGTATGCCAAAGGCCCTGGCAAAGAACTGCAATGGATATACTGGGACCATTTCCCAAAACATCAAAGGGAAATCAGTACATCATTGTGTTTACGGACCACTTCTCGCGTTACAGTGAAGTAGCCGCCATTCCAGACCAGACCTCGGAAACTGTGGCAAGAGCCCTAGTGGAACGCGTCATCCAAAATCATACCACTCCTTCCATCCTAATCTCGGATAACGCCCTTAGTTTCACTTCCAAACTGTTCGAGTCACTCTGTAACATGTGTAAAATTAAAAATACACACATTGTGGCATACCATCCGCAGGCATACGGCTTAGTGGAAAGGCATAATCGAAAGATCTTGGAAGCTATGCGCCACGTTGTCGATGCATCCTCCCGTACATGGGATGATTCCCTTCCCATGGTACAAACAGCCATCAACAATGGCTACAATGTGTCCATCGGGGACACCCCTCATTTCGTTCTCTATCACTACGACAAGCGTCTACCTTTTGATTTGCCCGACCAAACCGACCCGGCAGTTCTAACATCTTCCGAAATGGCAGAAGCAAATCAGCAACTAGCTGAACGATCTTTCAAGATTTTTGACATAATCCGCTATGCCCTCGACCAACGAAACCAACAGATGGAGCAAGAGCAACATAGGCGTCATCCCCGTCAACGGACTATAATCGTCGGTATGCGATGTTATCTGAAGAGCGTGAAACCGCCAGGTGCTCATCGCAAATTATACCCAAAATGGGATGGCCCATATAGGATTATGAAAAACCTCGGAAAAAATCGTTATGAAATCCTCGACCTCCGGGATCATTCCAAACTAAAGATCATTCACGCTGACAATTTGAAGATAGCTTCCGAACAAAACCTTCCCAAAAAACAGCTGCCAGGCGTTCGAGCCGCCTATCCTTCAAAAGGTCAAGATATTAACAAATCGGGCAGGGATAAAAAAACTGAAGTGATCACCGCGGGAACCGCTACTCATGACGAAGATTGGTACCTCGTAATACCACCATTACTCGAGGCAATCTCTGAACAAGAGGAGGCCCCAGAGCCAAGCGTCCCATCGGAACCAGACCCTGGAGAAACCCCTTCGAGAGGATCACTCAGTGGAACTCCACCATCTCCTCCAACTCCACCATCTCCTCTGTCACCACCCTCGCCGATTGATGATCGACGCACGGACCCTACATACCGCCCGCAAATGCATCACCCACGTGAACTAGAACCTTCACATAAGAAACGAACCCGCTCAGAATCCGAGCTCAACGGTCGACTCCCATTGCCACCAAAACGAGGCCGACCCTTCGCCCACAACACAAGTATCCACACAAGTATCCACACAACTACCCCCAGCTCCGTATAACTTAAGGCGTAGAAATGAATAAAATTGTCCCCCTTATAATTTTCCAAATTATTTACTCTTGTAGACCTAGCATTAAAATTTCTACCGGAGTTGTTATAGAAAAACTTGCAGAAGGTAAATTTTTGAAAGGGCACGCAGACCTTTATATAAATTTGCAACCCCCTGCTAGAATTAAAATCAATCTCCTTCAAATACAAACCCAATTAAAAACGTTTGAAAGTAAAGTCCAGAATTCTTTCCAAGGAAAAGATCAGATTAGTCGCGTTCTGTTAGAAAATACCCTCGAAAATATTCAAACTACAGCACGCGCCCTATCAGAAATATTAGCCTTACCATGGATACAAACTGAAACTAAAAATTCAGAAAACTTTAACCAAAGAAGTAAAAGGGGACTGATAGATATAGGAGGGAAACTGTTCAAAGGTTTATTCGGATTAGCAACCGAAGAAGATATTAAAAGAATTGAACTTAAATTGAATCTCTGCGCGAAATCGACAATATAATGGATACATGTTAGAACAAACTATTAGGTCATTACACGAAAACAATCGCTTCCTCCACTCCCTTTCGGACAGATTCACATACCTTGAATCCATGTTAGCTCAATACAAAGAACACAAAAGATATATAGAATTAATAGAGATAATGAACCTACAAGTAACCCTAATCGATAAATACTTACAACGAATAACTACGATTCATTCCAAGGTTTTGCGTGCAACCCAGCTAGCCCATGGAAAAATCACTCTTTCCACCTAATACCATGGGAAATACTTCAGTCCTTGATTCACACCGCCCAGTCACAATTAAAATTATCACCCATATTCCCACTCAACCACACTAATTACCCTCAATTTTTAGAATACACCTGGACTGTACATGGACCACGCCCCTACACATACCTCATAATTATACCATTTTTCGATGTCCTCACTTATGACGTATATAAATTTCACCCTTTCCCAACACCCTACCAAAATAACTCTAATGTCTATCGATTGTATTTACCCACCGTACCACCTTACCTTTTCCTCACCAAAGATCTATCAGCTTATTCTATGATGTCAGATAGCGACGTCCGGCATTGCCGATTCCCGCAACCAAATAAACAACTCGTCTGCCCTCCACTCAAACCAGTTATTCTTCCAACTACTAGGTCTTGCTTTATCGATTTAATTCGTGACCAGCATGCCCCCGTATGTTCATTTAAAAAATTTCATTCCCCTAAAATCATCCAACTACGAATTGGACCAGACATCTGGGTTTCCTTCGCGAACAGGACTGCCGCTACTCTCGAGTGTCCATCGAATTATTCCCTCATTACAATCCCTATGGTTATTCGGCTACCAATTGGTTGCTCCTTGCGTTCAAAAGCCCTCCAAATATACAACCCGTACAAGGTTACCCTTAATAACTCATACCCATTCCCGTCGCAAATTAAATTTAAACCAGTCATAGAGATCTTAAATCTCTCCATAAAACCTGTAACCATCCTACCCGAACTACATGCCCCTGAATGGAATGATCAATTGAGCCGGTTTAAAATTTCTGATGATAACCAAAATAATCTCTTACAAATACTACAACCGGTAACCATTTTCTCAACATCTGCCGTTAGTATCATTATTGTATGTGCTATTATCCTCGGTATATTTGTGGTGAAAAGATCATTCTGGGAACAAAGAAAACCAAGTGACACGGAACAGGAAACTATTTATGCACGACCAAGAGTGCGTACCCAGACCACGTGAACTAGACTTAACCACCCGACTTACGTTGTATATATAACTCTGTATTATAAAACCCATAGTTATCATCTAGTTAGCATTAGTTAGGATGTTACATTATTATATTAATATCATTCTAGAGAGGAGAGCCCTGTAAAAATGAACCATAAATAATTCCCATATTCCTATACTATCTTATTCTTCATGTAATTCTTGTATTCATTTATATAGTTCTTGTATCCATTTTAAGAAAAAGTATCCATTTTAAAAATTCATGTGTTATATGGTTCATGTATTTATATAATCCTGTATATTCTTATATATTTAACTTTATATAATGCCTATACTCATATGTATGTACGTGTGTGTATTCAATTTTACATAAGGACCAAAATCGCCCAACGCGAGTTTGGATAAAATTGTTGATTTGCTTTCTACTTTGCCAAATAATTGGTGACCTGTTGTTTTTTTAAAATCTCATAATCATTTTTTAGATTTCGCTTAATAAGGAATCGTGCTTAAGCTTTGCAATGTTCATATTTTGTATACATTCCTTTCGTTATAAAAGATGAGATCATGTCTTGCCTAAGCATTAAAATTGTACATCTTAAACCTTAAAATTTTACTCATATGCATATTTTACTGTAAAGATGCATAGTCCGATTTCCACTTTTAGTTAACTTGGCAGATCATGATAATATCAGATCTGAAAAGTCGCGGTTTAAGATAAAAATATGGTTTCGTCTTCAAATATTTTGTTTACTCGTTCAAGCCTTGCCACAGCTAAAAATTTACTTTATTTTCGAATATTGTGCAAAAATAATACAGCCTTTTTAGCATTTAATAATAATGATGTTAGCAGTTTTTGCGTATATAAACCCACTAAAAATATTCCATTGGCATTCAGAAGCTAATTCAGAGGCTGAGCACTACCTACCTGTACATTTTAGCAGTAAATTTGCAATTGAAGATAGTTTTTATCTTATCCTTCGAGCCTTGCTCTCTTCAGAAGAACTTAGTCATTAAACTTTCCGGATACGCTATAAGAAGAATCCGGAACCTTCAGCATTTTTAGTAAGTCTATCAGAGTCCTCCGAGCCACTATAGAAGAACTCGGAGAGTAATATAGAAGAAAACTACTGCAAGTCACACATCCGTTGCTGCCACCTAACTAGAACCCCCGTCGACTTCGAACCACCCCGGGCCATATACGGAGGGGTTAACATATATATATATTTATTGGGAGTTGGAGGTGGTTATTGTTACATACCCCCGTTGTGAGGTTTCGAAGTGGTCAAGAAATCTCATCATGTTGCATGCAATGTTGCATGCATTTGCATTGCACCTCGGATTTTTTAGGACATACTATAATGTTATAATGTTATAATGTTTCAGACCAACAAAGACCCTAGGATCCACTCATGGCTGGTCTACCTAACTGTGTTCGTAATCGTGTATTGTGTATACACATACGAGGAAAAGTGTAGGTGCGGCTGCAAAGACTGCACAGTAATGTAGAAATGTGTGTGCACCCATTATGGGTCTCCCATTTAAAGGTGTCTGCGGGGCAAGTGAAGATCATGAGCTCTTCAACACCTCACAGTACCATGGGGGGCACCGCTCGGCAGAGGAATCCCCTTAAATGGGGTGTGCAAGGACAGAGAGCATCCCCCAACCCAAGACGCTGCCCCCCCACATCCCACAACACTTGTGTTGAGCTGTGGGATCTATCCCCACAAAGCCTTAATTTTACTACCTTAAACTATATCCTTTCTATCAACATGCGCGTCCAATCGATTCTTAAACATGTTTATAGACGTGCTACTAATTACTTCTACCGGCAAACTATTCCAGCTATTTACTATTCTATGCGTTAAAATGTTTTTCGCAACTGCTGTCTCGAACCTTCTACTTGTCAACTTACACCCGTTATTTCTAGTCCTATTATATTGAGATATTTCGAAAAAGCTATCTCTATCTACGTTATCAAACCCATTCATAATTTTGAAAACCTGGATTAGATCACCCCTTAACCTCCTAGTCTCGAGTGTAGTCAATTTTAACTCTTTAAGCCTATCCTCGTACGACTTTGACCTAAGAGACGGAATCATCTTAGTTGCTCGTCTTTGAACTCTTTCGATTTTGTCTATATCTTTGCGCATATGCGGATTCCAAAATTGGACCGCGTACTCCAAATGGGGTCTAACTAATGATTTATAAAGAGGAACTATAATATCGTGCGATTTGTACTCAAAATTTCGAGCTATAAAACCTAACACTTTGTTCGCCTTATTGACCGCCGCTGTACTTTGTTTCGCTACTTTTAAATCACCAGTGACTATAACTCCTAAATCTTTTTCCTGCTCTACGCTTGTTAAATCTTTCCCTGACATACTATACGCAAAATTACCGTTACGCGAACCTATATGCATAATTTTGCACTTATCCACGTTAAATCTCATTTGCCATGTGACTGACCAAACAACGATTTTATTCAGATCTTCTTGAATTTTACCTCTATCTTCGTCATTAATCGCCCTACCACCCAGCTTCGTGTCATCCGCAAACTTTGAAACTGTACTGACTAGGCCGACATCTAAATCGTTAATATATATAAGAAAAAGCAAGGGGCCCAATACAGAACCCTGAGGAACGCCACTCGCTACATTAGCCCAACACGACTCCGCTCCATCAACGACCACCCTCTGTTTCCTGCCTCGCAACCATTCTTCTAGCCAATTTATTACTACACCCCTGATTCCATGAGCCTTAGTTTTTTCAATCAGTCTTTTGTGCGGCACGGTGTCAAACGCTTTTGAAAATCTAAATACACTACATCAACCACCGATGTCTATCGTAAACGTTAACCACGCTTTGGAAAAATTCTAAAAGATTAGTTAAGCAAGATTTGTTTCGCCTAAAACCGTGCTGCGTATTTCTGACCAGATTATGCACTTCTAAGTGTTCGACTATACGATCCCTAATTATTGATTCCAGTAGCTTACCTACAACAGACGTTAAACTGATTGGCCTATAATTTCCCGCCGCACCTTTATCGCCTTTCTTAAAGATAGGTGTTACGTTCGCTAACTTGAAATTATCTGGTACGCACCCCTCAGAAATAGACGCATTAAAAATCTTTGTTAGCGGCACAACAATGCTATTTTAATTCTTTTAGTTGTATGGGATATATGGAATCCGGACCCGGTGATTTACGCGTTTTCATTTTATCAATATAGCGCATTACTTCCCCTTCACTAACGACAATATTATCCAAAATATTACCATTATCAAAAGGTATTATGTCTATGACCGTAGGGATATTCGTTACATCTTCTATAGTAAAAACTGACGTAAAAAATTCGTTTAGCAAGGTAGCCATATCCTTGTTTTCAGAGACTAGATCTCCATTTCCATTTTTTAATGGACCTAAGACACTTTTACTGGATTTCTATTATTGACGTATTGAAAGAATCGCTTGGGATTTTCTTTACCGTCACGAGCTATGGAGATTTCAAATTCGCGTTTTGACTTTTTTATTACACTTTTAGCTTCACGCCTTAGAGATATGTAGTTGTTTCGTAACAACAGATTATCTTTATCGCACTTGTATAGCCTATAAGCCCTCTCTCTACTCTTTATAATGTCTCCTACTCTAGAAGTAAACCACAAGGGCTTGTTGTTTACTTTCGCACGCTTAATTTTGTACGGTACACATTCCTCATTTATAGTCCTAAATACCTTTACGAACGATTCCCACATTAGTTTTGCGTTGGAGTTCCCCATTATGTTTTCCCAATTGACGTGTGAAAATTTATTTCGAAATTTACTAAAGTCTGCGTGCTGGAAGCTAGGAATTTTAGTCGAGTTAGTTGGTTTCGAGTGACTTACTGAGAGGACAAACTCTACCATATTGTGATCGCTATTGCTCAACGGTTCTATTACTTGAAGATCAGTAATTAGCCTATCATCCGTAGTTATTACTAAATCTAAAATACTGTCCAACCTCGTAGGTTCCCCAACCTTTTGAATAAGAAAGCTATCCTCGAGAAAATTAACCAAACGATTACCTTCCGCGTCTCCCTGCATTGTATCGTAATTCACGTTGGCGCAATTAAAGTCACCCATAACTAAAGCCTGCTCACTACCGATTATTCTCTTTAGTTCACTGGGATGATAACTCAGTTTTGGCCAATTGACGGTTTGCGTAAAGTATTTCTTATAAAATTTTAAACCTTACATATAAAGAAATGTAATCTAAATAACGTTGATTAAAACGTTTCGTGATTCATTTCGTTTATTGTCACTTAACGAGAATTTGTGTAATAAAAGTTACTTCAAAATTAACTTGTGTCAAACACCTTCAATGACTAATTAATTTTTTAGCACGTGTTAAACCTTTAAATTTTTATAAACTCCTAAGTTTACCATTTATGACTCCAATCTCATCTGATATCTAATGTATACTGTGCCTCACTTCGGTAGGAGGCTAGAGTATAGTTGCATTTCATTTTCCAGGGAGGTCAGTGTATCATAAGCAGAAGGTTAGTTCATGATTGGTTAATATGAGAAGAAACCTTACCTTTAAGGTAGGGTGTCCAGATTTGTGCTCGGAAAAACCGGGACACGGGTAGATCTATGTCGTATAGCCGATAGGCTTATTTTTAAAACTTTTTAACAGAGTAAATGAATACTAAATATAATAATACATACCTCATAGTTTCACATTAACATAGTAATTACTCTTAAAATATGGAAAACCGGGACGTATGGACATGGACACCCAACTTTAAGGCAGTCATATTTGGTTGACTCTACCCAAATTATTTTTGTACGAAAGCTCTTATACAGTTTGATTGGCAGGGAATCTTGTAAAGTCCGTCGGCCTGACACGCTTTTTTTGTACAGATTGTATACATTAGCGATTCGCTATACTTGCTTGCATAAGATACTGTAAGTGTTTTGCTGTGTAACTTCAAAATTTTGAGTAAGCTTCTTTGAACGCCAATTGTTTTTTTGTTCTGAATTTATTGTGAACTATTTTGTGGCATTTTTTTTGTTTTTTTTTAATTTTTGAAATATTGCTTTGTTCTATTTGAAAATAACGACCGTCGTATTTTTTTGGTATTCTGCATGCGTGAATTAAACCTGAAACTGAGACATTTTTCCTCGTAGTAAATGAACAGTATAGTTTGGAACCAAAATCGTCTGAATTACCTTCTTCTCGGTTATTTGAATATACTTTGCTTTGAAACGTGAAAGCAGAATGCGGAGTATAAAAGTCATCGATTTTCTGAATGAAGCTCTGCAAGAATTCATACTTTGAAGGACAATTACTGATCAAAATTACACTCAAAATGAAAAAGGGTAAGTGATACATCAACTGTACAGGAATCAAATGAATGTAATTTACGATTCAATGAGACAGATTGGAAAGGGCCTTCGTGAAAGAGAAAAACTGAGTGTCGTGCACGTTTCCACCTTGGAAGAGAGACGCGTTGACTAAAGTAGGATGGGCGCAAAAAGGGTGTGCAATTGCAATGTTGCAAATTTGGAGCAATGTTGCAAAGGGGCTAATGCTGAAAAGGGGGAGAGGGTAACGTCGCAAAAGGAGAGAGGGTAATGTTGCAAAGGGGAGGGGTTATGCAACAAGGGGGTAGGGGGAACCTCAAGTTGCATGAAGGGAGAGAGCTTTGTGGGAGAAGATGGGACGGCCTCACACCCCTAAAGGGGTATACCTAACCTAAGAGAGAGAAAGGAGCAGAAGAGTCTTTCGGGGAGAAGTTGGGATGGCCTCATCCCCCAAAGGGGTATTCTAACCTAAGAAGGTAAGCCTTAACCTAAGAAGGAGAGAGAGAGAGAGAGAGAGGGAGAGCATGTGTTCGCCTGGCCCAAGCCAGACGCACAATACGAGTTCAGGGTTCTAAAATCTTATATAAAGGGTCGGGAGTTGCCAGAGAGCACTATTTACTTTAATTATATGAAGGTTGTTAGCAGCTACTGAATTTATTTTTATATTAAAGGCAAGAGAGATGCTCTCAATGCTTAGAGGGGGTTTCCAGTTTTTACATATGGAACGATTACCAGTTATTTAATTATATATATATATATATATATATATATATATAGAGAGAGAGAGAGAGAGAGAGAGAGAGAGAGAGAGAGAGAGAGAGAGAGAGAGGGGTTGCCAGAGAACACTATTTATTTTAATTAGTTAAATATATGGAGGGGTTACTGGAGAGCACTATTGAATTTTATTTATACATATGAAACAGTTATCGGTTATTGAATTTATTTATATATAATGGTTGCCAGAGAGCACCATTTATTTTAATTATTTATTTATTAAAACTCGTGTAAATCCATACCATCTGAGAGAAAAATAAATAAATACGAGAAAAAATCCAATAACAGACATTGAATGAAAAAACAAATGACAAAATAAATATACAAGCGAAAATAATAATACATCTTAAACGCTATATATATATATATATATATATATATATATATATCGTAAAGAACGACGCTTGTATAGGAGATATTCCGCGCAAGACGAGAGAGAGAGAACGAAACAAATGAAAAAATGGTCATTGCAGTTATATATATATATATATATATGTATAGAAACGACGTAAGTATAGAGGAGTGTTCTGCACACGAGGAAGAGAAATAACGAACAAATGAAAAATGAGGACCGCCCGGGAATCGAACCCAGGATCTTCCGATTGCCGGTCAGATATGCTACCACTACACCACGGGCCTCATTTGTTCGTTATTTCTCTTCCTCGTGTGCAGAACACTCCTCTATACTTACGTCGTTACTATACATTAATATACTGCGTGGTCATTGCAGTTAAATGTACATATTCACGATTTGCGAGGGTGCCCTCTCAAGGCATTGGTTTCTGCCCTATGTAGGAGAATTACGACTTCTGACTGATCGAGGCCCGTGGTGTAGTGGTAGCATATCTGACCGGCAATCGGAAGATCCTGGGTTCGATTCCCGGGCGGTCACCTCATTTTTCATTTGTTCGTTATTTCTCTTCCTCGTGTGCAGAACACTCCTCTATACTTACGTCGTTTCTATACATTAATATACTGCGTGGTCATTGCAGTTAAATGTATATATATATATATATATATATATATATATATATGGGAATGAACTCAGAATGGTCCGCTGAGTTTTTTATGATACACACAGACCGTGCATGGAACAAGGAACTCTTCTGGGATAATTAAATCCACTATAGTCCGAATAAGTAATGGTAAATGACAAATACCATAGTTTTTCTTTTTCATGATGCTAGCCCGACGTGGGCAAAAAATACGTGGCTAAAAATATAATAGTTACCCCTTTTTCTTTGATGTATTCAATCTGACGTGAAGGCAGCGAGTCGTTTGCTTATATTGAGGTTCTAACTGTAGCAGGGCTAGGCTTGCTTTAAACCCTAGATCCATGTCCCAAAGCTTGATCCTGTCTGCTTTGCAGATAGCTGCTGAGGGAAGCTATGTTTATGGGACCTTTTTGCTAGTGACCCGTTTGCCCACGTCGGGTTAGCATCATGAAAAAGAAAAACTATGGTATTTGTCATTTACCATTACTTATTCGGACTATAGTGGATTTAATTATCCCAGAAGAGTTCCTTGTTCCATGCACGGTCTGTGTGTATCATAAAAAACTCAGGGGACCATTCTGAGTTCATTCCCATCTTGAAACGGACATGTTATGTGCCTTGAAAAGTGGACGCTCAATTCTGCCAGTTGAGGTTTAAGTTTGGTTTTTGGCTAAAAATATAATAGTTACCCCTTTTTCTTTGATGTATTCAATCTGACGTGAAGGCAGCGAGTCTTTTGCTTATATTGAGGTTCTAAATGTAGCAGGGCTAGGCTTGCTTTAAACCCTAGATCCATGTCCCAAAGCTGGATCCTGTCTGCTTTGCAGATAGCTGGTGAGGGAAGCTATGTTTCTGGGACCTCTTTGCGAGTGACCCGTTTGCCCACGTCGGGCTAGCATCATGAAAAAGAAAAACTATGGTATTTGTCATTTGTCATTTATCATTACTTATTCGGACTATAGTGGATTTAATTATCCCAGAAGAGTTCCTTTTTCCATGCACGATCTGTGTGTATGATATATATATATATATATAATATATATATATATATACATATACATATATGTGTGTGTGTGTATATATTAAAATACCAACTAAATTTGTTCAAATTATACGCGTACTATTTTGCAACGCTATATATAGTCTCTCTCTCTCTCTCTCTCTCTCTCTATATATATATATATATATATATATATATATATATATATATATATATATATATATATATATATATATATATGTATATATATTAAAATACCAACTAACTAAATTTGTTCAAAAGATACGCGCACTATTTTGCAACAGGAATAAAATAAAAAAGTTTAGTGATGGATTTCGTAGGTCTAAGGTGGTTCAAAAACAGGAATGTACATTGCGACTTGACATCTTGTACTTTAGGACGGCATCCTTTAATATATAAATACACATGTCAGTACACTGTTTCACTCTAAAGCCAAACTGATTGTAATAAGGCTAGTCACAATAATACACGAATATCTTTCTAAACACTTCAATTAATTTGTGCACCATTCTCTCTCCCCTTCATCCACAGAGGATTTATCATGGGGATGTGTGTGGATGGTGGGTATGTTCGCGTGTACGTGAGTTTCTCTTAGATTTGTACGTACGTAAAATGGATTTCTCGTCTCTTCTGGAATAAAAAAAGTGTGTACATACCTCGATCACGGCAATCTTACCCGAGGCGGAATTACAGCCCGAAAGTGTCTATTTACTTTTGTCAATCATCAGTATATATAAAATGTCTTCATTAATGGTAAGAGAGAGGGTGATGTTCTCCTTAATTGGCTTAGCACAGAATTAAATAAAACTCCAATACATTATTTTTGTTTATTTAGACGCAAAACGAATCCCAAATAAAAATCTGTGGAAAAACGGATTGTCTATTTACTTGTGTCAATCCTCTGTGTGTATATATAAGATGTGCGTAAAATGGATTTCTTGTCTCCTATTGAACAAAAAAGAAAATGTGAATATATGCGAGTATTCGAGCTGATCTACATCACAAATAGGGGTAGTTGTCAGCCGGTGGCGATACCTACCGCACACACACACCCACACACACAAACACACCCACACACACACCCACACACATACCTTAACCCTAGAACAGTAGCGGTGGGTCTGACAGACCCGGCACATTTTGGCAAATGTTATTTCAATTGGGTTCCCTTGTATCTACGACCACCTGCTTCCATATACAGGGTGGGGCACGGGAACCAAGTGTTTTTGGAATAATCAGGAAAATGATATTTATTTTTGTAAAGAAAATATATTGGTAGAACAACATTCGTAAGAACATAGCATTTCATGTCATAATAATCATGTACCGAAAATTATATCTGGCATATGATGTCCTTGGCCGTCGACGCATTGTTGAAGGCGTTTACGAAAATTGGCCTCCACTCTTCCCAGCAGGTCTGTTGATTTGGATGATTTGTTGACGGATCGCTTCCTTCAATGCATCTAATGTACGGGGCTTGTCCTCGTAGACACGTGACTTGAGGTACCCCCATAGAAAGAAGTCACATGTGGACAAGTCAGGGGACCGAGGGGGCCATGCAATGTCACCAAATCTCGAAATGAGATGGTTGGGAAACAGGGGGCGAAGAACAGCCATTGACGCTCTGGCGGTGTGTGGCGTGGCCCCATCTTGCTGAAACCACAAATGTCGACGAGCAATACGCCTTCTTCGTAACTCAGGGATGAAAAAGGTGTTCACCATCTCAATGTAACGCCCAGATGTTATGGTAACGGTAACCCCATTTTGTTCGAAGAAATAGGGACCGATGACGCCAAACTTTCCCACCGCGCACCAAACTGTAACCTTAGGGCTATGCAGCGGTTTTTCATGGAGTTGTCGCGGATTTTCAGCAGCCCAATACCGACAGTTTTGATTGTTGACGGCCCCATTAAGGTGGAAATGGGCTTCATCACTCATTACCACCATCATGTTTTCATTCTGCTCATAAAGTGCAAGCATTTCCTGTGCAAAATTCAGTCGTTGGGGGCAATCGTTTACATTCAATTCCTGCACCATCGCTAACTTGTATGGGTGAAAATGTAATTCTTCATGCAAAATCCGTCTAACAGTACGATTGCTGATTCCGAGTGCAGCTGAATGTCTCCGAGCAGAGCGGCCTGGGCTTTGCAACATCGCTTGTCTGACCCTTTCAACGTTCTCTGGAGTACGCACAGTGCGTTGCGGCCCCTTCGGTTTTGTTTTCATTATTGAGCCTCCTGTTCGAAGATTGTTAACCCAACGTAAGATTGTGTCACGAGCGGGAACAGAGTCATTTCGATGAATGTTGAATCTGCGGCGAAACGCACGCTGAACTGCTGTCACTGACTCGCCACTCCTAACAAAATGATCATACGCGAACATGCGGTGTTCTAACGTCCACTGCTCCATGATGGCACCTGAAAGATAAAGGTGAGTGTTAGTTAAAGTTAAATGCTATGAACCCAGGAATGGAATGCTACCTACCGCACGCCCCTCCCATTCCTAATGGCCGATTACTAGCTATTCAAAAAACACTTGATTCCCGTGCCCCACCCTGTACCTTATGGGCCTGTTTAGAAACTGTCACAGGTAGGAGGGTCACCCTATAGTCTAACTCCTTCATTGTAATTTTATGGTGCCTGGGTCCCGTAGACCCACCGCTACTGATAGAGTACTAAAACCGCCTGGGTCCCGCAGGCCCAACGCTACTATTACAGGCTGAGACTGCTTATGGTAGTGATTGCCTTTTCCAGTTACCAGTTACTGAAATAGGTGTTATTATTTATCACACTTGTGGTGAAGTGCATAGTGATAATTTGTCGTCTGGTGAAGTGCATATTGATAAGTTATCTATCTTTTTATTACAGAAATAATATCTTTCATGTTGTATAAATTATAGACTTTATGCAAAATGTCTGCAAGAAAGAATATTATACATGATGGAGATCTTCAAAGTGTCGTGGAAAATATATTCGACTCTAGTGATGAAGATGTTGATGATGTGGAAAAACAGGAAATTTATGATAGTGATGCTGGTGATGAGTATTTGCCTGAATCTAGTGATGATAATGATGACTCGTCAGATGCTGGGGACTATGTCAGGAAGTTCCCACGTGCTGCTTCTACTACAGTTCCTACAGCCACAACTACAACAAGTACTACAACTGCTACTACAGTTCCTACTGCTACAACTAGTACTGCTGCTACTGATGTTGCTGCTCCTACGACTGCTACTAGTACTGCTGCTCCCCGCCCACGGAAACGTCAACGCACTGACCAAGATGAGTCCCCAGTAGTGGACTTCAAGCGTCCAACTTTGATAAGTACAACAGGTTTTAGGTGGAGCTGTACACCACATGCAAGTACTACAGCAAGAACCCCAAGAGCTCCAAGCTGGTAGGAAGGCAGGGTCAAGTGCCTTCTGCTTTACAAAAGAGATGTGCCTTGTTTCCTACAAGCCCAAAACTGGAAATAAGTTGGTTCTACTGTTGTCTTCCATGCACTCACTACCAGCAATTAGGTATCATGGAAAGCCTGAAGTCATTCATTACTACAATGAAACAAAGGAGGCAGTAGACACTTTCGATCTGATGTGTACAACCTACTCGTGCAGCAGGAAAACTAAGAGGTGGCCACTCTGTGTTTTCTGTGGCTTAGTAAATGCTGCAACAATAAATGCCTGGATTATTCACTGCAGCAACAGGCAGCTTGCTGGTGTAGCCAGGATGAAGAGGCGACACTACATGGAGGAGCTAGCTTTGGATTTGGTGAGGCCGTGGGCACAGGAGCGGCTCAACCATACAAACCTGCCATGTCCCTTGGTCAGGCTCAACTGCTCCACTCTTGACACAGCTACCCCTACCCAGACCCATGGCATGACAGTGGCAGAGCAGTCTCGTGGTAAAAAGAGGTGTGTGCTATGTGAGAAGGGCACAGACAAATAAACAAGAATCTACTGTGAGAGTTGTCATCAACCTGTCTGTCAGAGCCACTACGTACCTGTTTGCATTTAGTGCCAGTAAGGTGCAGGTAAGAATTTTATAATATCTAAATAATTTCTATTATAATTTCTTTTTCATTTATGATTACACTGGTATGCATCAATTTTGCTGTCAAGGGTTTTGTAAGTGATTCTTATAGAGTTTTACCTGCTGATTTCGAATCTGCAATCCGTTTTTCTTATTCAGCTCAGGTTATCCGGCTATGGCCTCATAAGTAAAATAGAATTTTTCGTGATTTTGTCAAAGCGGAATTGGAACAGTAACATCTATCATCACTTGTTTCACTTGTATAATATCTTTTTTTACTTTTCAGGCATATAGATAAAATATTTCATAATGAATAGAGCGTGTAAAAATGATCCCAATAGATTCTGCTACATATGTGGGACGGTTACCATGCCAAATAACCAGTCCCAAATCACTAAATTTGTGAAGACAATGTATAGAGCATACTTTGGAATTAAGCTAGGGGACCAGGACAAAAATTTCGCCCCTCATATGTGCTGCAAGACGTGCATTGAAAATTTGAGAAGATGGAGCAAAGGCAGAGCGAAATCTTTGCCTTTTGGAATTCCCATGATTTGGAGAGAAGGAAAGGATCACGTGACAGATTGCTATTTCTGCATGACAAACCTCCAAGGTGGGCTTATAAATTTATTTTTCTTAAATATTTTGAAATCCTCGTATGAAACTTGACATAATATTCACCATAATGTAATATTCACCATATATAGCATAATATTCACCATAATGGTAATCATACATTTACATATACATATTGTTATAGAAAATACATTTACACATACATATTGTTATACAAGTTACATTTACATATACAATGATTGTATTTTCTTTCTTTTTCATTCATATTGTCCCCGAAGGGACAATATGAATGAAAAAGAAAGAAAATATACAGACTCCATCGACCTATTTCATATCTTACAGACCGCAGCCTTCCCTCACGAGCCGCCACTGTCTGAATGCTTCTTCTATTTCATATGCAAGTTTTATATCCATGTTTCTGTGTTTCTATTTTCAGGAGTTAACAAGAAGAATAAACACATTGTTGTATACCCTGACATTCCTTCTGCTATGAGACCTGTACCCCATGGTCCTGGAATTCCAATACCCGACCCACCTCAAACCCTGGACTTCGATGATTCTGATGATGAATCAATGACCAATGCCAATGACCAGTCCCAGTCGTATATACCTCAAAATACCGCTTCAAATGAGCCGAGGCCTCTCAACCAGGCCAAACTTAATGATCTTACCAGGGATTTAGGACTTTCCAAATTAGCTGCCGAGATCTTGGGCTCACGACTTCGAGAGGACAACTTGCTGGCTCCGGGAACAACATTCTCCTGGTATAGGAAACGAGAGGAAGAATTCCGCAAGTTTTTTACAGTGCACGAAAATACCTCTTCCTTAGTGTACTGCTGCAATGTTGAGGGGCTAATCGAATCCTTGGGCCTGCCATATAACGCATCAGAATGGAGGCTATTTATAGACTCGTCTAAACGAAGTTTGAAAGCAGTACTTCTCAACATTGGGAATAGGGTTGCATCAGTCCCTGTAGCACATTCCGTACAACTTACTGAGAGCTACGATAACATGAAAATTTTACTGGATGCTCTCGTATACGACCAACATAACTGGAGGATCTGTGGAGATTTGAAGGTAATACTAATATCATAAGTAAACTATTGCTATTGACTATGTTGTTTTTCCAAAGGTTATTTGAGAGCGTATAAGAACACTTAACTTCCCCACAGAAGTGATACAGTCCAATGCATAGATTTTTATCTGATAGAACAAATTCTCTAAATTCTTTAAATATTTTCATTTTTTTTCAGATTGTGGCATTTGTATTGGGAATGCAAGGGGGATACACGAAATACCCATGTTTCCTCTGCAAATGGGATAGCCGAGCGGATGAGAAGCACTATGCACAGCGTGAATGGGCATCCAGAGAGAATTTTGAACCTGGGTCGCATAATGTCGTTTCAGTGCCCCTTGTACCACCAACAAAAATTTTGCTCCCACCACTTCATATTAAGCTGGGCTTGAAAAAAATTTCATCAAATCAATGAATAAGGAGGGTTCAGCATTCCGATATCTCGAGAGTAAATTTCTTCATATATCTGATGCTAAACTAAATGCTGGGGTTTTTGATGGTCCTCAAATTCGAACTTTGATCAAGGATACTCAGTTCGAAAACGCAATGACTCCAACTGAGAAGAATGCCTGGCAGGCATTCAAATCAGTTGTCATTGATTTTCTTGGCAAGCGTAGAAGTCCAGAATACGAGTCCGTTTTCGAAAACTTGATGGAAGCTTTCAAAGCTCATGGGTCGCGCATGTCCATAAAAATGCACTTTTTGTGGTCCCACTTGGACTATTTTCCTGAAAATTGCGGGGATTATAGTGAGGAACAGGGTGAACGATTTCACCAAGATATCAAAATAATGGAAGAGAGGTACCAGGGAAACTGGAATATCAATATGCTGGCGGACTATTGCTGGTGTTTGAAGCGAGACGTGCCCGAAGAAAAACACAGACGGAAAGCCAAAAAAACTTCATTCCTTCTTCAATAAACTTTTTTCCATATTCATTGTATGAATAAAAGTATTTATTCACACAATGTTTTCATTTTTCACGAGTGTTCTTATAATATTACTCGTATCTACAGTGTTTAAGCTAAAAAAATCAATAAATTTGGGGATAAAATTGGACTTATAATAAATGGCCAATAGAGAAAAAACCTGACCTGATTGAGGAAAACCAATGTCATTTTCGAATTCAGCATGGTCGAATTATATAATATGAGTTGAAAAAACCCTCACAGCAGACAAAAAAAATTCATATGCATACCAGTGTTATACAGGGTGTCCCATAAGTCCGGCGTCATAGGAGAAATTCATATTTTTCTATTTCTACAAACCATAATTCATATTTTTCTTATGCTCGGGATGCCAATTTCCCGTCCACCATTCTGTTCAGTGACGAGGCTGTTTTTTATGGAAATGGTGAGGTAAATCGACAGAACACCCGCTACTGGTCTCAAAACAACCCTCACTGGTATACCTCTTCAAAGGAACAAGGTGCATCTCGGGTGATGGTATGGTGTGGCATTTGGAAGGATCGCATCATAGGCCCCCTCTTTTTCGATGAACATGTCACTGGAGGCACCTACCTACGCATGCTCAAGGAAGAAGCATTTCCCAGTGTCTTGAACGAAGAAGGAAATTTCCCAACATGGTTCCAGCAAGACGGCGCTTCTGCACATTACAGCACCCAAGTAAGGGAATACCTGTACCAACAATTCCCTGGTTATTGGATAGGACGTCGAGGGCCTGTGGAATGGCCAGCTAGAAGCCTGGATCTCATGCCACTAGATTTTTATCTCTGGGGCCACTTGAAAGCCCTGTTATACGCAGAGAAAATTAAGAGTGTCGAACATTTGCGGCAGCGCATTATTGGGGCATGTAACACCATTACTCCTGACATCATTCACCATGTGCTTTTTGACTGGGTATCACGTCTGAATTTGTGTATTGAAAACAATGGTGGACATATTGAGCATGTTCTGTAAATAAAAGCTTTTGTTTTGCCTTTTTTTATTTTTCCTATGATGCCGGACTTATGGGACACCCTGTATATTAGGCCGTAAAATGCAGGCCTCTCAAAGTAGTACAGCCTTCAATATGGACAACTTCATGGTAGATATTGATCGTGTGTTCCGCGTTGCGTGTCATAGTGCCACACCTTATACTCTTAACTTCAATTCTCAGGCTATATACAGGCGGCATATAAACGCTGATCGTGGTTCCGGGTTTATAGCACTAGTCTTGTCCTGTATGTTTACTGTACTAAATACACAGAAGCAAAAAATTTGGTTGCCTACGGTTGTGCAGCGTGCCCGTAAACTGGCTTCAGATTGGAAGCTTGAGTTTGATTGTAATATGGGTCGTGAAGAGCTGAGAAGGGTAGAAGAGGAAATGAAAGTTCGTATAGTTGTATTTGGAATGGATGATCGTCGTAGGACTTTGTATGTTTTTAAAAGCAGTGTGAGAGATCGTACAAAACCTCTACTTATTTTAGGATTGTGAGGTTCAACGTCTCTCCCCATCCGTAATGTAAGGGCTCTTTACGCGAGTTCTGATAAAAGTAAAAAATATGGAAGGCATCATGATTTGTGTAAGGGATGTCTCGAGTTTGAGGATGATATAGTGAAACATTGTAACAATTGCCACATGGTATGTGCGCAGTGTAAAAGCTCCAAATTTGAAAGCCGTGTGGTTGAAGCTGAGAAGAGGGACTGTGATATATTCAGACGCACATTTTTCAATAATAATTGTTTTGAGCTCCATAAGTCAATTGGCCCCTGCAGGAAAATGAGAATCTGTGAATGTGGTATGTTTCATATGATGGATAATTGGGGGAATTTCAAGCATAAATGTGATGAAATTCACTTTTCTACATGCCGTGAGAAAATAAGACGGTTGGAGTAAAGCTTGTATGTTATGTGAAAGACGCTAAGCATAAAAATAGACCTTGTATAACTGTGTACTATGATATAGAAATATATACGATTGCTGAAACCAAAGAGGTTATCCCACATCTACTTTTAAACAAGACTATCAGTGATGAGTACATGGAGGTCGAGTGTGATGAGTGTCACAAATGTGGTAAACGGACAAACGTATTTAAAACGATTGCACACGATAGTCCCTGAAACTCTTTGTGTCCTATATTGTCAAGTTAGTCGTGAGAGAGTAAAACTAAACTCGTAAGTGATCGTTAGGCAACGGACCTATGTCTCTCGGACTAGAGATTAGGACATTCGAGATCATGTTAGATTTTCAATCTTTTACAGGGGGAACCCTGGGCTAAAAGTTCCCCCTTCCCCCCCCCCCCCCCGATGGTGGGGACTCGTAAGTGGAAACCGCTAAGCCACTTGGCTTTCACGTTTGCCCTATGAGTCCATTAAAACGCTTGTCAATTTTTAAACAGTTTTTCATCAATCTTGTAACAAATCTTTAGGCACACAGAAGACTGACCACCTCCGGTGCCTGTAGCCAAACCTAAGGCATAGGTTCGGTAATAAGCTAAAAAATGCCACTGGACGGCTGGAGATTTGTGCGATATCGCAAGTATCGGCCAAAAGGAGCCGGATGTACACGGAATGTAGCCCACATACGTTACTCTATGTACGTAGCCCTAATAAGCTCTATATCCAATCCCATGACGACGAGAGATGAAACGGGACATTGACTTTAACGAGGTGAGTTGCTCTACACTTTCGGCGACGAGGGTAGAGCCACAGCAACTGTCGATGGTGCTGGGAGGAGCAATCCTTAATTCATAGACGTTTTCCTGCACCCTGGATTGGTATTCATTTACCTATGAGATAGGGTTTAGAATGGACTCTGTCGGCAGAATTGCGTTGTAGCGACTGAACGTCTTAACCGTCGTTATAGTCGTAGACGTTTGATGCCAATCAACAGTCTTGGACACTGTGGCTCGCGGGCGCACCTTGTTGGTCACTCGTGATCTCTCTGAAATTGTAGTTTAGAAATCGTGCCGCTTTCGCCGAGGCTTTCGGCGGATTCGTCCGAGCGACGCTAATGTAACTGGCCGCGGACTGTTCGTCGTCTCGATCGGCGAATTGCTCTTGTAAACGGTCTCTCTCTTGAGTTTTTTGGGTGAAGTTTGAACAAGAGAGTCACAGTCCGGAGTCCGCTTCGGGCATTGTTAGTTTTTAGGCCGGGTGACTCCTGCTCAGCAATTTCGTGGGCTTGGGACCCGGGCGGACTTGACGTCGTGCGTGCGCTCAGGCGCTCTCGATGTGGCGGTCTTGACCTATACGAATTGATCTGAAATCAGGCAATCCATCCGGTGGGAGCCGCCGCGCTCTAAGCCTGCTTTGGGCCCATCTATCAACTATCAACCATAAAAAAATAAACCACCCACCCCCCCCTTTCTATCCATCTACCTTTCTTTCTGTATTTCTACCCCATCCAACTCTCTCAATGAGTAAACGGGACTCTACCTTCCGCGAAAAGTGAGTTTGCGAGGGATTATGCCTGCTGCTCTTGTGCAGCAACCAGGCAGCCTTTTTATTCCTCAACGACGAATGTAAGCGTTAGATACGCCCCGTTCATCGTTAAGAGATAGTCTGGAGGAACGGGTGCAATCAAACGTTCCAGATTCCTCCGGGCGACCGAACATAGTTAGATTTTGTAGTTTGAGTCGACCGGATTGATGGTTGAACGGAAATCAGTTGGGAGCTGTTGTAACATACACACCCCACCCTAAGCGACAGCAGAGTAAGGCGGGAGCATGGTTTATGATAATTCATAAGGTTTCGTACGCATTTTCTGGTTTACCGAAATTCTGTCGAGAAGGCGAGCGACGCTAATGGAAATGGCCCAGACTCTTCGTCGGCGGGCGGAGGGAGGCGTCGGCGGTGCTCCTTTAGCGCTGCTGACGTTCCTTCTGTCACGACCGGTCGATTTGCTCTTGTTAATGGCTGCTATCTTAATTATTGTTGTCTCATTCTCTTTAACCCTTTGCTGGTTTGCTGTGGAAGCCATAACCAGCAAACAGGAAAGAAATAGCCCGGAGTAGCAAGTTGTTGAAAAGCTTCCATAGTCCCTCCAGGCGGTTAAGGTATTTCTGTCTAATTCTTTCTCCCTAAATCTTTTCCTCCTCCTTGAGCTACGTAGATGACAACACTCGGTGCGATCGGCCGAGAAGCATCGTCGCGTGGAATCGAGTCGAGTCGAGTATGCCACCCTCACTCTCTTGCGTTGTTTTACGTAGCGGTCTTGTTATACGCGATGGCGGTCCAGAACGAGGTCCTCTATGAGGTCCTTTACTATGGCCCTTCGTGGAAGCATGATTCGCGGCGTTAGCAGGCAGGATCGAGAGAGAAACACCGTCTCTCTCACTCTCTTGCGTTGTTTTACGTAGCTGTCTTGGTATACGCGATGGCGGTCCAGAACGAGGTCCTCTATGAGGTCCTTCACTATGCCCATTCGTGGAAGCATGATTCGCGGCGTTAGCAGGCAGGATCGAGAGAGAAAAAGACCCTCTATTTCTCGCGTTGTGTTAGCTTGCAGTGTTGGTATAAGCGTTGGCGGTCCAGAACCAGGTTCTTCACGAGATCCTTTAGTATGCCCCTTCGTTGAAGCATCACATGCAGCTGGAGCAGCCAAGAAAGAATCAAAAAACCGTCTATCTCACTATCTTGCGTTGTGTACGTAGCGATGTTGGTATACACGTCAGGTGGTCCATAACGGGTTACTACCTAAGATCCCTGATTATGCCCTTCCGTGGACGCATCATTCGCGGCGAAACCAGTCAGGAAAGAGAAAGAAACACCCTCTATCTCAATCTGATGTAAATCAGAAAGAGAGAGTCGGGAGTGCAGGTTCTCCGGGCGCCCTAATTTTTTAGGGAATGATATATAGCCGTTCTATTCAGGTATCTCTATGTAAACTAATAAGTAGCGCTAATAAGCTCAGCCCAAAGCCAAGTTACGAAAGATGATACGGTAGTGACCCGTATAAGTTGTTGCTGTACGCGATAGAGGTCTAGAACGGGGTTGACCGTAAGTGCCGTCCGCCGCCGGTACGGCTCGTCTTTGCTCATCGAGTCGTGTCGGTCGGTAGAGGATGGTTACTCGAGGCTATCTCGCTGAGCTCCCTTAGTAAGACCTGCGAGGCATCATTAAAAGCAGACATGAAAGAAAGAGAGAAAAAACACCCTCTATTTCAATCTCTTGCGTTGTGTTCTGTGCGTTGTTGGTATAGGCGGTTGTTTTCTAGAACGGGTATGTTATTATGATTCCCGTTCTAGGCAATGGTGCCGTCGAAGCATCATTCACAGCGGAAATAGCCTGGAGAGAGAGAGAGAGAGAGAGAGAGAGACACTCGATCTCAATGCCTTGCGTTGTGATACGTTACGCTGTTGGTATAGGCGGCGGCGGTTTTTTAGAACGGGTATGTTGCTATGATGCCTGTTCTAGGGAATGGCGCAGTCGAAGCATCATTCGTAGCGGAAACCGCCAGGAATGAGAGAGAGAACACCCTCAATCTCTTGCGTTGCGATACGTTTCGTTGTTGGTATAGGTGGTTCTCGTTCTCTACAACGGAGTTCCTGATCCGAACCCCGTTGCAGACAATGGCTCTGCCGAAACATCAATCTTAGCGGAAACAGGCAGGAATGAAAGAGAGAACACCCTCAATTTCTTACGTTCTTACGTAGCGGTCTTGGTATACGCGTAGGTGGTCCATAAGTGGCTTCTACCTATGATCCTTGATTATGCCCCTCCGTCGACGTATTATCCGCGGCAAAAACAGCCAGGAAAGAAAGAGACACTCTCAATCTTTCTTGCCTTGTGTTTCGGCGTGTTGTTGGTGTTAGCGGTTGTTTCTTGCAACAGGGGACGTGATCCGATCCGTTTTGCAGGCAATGGCGCCGTAGAACCATCATTCGCAGCAAAACCAGCAAGGACAGAGAGAGAGACACACAATCACAAACATCTTAAGTGGCTTGCGTCCGGCCACTCGGTCTACAATACCCAATGGGTAAACTGAGTTTTTCATTAGGCATCAAGCCCTCTCACATTCCTACACGAATTAATTAAATAAGTAGTTTCGTGAGAATGTAAAGACAAAAACTCACATTCTCACCTATTGTAAATATGTTACCTACCTATTGATTCTCACAAGGATATAGCCGTTTTTGTAGCCCAATCTCTGAATTGCTCCGAAAAAGTCATGCAAGGACCTATAGGGGGGGGTTCAGAAATTTCCATCTTAAACTGAAGTGTAAACTACTTGCATTAAAAAAAGATGCCAACTTGTTACGAAAAGGTGCATCCAATTGCTTTTGGTAAATTAGCTAGAGACTTTTGTGGACTTTGTTTTCGGAATTTGCTTATTAGCGGCAACATACCACTTTACTTAATAACGCCAGAGGATTCAATCTGTGGCCAAGTTCAAAAGAATGAATGTGTATATTCTTCCCCATAAAGGGGCAAAATTTGACACAGTTCCTGTATAAGGAGCTGCTTGAGCACTAGTCATCTGAGATATTTACAGGTGATCCCTTGAAAAGAGGAAACAAACTTATACACATGCAGATAAGAAGTAATGTAGTTTAAAGACACTTTATTATTCACACCTTGTAAATTAACAAAGCTACCCAAGGTAATGGGCGTAGCCGCCGAAGTTTCAAAGGATATTTCCGTTACACATTCCTCACTCGCGATATTTTAAATTACGTATGACTACCTCCACCCAAACATTACTTTAACTATGAATGTATGAGTACAGGTGAACGTGAAGATTTTGACCGCTTAGACCGCCGATCTTGTGCGCGTGCTTAGAGTATGTTTCCAGGCCTTTAGAAGGATATACATAGACCGTTTCAAATGCGACCCGTTGCAAGTCGGAACCACGATCGCCTCATTATGCTTTACTGTGTTCAAGAACAATTTCATGCCTAAAGACACCTTAGCCGTCCTTCACAGAAACAATCCCCGCAGTTATGGGCACAAGGCTATTTACTGGCTCATACTCATACAGCAGCAGACAGGTGTATACATAAAGCATGCCCGCAACACGGGAGAAGTACACATTAAGGTCAATGGGCGGGTTTTTGGGTCGATTCTAAGCGAAAACCGTGCCACTGGTGAAAAGACTGTGTACTCCTTTAACCGTTGCTGGTGGCACGGATGCCCCCGCGATCAGCTTATAGGCGCCCAGTTCACTCACAAAATCTTGTGGGAGCATGAGTATGATGCACGGATGGAAAGTGATGGATATTACCTTGAAGAAATAAACACGATCAAGCGTTCAATGGTGCTGGATCCTCTCAAATGCGATGATAGATTGTTTGGAGGGCGTACAAATCCCTTCAAGCAATACTTTCCTCCTACAGAGGGCGTGAAACTGCATTACAACGACTTCTGTTCTTTATACCCCTACGTGATGAAGAACAATCCGTACCCCGTAGGTGCACCTGAAAAACTGGTGGGACCTGACCTGCCCACCATCGAGGCATTTATGGATGCTGATCTTACCCGTCTTTATAGACCACAAGTTCATGTTTCCCCTGTGCGTGAAGTGCGCAGAAGAGAACAATGGGTCTTGTAATCACATAACCAACAAGCGTAAGATCAGAGGCGTATATACAAGCACTGAGCTTTCCCTAGCCGCTCGCCATGAATGCAGAATATTGAAGATATATGAGGTGTGGAGGTTTCAGAAGCTTCCCAATCTTTTCACGCCATATATAAACACTTTTTTGAAGGATAAGGTAGAGGCTTCAGCGTATCCACGAGGAGTTGATACCGAAGGTGAAAAATCGGCTTATATTCAGCGTCACCGTGACCGTGAAGGGATACAGCTTGATTGTTCCCAAATTGTAAAGAACCCAGGCAAGCGCTTTAGTGCAAAGTTGTGTCTAAACAGTCTTTGAGGAAAATTTGCACAGAATACAGGCAAGGGGAACGTTCATTTCGCCCAAAGTTATAGTGAATCTCGGATTATGCCAACGCTCCCGATAAAGAGGTCATGGAGATCGTGAATATAGGTAATACGGACATTACCGAATTGACCACAGACACATCGTGTTGTACAAACATACCTGTAGCCAGCTTCACAACGGCCTACGCACGCATCAAACTTTGGGGTCTATTGCATTCTCTTCGGCGGAGGGTTCTGTACGCCGATACAGATAGTGTGATATTCACAGCGAGGGAGGGTGAATACATGCCGCCTATTGATAAGTTCCTCAGAGAGTTGGCTGATGAGATCAAGGATGATTATTCAGACACCGCCTACGCTATCTCCTTTGTATCAACAGGGCCAAAAACTTATGGTGTACGGGTGAGGGTAGGGGAGGATGTGAAATATAGCGTGAAGGCTAAGGGTATCACGCTCAACCAGGCGAATCGGCTGGTTGTTAACCCAACTGACTGTAGAGACCCACAATTTTCGGGCGCAGAAGTTGGGTGGCGTGAAGGAACTTAGGGGTTCGAAGGTATGCTGTAACACCTATAGGAAACGTTACCAGGTGCCTGGTACCTATGATACCGTACCCCATGGATACCATAATCCTTGATTGTTATATATTCTATTAACTTGTTAACGCTATGTTTATTATATTTATTACACGTATTTGTAAATATATACCTTGACTAATTCGATGATATGTTTATTAAGTAAATCGTGTTTCAATTAGCGTTTCACTTTCTCCGTTGTGTGTGTGTGTGTGTGTGTGTGTGTTTGTGTGTGTATGTACAAGATAAAGTTCTAATCTCCGCCCCCTGTATGATCGATCAATGGTCACGTGACTCCTGCTACTACCTGGGCATATCTCTACCCCTGCGTTCTCAGTTGACCGCTACAAGCCCTGAAACTCAGACGCGCATTTGAAGAAATCCCACGAGACGAGAAATAGTAATGGCTACCTTTAATATTGCGTGTTCGACGTTTATGAAGTGGTATTCCGCAAAGTGTGAAGATGTGGTGGATACTCAAAGACTCCCTATCCCTCCCTCCTTTGTTACTTTTAAGGGTATATTGATTGAACCGTGCGAAGCTTGAGGAACAAGAGGTACAAATACTCAACGGCTATTCTGGCGAGAGCATTGCAGGATTTCGTGGTACAAACAATGTATTGAACTATGTTGTAGGACTAATCTTTATAAAAGCTTATACCGTGAAGTGGAAGAAACAACACGTCCAGAAGAGAAGCAACGGTTATGGTTATTGAGTCTTGTTAATGAGTGGTGTGATAAGTGGTATTATATCATGTTGCATCATACCGAGTACTCGTACCCTGCGGCTGAGAATGTAAATCTTGTCATAATGGAGAATCTGAAGTATTTTTACCACTACATCAATATATATCATGACGAAGTTTGTAGTGAGGTTGTGGCTAAGGCATGCGTGAGTTTTTAATAGAATTTTCAGACGAGTATTGTCTGCTAAGCAAAAACGAAAAATATGGTCATATGTTCCTCTCAAATAGTGCGCCGGAGTGTGAATAAAATGTGTTTAGTTCGTGAAAATCCCCCTGAACGAAAATGTCTGGTACATTAAAACCGGTATTGTTTCATGTATCGCAGATGGAAAATTTCTCGAGACACCTACCCAGTATAATGGGATACAAGTATTCACATGAATCTTTCACGTTGGAACAACGCCGTACACGATTCATCAGCTTATGGTGTAACTCACTCCTCCACACCTGCCGTCGAGCCGATCCGCCCACCTGTAGCTCATATTCATCTCAGAGCTTGAAACGACTGGATGTGCACTCCTCACAATCGAATAAGGTGGAGCTTCCTTCAAGCAGCATTCTCAATGCCGTGTACGATGTGTCCATGACGAAGTCATTGCGCATGTTCAGGCGTAAAACTGGTGCCATTAACTATGTACTGGAAACGACTTGTAGACAAACAAACTCTGGTAAACGGAATGTTGTTTATTTAAGTGTTGAGATGAATAGTCTTCGTGGTAGTTGAGGAGTGGTGCGAGGATCGTTATAAAATACCTGCAGGTGTAGTCACAAGAAGAAAACAGATTAGTGATATCCTCTCATATGCCATTGTTTCTACGTTGTGTATAAATAACGATCAACCATGAATTGATGTACGAATGATGTGGAAGAATGCATCTGATAATATCATTCTTGTCCCTATGCGAAACCGTTTCATCCTCGACAGAATGCTTGAAATCGTCGGTTTCCGCAAGCTGAAGCTTATATTAGATGTGCGTGTTACGGATATGCTTTATTTTTATACGGTTCTTCAATACGCATACACCGCTCTGCTCGATGGGTTTACCGAGTGTAGAATTGAACAATGCGAGAATGGTCTAGAGCTGAATGCTTATTTAAAAGGTTTAGACTCTTCGAAATATCATGAACTTTGGTACAAAGGACTTCAGCGGTACAGGGCTGAGCTCACCTACACTGTTCACCTTGAAGAATTGTATCTTTATATAATGAGCAGCTGTCGTTACGACTTGGAAGATTATTTCAAATGCCGCGATGAATTGTGAAGATGAGTTCACGATTGAAAAGCTCGGATCGGTAAGAATAAACCCTCGATTGGAAAGGAGTGTTTATAAACTTGTATTTAATAATGATGTTGTGGCTAACGATGACCTCTTTGTACGTGCTTTTGAATGTATTCTGTCTGTGTTTAAAGATAACTTGCCAATCGAATGTAAAGTGGGCACAAAAATAGTATTGAACGAAATAAAGGCCCTTTACATCGAGTATAGGCATCCCTATAACTTGAGTTGTGAAATAATGTTAAATCGTATTTATTTCATAGTGCAAAGAAACAATGATGTAGCTGTAGACTCGATCACGTACGAGTTTAGTGTTTTAGTTAAGAGCAGTAGAACATAAAGTGTATATATCAGGTCATCCCATAAGTAATGTCGTTTTTTACGATAGATTAAGTTTAAACTAGTCCTACTCGGTTTAAGCATAAATTTTCTGAAGATTATATCTAAGAGGAGATCTATCGTGTTTCGCTGCCCTACTTTACAGACCTTGACCAGTGAAGACGTGTGTTTTGCTGTATATGAACCTCTCATAAACATGGCGGTATCAGAAGAGCATATCAGGCATATAATGCTTTACGAGTTCAGAAAAAGGGAATAGTGCTACTGAAGCAACGCGAAACATTCAGGACGTTTATGGCAACGATATTCTGCATGTGAGGAAATGTCAAAGATGGTTTCAAAAGTTTAGGAATGGTGACTGCTGTTTGACAGATGCAGTACGCTCTGGACGCCCTGCTGAGTTTGATGATGACCTGCTGTTAGCCACACTTGAAGACTGTTCAACAACTGTCGAAGAATTGGCACAGAAACTCAATTCATCCCCGTCCACCATCCATCGACATTTGCAACAACTCGGGAAAGTGCCTAAGTTAGGAAAATGGGTGCCACATGAATTGTCGGTCGACAATCTGAGGGTGCGGGTAAACATTAGCACAGCTCTTCATTCCCGTGAACTCCAAGATCCGTTTTTGCACCGTTTAATGACTGGTGATGAAAAGTGGATACTGTACCAGAATGTTAAGCGCCGTCGACAGTGGGTTTGTGCCGGACAACCAGCGACACCACAGCCAAAACCAAATCTTCCCCCTCAGAAGGTGTTGCTTAGTGTTTGGTGGGATAAAGGTGGTGTAATACACTTTGAAACCTTACCACACAACCAAACAATCACCGCTCAAGTCTACTGTCAACAAGTGGATCGATTAAACACTGCACTAAAAGAAAAGAGACCTTCTTTGGTTAATCGGAAAGGAACCGTGTTCCACCACGACAACACACGTCCTCATAACGCTCGCTCGGATCACTTCTTCAAAAATTGAGGAGCTTGGGTGGGAAAAACTTCCACATCCTCCATATTCTCCAGACCTTGCGCCTTCAGATTATCATCTCTTCAGGAGTCTGCAAAACTATCTTGACGAGAAACAGTATACTTCTTTAGATGACCTGCACACCAGTCTTTGTACGTTTTTTGCCTAAAAACCGCCTGAATTTTATAAACATGGCATTGAAAAGCTTGTAGGACGTTGGCAGAGTGTCATTGGTTTTGATGGAAAATATATACTAGATTAAAAAGTTTCAGTCGTTTTTTTTTTTCCTTCAAATTCCGATCTAAAAAACGACATTACTTCTGGGATGACCTGATATTTTGAAGGTTTTGCAGTATACTTATTTTCTGTATATTTAATTATTTAATGTAAATGCATATATAGATTTCGCGTGTGATATTATTTTGATGATTATATTCCATCGTTTAAAACTGTGTATTTCTTATATTATTATTTTTTATTATTTTTTTTATTATATATATATTCTTCGTTTAACTTGTGTATTTCTTGTACTATTATTATTTTTTGATTGTATATATATTCTTCGTTCAACTTGTGTATTTCTTATACTATTGTTATTTTTTATTGCATATATTCCTCGTTTAAACTGTGTATAGAATGAACTAATTTGATTGTGTATTTATTTTCTATATATTTCATGAAATTATTTCCAATAATTCGTCTAAATAAACAGAATGATGTAATGGTGTTTTATTTAATTCTTTTGGTTGTATATATAAACGATATTATTTAATTAAATAAATATATATATGTATACCAAATAAATAAAGGGTGCATTCTGTCAACTCAAAAATAATAATGTGTACCTGAACAAGCCATTTATGCCTTCTAGCCAGATTAAGCCTTCTAAGCCAACTGGCTGATTAGGACCTTCTAAGCCAAGTGCAAAGACCAAGAGCTTTATTATGCGTCCGGAGGATCCAGTCGAAGGATGGTCTCTCTCTCTCTCTTTCTCTCTCCTATCTCTCTTAGGCTAGATTGATTCCCCCAGCTTGTGGCAGCTGGGGAGAATCCACGTTGCTTCTTTTTTTCTTTTTTTTGGCACCCTGTGGTGGGGGTAAGAGTAGCAACAAAATGGGGTTCTTGCAGCGAGGGGAAGGGGTCTTGCAACAAGGGGGAACGGGGAGGGGGGTCTTGCAGCAAAGGGGGTCTTGCAACATTGATCAATATTTTCAACATTGCGATTGCAATTGTACCCTCCCTTTTTGCGCCCATACAACTGACTAAACATAACAGTTGCGCATCACGGACGAATTCACTATAATCTGCGGAGTACCTGGCGCCATGGCGGGGCAACATACTACAGTATATATATAGGTTTTAAATTTCCTTTTTGTTTTGCTGTACATTATTTTTTTTGTTTTAATTCTTATTATTTACTTTTAAATATTGTTATTCAGCGTACGATTGTTAAAATTTCTTAGTTACGGCTTTGTGCATATCAGTTTTCCTTAAAAAATAACGTTTATTTGAAATACGTGTTTGTTACGAGAAAGTAACTATTAAAATAATTATGGAAACGTTATGAGGCAAAGTCACCTTAAGCAGTTACACGTAAGTTACTGTATTACGGAGTAACTGACAAAAAAAATATTATGGAATTGTTACGCATGAGTTATGCAGTAATTAGAATGTTGTCGTTAGATGTTTTCTAAATTCATACTCACCAAGAAAAATTTAAAAAATTCAACCATAACTACGATCAATCACAACCTAAATAACTCTCATAAAAGACTTCGTCAATTTTTTGTCATTCAAAATAATAGCGATTTAAGTTAATTACGTTTAAATTCATCCCTTTTCCTTTGATGTTAACTAAAAGATGATACCAAATTGTTTCACTTAATCTCCAGTAATTTAAAAAAAAATCTTAGCCCAAATAAAAATTTGAACGGAATTCTAATTAACGATCAATTTATACTTAAACTCAGGAAAGACTTTAAACAACTTTTGTAGAATACTATTGGTAGTTATTAATTAGTAATAGAACATTATTTCAAAAACATTCTAAAATTATTTAGATTTTACTGAACAGTGTTAAGCATTAGATATACACAATATTAAATTTACTATGTCTGCCAATATGTTCCTCCTTTAAATTTTCCTACCTTGGATTCTAACTTACAAAGTATCAATAACTCAGAAAATGTCAATAACTTTATACTCTACTAATAATTACTCCACCCATAGCCATTATTAAACTCCAAAAAGTCCTCAAAACCTACCTAACTCTCTCTCTCTCTCTCTCTCTCTCTCTCTCTCTCTCTCTCTCTTGTTTCAACGGAGCCTAAGTGGTTTAGTCGGGCGTATAGGAGGGCGAAGGCCACTCGTTCCCACGAGAACACTGAGTCTTATGTCCGCCTGTGCAGGGAAGTCAAGGCAAAGGTTGGGCTAGCCAAGCGTAACGAACAACTCCAGATGGGAAGCCTCTGCAAGGCGAACGCTAAGGAATTCTTCAGTTATGTTAATAGTAGAAAGCCCATTAGAAGCATGATAGGCCCGTTAAACGACCCTAGCGGCGTGCTGCGGACCTCCGACACGGACCTCGCTAATGTGCTAAATGAGTACTTTGCAGGAGTGTTCAACAGGGCGGACACCAACGTCATCCCCGAGCCAGAAGTCAGAAACGACGGTGCGACAGACGTTGCCGATAGAATAGACAAACTGAACGCGTTTAAGGCTCCTGGGCCGGACCAGTTCCTCCCCACAGTCTTGCGGGAAGTGCACAACCAGGTGGCTCCCCACCTGGCTACAATCTTCAACAAATCGTTGGAGACGGGCCAGGTACCATTAGTCTCACTTCGGTCGTAGGTAAATTATTAGAGGGGATAACAGCTGATAGGATCGTTGACCATTTGGATTCTTACAAGCTGCTTGGGCACTCCCAACATGGGTTTAGACGGCATAGGTCGTGTCTCACCAACCTGCTCGAGTTTTTCCACGTTATGTGGAGTGAGTACGATAAGAGTAGGGCCTATGATAAGGTACCTCACCGCCGGCTAATGGCCAAAGTCCGCGCGCTGGGTATTGATGGGGAAGAAGGTAGCTGGATTGAAAACTGGCTGAAGAATAGGCGGCAGAGGGTTGTAATTAAAGGGGCTACCTCGGGTTGGGACTCGGTCATAGCGGGGTTCCTCAGGGTCCCGTTTTGGTGCCACTGTTGATTATCATTTACATAAATGATATCGACGCTGGCATCGTCAGTAGGATCGCCAAATTCACTGATGACACCAAGCTTGGGGCCAATGTTGGGAAGCCCGAAGCGATCGAGCAACTGCGTGCGGACCTACTAGGAGAGAAGAGTGGTCCGAAAAATGGCAAATACCGTTTTACTTGGGTAAATGCAAGGTCATGCACATTGGCTACGCCAATCCCAAGTCGGACTACTCCATGTTGGGGAGTAATATCGAGGCCATTGATTTGGAAAAGGATTTGGGCGTGCTCACTAGCAGCGACCTTAAGTTTACAAAACAGTGCGTAGAGGTGGAAAAGAAAGCCCAGAACTGTTGGGTTATATCAGGAGGAAATTTCGATTTCGGAAGAGGGAGATTGTGCTCTCTCTGTACAATTCCCTGGTTCGGCTTCACCTGGCGTACGCTGCGCAGTTCTGGTCGCCCATCCTCAGGAAAGATATTGACAGACTGGAGTGATTCCAGGCGAGGGCCACAAAGTTAATCCCTTCTGTTAGGCATATGGGCTACAATCGACGCTTACACACTCTGAATTTGCTTTCGCGGGAAACTCGCAGGCTGCACGGTCAACTCATCGAGGTTTTCAAGCTCTTACACGGGTTCGACGATGTCGATTTTAGAAGCATGTTTAGTTTAAATGATAACTCAACTCGCAACAATGGTTGGGAATTGGATTTGAAACGGTTTAGCACTAGTGTGTGTGTGTGTGTGTGGGAATTACTTTACCTATAAGATCTGTGACACGTGGAACAGGCTACCTTCAGAAGTTGTCAACACATCCTTTGTGGACCAGTTCAAGAAAAAGTTAGACCAAATCTTGCACACTATTTGAAGATGTGTATGAATTTTTACCTGACACCCGCCGCCATTGGTACCTCTTCGGTCTGGGCCGCAAGGCCTTTTGAAGTACTTCTTTTCCTTGTAACTCCTTGTAACTCTCTCTCTCTCTCTCTCTCTCTCACGTACTTCCATGATTTTTGGAAGTCATATTTATTACAATGTTTTATAATTCAAAAATTTTAAAATGAAAAGAGTTTATTTGCAATCAACAGCCATGCAATGTATTTAAGCCCATTAAAAATACTTAAATTTTATGAAATTCAGAAATGGATTTCTTTGAACTCGCTAAATTTTTGGGCAAATTTTTATAAAGTTTATTTAAAATTTCTGTATCAACTTTTTAAATTCATTATGCATATAATCTTTAACCACATTTTAAAATTTAATTACTGTACAGGGTGTCCCATAAGTCCGGCATCATAGGAAAAATGATAAAAAAGGCAAAACAAAAGCTTTTATTTACAGAACGTGCTCAGTATGTCCACCATTTTTTTCAATACACAAATTCAGACGTGATACCCAGTCAGCCACACGGTGAATGATGTCAGAAGTAATGGTGTTACATGCCCCAATAATGCGCTGCCGCAAATGTTCAACAATCCTAATTTTCTCTGCGTATACCAGCGCTTTCAAGTGGCCCCAGAGATAAAAATCTAGTGGCATGAGATCCGTGCTTCTAGCTGGCCATTCCACAGGCCCTCGACGTCCTATCCAATGATCAGGGAATTGTTGGTACAGGTATTCCCTTATTTGGGTGCTGTAAAGTGCAGGAGCGCCGTCTTGCTGGAATCATGTTGGGAAATTTCCTTCTTCGTTCAAGACACTGGGAAATGCTTCTTCCTTGAGCATACGTAGGTAGGTGCCTCCAGTGACATGTTCATCGAAAAAGAGGGGACCTATGATGCGATCCTTCCAAATGCCACACCATACCATCAACCGAGATGCACCTTGTTCCTTTGAAGAGGTATACCAGTGAGGGTTGTTTTGAGACCAGTAGCGGGTGTTCTGTCGATTTACCTCACTATTTCCATAAAAAGCAGCCTCGTCACTGAACAGAATGGTGGACGGGAAATTGGTATCCCGAGCATATGAATTATGGTTTGTAGAGATAGAAAAATATGAATTTCTCCTATGATGCCGGACTTATGGGACACCCTGTATATATATATATGTGTGTGTGTGTGTATATATATTTTACAAAAGTTTTTATTATTGATGTGACTGCCAAGTATTATATAAGTGTATTCATTTCGGAGAGGCGAGATATTTTTTTAAAAATAGGATTAATTTTTACCTTCGTTTTGATAGTTTTTAATCGGTTAAACGTACCCTGCTACTCTTGTATTATGCTTTTAGTTTTGAGAACGGGACCAATTCAGGAGGGAGAATTGTGTTCGCTTGTGTCGAACAAAGGAAAATCCATCTTGTTTGTATAAAAAAGTAGATGGATGCGAGGTTAAATATAAAAAATCACCGTACTCGAAGTAAAATATTAATGATTTTACAAAATTTCGAGTCTTTGCTTTGAAATCATAAATTTTTTTTTATGTATTTTCATAAAATATAAAGTGTTATTGTAAATTTGCGATTAATGACCACATAGGATGCAATCTGTCACCAAAGTTACGAATATGGTACAAAAATACTACATTAAGAATTATAATAACTTTAACAAAAGCAGAGAACTATTTGTTGAAGCGAGTGAAGTCGAACTGAAATTAACGAGGCATCATTAAATTCAAGAAAGAAAGGAAACGCAGTTCTCCAGGTTTTTAATTCGAATTCCGCCGCTTTTTCTTTCCTTTCGTAAAAATTTATTATTATTCTTGATGCATTATTTTTAAACAATGTCTTCATTCAGTAAGTTTCCGATGAACTACTGTATATACAGTATATATATATATATATGTGTGTGTGTGTATATTAGTGATGCACCGATTAAACGGCATCGGCATCAGCTGTATCGGCCAACTTTTTGATCGGCATCGGCACCGGCACCGGCATCGGCCAAATTTGGCCGATGATGTGGCCGATTATATGAAGATATATGACTTTTTTCAAATTTCAACGAAAGACTTTTCATGAAAGTTATAAATAATATTACACATTATATTTATGAACTATATTTTTGCTTTGGAATATAGATATTAGATACTCTGCTAGATATATCCTAATGTGCTTATGTGTAAGAGAGGCTAGCTTCCAAAATGTGTTACATAGAAATAAAATAGTTGTTCAATAGCCTAGGCATCATGAAATACTGATTACTGAATTTTTTTATTAATTACTATTGTTTAGATTTTCAGTTTTTGCAGAGCACCTAGATATGAGAAATATTTCATTGCTTGGAAAATATATCATTAGTTATTTAATTTTCTAAATTCCATTCTCTTCCAATTTAAATTCTTTTGCATATTAAATACTGAAAACTGAGTAGCCATAATCAATAACTTTTTATTAGCAATAAAATGAGCAAATAATAATAATTAATATTTAATATTTAATACTATAAATTTGGTCAGGTAACTATAATTAAAAAGCTTAAAAGTGATAATGACTGGTGCAAGCTCCACCGGTTCAATTCCAACAAAAACTACGAGTTGGGTGTGTAAGCATTTTACTGTCAGTCGCGAAGATGACTCATTTGCTATTTGTGGTGAATGTAGCCAAAAATTATCCAGAGGAATCAAGGGAAAAATCAAGGAAAACTTTCACAACCACAAATATGTTACAACATATCAAAACAAAACATAAGGGCATTGCAAATTATGAAGAGGAACTTAAAAAGAAGGAAGGTGAAAAGAAAACGAAAAATACCAATCCACCTGCAGAACACTTAAAAAAGAAACTTGCAAGTACAAGTGCTACACAGCAAACCCTTTTTGAAACTTTTGAAAGGAAGAAAATTTGGGATATTAATGACCATAAAGCAATAGCAATTCATAATTTGCTAGGAGAAATGATTGCCACTGATATCCAGCCCTTTTCTATAGTTGAAGATATAGGGTTTCAAAGACTTTTGAATCATATCTGCCACAACTACTCTATTCCAAGTAGAAAATACATAACAGAGACTGTGTTTGAAAATATATATGATAAGGTTAGGAAAAAGATACAAGATGCAGTAGATGAGGCATCATTCATTTCATTTACAACAGATGGGTGGACTACTACCACAGCTAATTTATCATTCATAAGTTTAACTGGTCATTGGTTAACTACAGATTTTGAGCAAAGAACAGCCATCTTAAAGGTAACTCCTTCTGATGAGTCTCGTACAGCAACAAATATAAGTGAGTGCATTCAAAATGCTATGGATGACTTTAAAATTCCATCTTCAAAAGTTCATGTAATTACTCGGGACAATGCTGCAAACATGGTGGCAGGAGTAAATCAAACTGGATATCACGCATTACCTTGTTTTTTGCACACATTACAACTTGTTTTAAATGATGCCATATTCGTTCAAAAATGTTTTGAACATATGTTCAGTGTGCAAAGCTATTGTTGGTCATTTCAACCATTCTCCATCTGCATTTGACACATACAAACAGTATCAAGATCAATATGGTGTGCCCAATCACAAATTTATTCAGGACGTATCAACAAGATGGAATAGTGAATTATTTATGTTAGAGCGAATTTTGGAACAAAAGCGAGCTTTGATTCCATATCTTTGTGATCACCCTAAACTGAGATCTTTGGAAAATAACCAATGGCAACTTCTGGAGAAATTGGTTCACATTCTAAAAAATTTCAATGATTTGACAAAGGTTTTAAGTAAACGAAAAGCATTAGCTTCTTCCATCATTCCTACCATAAAGATAATGGATAGCTTTTTCAAGAAAGCTGAAAAATCGCAACAATTTCCAGGATTAGGTTCAACTATTTCTGTTTGGCAAACTTCATCAAAGGAAAGATTTCATAAATACTTAAAAGATAGAAATACCATTGTAGCCACTTTCCTTGATCCTAGATATATGACTAAATTCTTTGAAAAGGAAGATTTTGAAAGAGACATCAATGACACACTGATTACTTGGATGACTCAAACACTGCAGGTGGTTCTTCAAATGGTACTTCACCCACAAATTTTGGGCAATCTGAAAGTGAGATAAGTGATACTGAAGATTTCAGTTTTGATTTTTCATCATGCTACGCAGATTTTGTTCAGGAAAAAGCTAAGAAGAAGACACCAAAATCCAAGAGAAAGTTTGAATCTAAAGATTCTGAAGAAAACACCACCATCACTGAAATAAAAGCAGAAATAAAGAGGTATTTAGAATACAATCTCATTGGACCAACAGAATGCCCTTTCATTTGGTGGAAGAAACATGGGTCAAATTTTGATATTTTGTCTTGTTTGGTGTCTAAATACTTATCATCTCCTCCATCATCTGTTGAGAGTGAGCGATTATTTAGCTGTGGTGGCCAGGTTTACTCTCCCAAAAGAAACAAGCTAAGTGCATCCACTGGGGAAATGGTGATGTTTTTGCATCATAATTTACCATTACTAAATTTTAAATATTGAGAGGACTTGAGATGAGGAACAGTATTTTAAGGAAATAAAAAGGAAATACGAGTTTATGTTTAAAAACTAATTGAGCTTTTCAATTCTTTTTATGTTTTTTTGCAAATAGGGTGTCTTTTTTTTGCAAAGATTCATTTAGTGTACTGAGCATTATGAGTTATGACTTTACATATGCTTCTCTGAAGCCATAATTTGTTTAATTAACTGTAAAGACTTGCTAAGTTTAGTTATGGATCTGAATTGTATTCTCTTTTGTGTGATTTTTAAAAATAAATAATTTAATGTGGGAGGATCGGATGGCTATAAGGGGTGATGAGGAGGCCATTATAAAAAAATAAAAAAGTTAAAAATATTGTATAATAAACACACTTGTTAGATTTGTGTATATATTCATGACCTTTGTTGAAATATAGCTAGGAGGTACCTACTGTATTATTGCACCATACATAAAATTATTATTTTCACCTTTCTCTATGAAAAGGTGAAAAACGAGAAAACGAAACAAAGATGTCATAAATTAGTTGTAATGAAGGTTTTATGTAAAAACGATTTTCTTTGAGTAAAATGGGCAAATAACTGAATTAATCAGAACTCCAGTAGGCCTATTAGGTGTTCCCTGTTCCTCTATTTTTTATTCAAAGTTTTGAAACAAAATTCCAGTGAAAACGAAAAATTCAGACTCAAAATCAGGTTACAGCTATTAAGATGTTATTACTCCATTATAATAACTAATTTATTATGAAAATGAAAAGGTTTATTGGCAGATATAGTCCATATGACAAATATTATTAATACAATGACAGTTAATATACTAAGGATGAAATATATACAATTGATTAGAAATAATACTGTAATGTCGAAGTTAAGTGGAGCTACAGACAGACGTTTTCGTTCCAAGAAGTCCATAGCTTAGAGGATAAATGGCAGGACTCATGGATAGCTTGGATGATTGGGTTGGTTGATTTTTTAATTCTTTGCATTAGACTGTGTTGAGCACGTCTTGTTACCTCCGGGAAGCTCGGGACATTGCGGGTAGCAAACATTTGCGAAGCTGAGCATCTCGGAGGTAATTTATGTAAGAGTCTAAAAGACCTGTTGTACAGCAAATTTAGAGTTCTGCCAGAACCTTTTTTATAATTCACCCACAGTTGCTGTCCGTATATATTACTGCAGAAAGTACGAAAGAGAGTGTCTTTAGCTTCACTTGTACAGAATCGAAAGTTCCTTATGGTCATATTCGCTTTAGCACACAGGCTTCGAGATTGTTTGCTTACATCCGAGTCATCACTCAAGGAACTGGTAATAGTTTGACCCAAATACTTAAACTCTTGTACTTCCTCAATTACTTCACTATTCATTTTAAACCTTATATCAGCTGGCTGATTACAGCTTTTAGGATGAAATTGCATAACCTTAGTTTTTGTAACATTAAAAAGAATATCATGTTTCTGTGAATACACTTCGCAGACTTTTAGTAGCCGATCCAGACCTTTAACAGAGGGACTTATTAACACCATATCATCGACATAAACTAAGTTATTTATCCTTGTGTTATCTATACAACATCCCACTGTTGCCTCATTAAGTGAAGCAATTAATCCGTCGATATACACATTAAACAGCATAGGGGAGAGCAAGGAGCCTTGTCTCACCCCCGCAAAAGGAGCCAAAACACTTGGATAGTACATTGCCCCACCTAACAGTGAAAGATTGGTGGGAATACCAAAATTTCAATAAATTTAATATGTACATGGGAACCTTCCTGTCTTCTAGTTTTGCAAATAAAATATTGTGGTTCACCCTATCATATGCCTTACTTATATCTAGGAAACAGCTATAAATAGTTGAATTACTGTCAATGTATTTAGATATTGTTTCTTTAAGTACATAGATACACAGGTCAGTTGAGTGGGACCTTTTAAAGCCAAACTGATTAGATGTCCATAGGAAATCATTTAATCGGCGTAACAAGAGTTTTTCTAGTAGTTTCGAGAAGCAGGAAGCGAAAGCAATAGGCCTGTAATTATTGCTGGACAGAATGTCCCGTACTTATTTTTGACCAGGGGAAAGATATATACCCTCATGAACTCTGCAGGGATATAGCTATGAGAAGCATGGCTGATAGGAGCAATGATATATGCAGACATACTACGTCATTTGCATATTTTAAGTGCTCATTCGATAAGTCATCTACCCCTGACGCAGAACCAGCCTTTAACTCTTTAATTAACCTCTTTACTTCAGAAAATGATGTCAAAGTATTTTCCCTTGTCCCTCCCACAATCGTTTCGCTGCAATCTATCTTAAGATTATCCCTACTCACACTGTTAAGAATGTTAGAATAGTGGTTTTTCCCCAGCTTTGCAATTTCATCCTCCCCCGACACCCCATCCATTGTCGGAGGGAGGACATTTTTGACACCCGTTTGATTCTTAACAAATTTCCAAAATTTGTTATTATCGTTATTTATGCGAACTTCACAGGCTTTTGATGCTCGAATAGACTCTTCTTCCTGTTTACATCGCCTTATGGCCGCCTTATACTGACCCCGACTTCTACACATATTCAAGTATACTGGTCCTAATCTGGGTCTACCATGAAAGCACCACAAATCATAGACTTAATCTACTGTACACTAGGTACTGCAGATGGTAAGCTGGCTAGAGAAGGATATATAAAAAATTAATAATTTGATACCAACATAAGAAATCTTAAAAAATTTTAAGTTTTTGTTTATTAAATAATCGGCATCGGCACCGGCATCGGCGAAGTTGCTAGTCATCTGCATCAGCATTGGCTAAAATTTTCCTTCGGTGCATCACTAATATATATATATATATATATATATATACAGGGCGTCCCAAAAAAATGTATACACACTTTAACAGCTGATAGCTCAATTGATGTTTCTTTCTTTCCAAGTTAAACCCATTAGAATTAATAATGGCAGTCAGACTAAGCTTTGAACAAAGGAAATTCATTCTAAAATGCTACTGGAAGTGTGAAAACGCAGTTGAAGTGCAAAGACAGTTTAGGAGGGAGTTTCAAACAGATCCACCAACGCGACTTACCATCACTCGAATTAGAGATAAGTTTGAAGCCGATGGAACTGTTCAGAATGTCGACAAGAAGCGTTCCGGAAGACCACGGACATCGACAAGCCCCACAAAGCAAGAAGGAGTACTGGAAACGTATCACCAAAGTCCAAGAAAATTTGTGCGGCAAGCGAGTCGTGAGGTAGGAATTTCAGAATCGTCTGTCCAACGCATTTTGAAGCGCTGTCAATGGAAAAGTTACATTCCAAGATTAGTCCATGCTATTAATGAAGATGATCCGGACCGAAGAGTGGAGTATTGCGAGTGGTACTTGGCACGATGTGGATGTGGATTGGACGAAGGGGTTTCGTAGAATACCCTCCGCGTTCACCAGACCTCACACCACTAGACTTTTTTTTATGTGGATACTTAAAAGACAAAGTCTACGCTATAAAACCTGCAACAGTCGCTGAATTGAGAGCAGCCATTGAACGAGAATGCACACAAATACCAAACGAAATGTTTCGTGATGTTTGCGATTCCATTGCTTCGCGTTATCAGCAGTGCCTGGACCAGAACGGACGTCAGTTTGAAAACAGGCGTTGACAAAACAATTAAATAATGTCTGTAGATTCTATTACATTTTGAAAATGAAATGTATTTTAATAAACACTGCCTTTATAAGTATTTAAAGTGTGTATACACATTTTTTTGGGACGCCCTGTATATATATATATATATATATATATATATATATATATATATATATATATATATATATATATATATATGATGCAAACTCATAAGGAAAAAGAAAACTGATTCCAAGGCCTTTCGTGTATTCAGAAGTACACTTCGTCAGGGAATATACTTCTGAATACACGAAAGGCCTTGGAATCATTTTTCTTTTTCCTTGTGGGTTTGCATCATTCATTAATTTCACGTGTCTAATTGTGAAATTCATCCCATATATATATATATATATATATATATATATATATATATATATATATATATATATATATATGAACTAAAATCACAAAATAACACGTGATCTTATTAATAAGCAAACAACCACAGGGAAAAGGAAACACGAAGTCCGAGCGCTTTCGTGATATATTCACATTATCAAGGAGGAACAGAAAATAGACGGAGATTACAAAGTAAATGAGTTAAATAGACAAGCAAAAAATTCACAATCGGCACCTCAAATTAAAGGCCTTAAAGCCCTCTCAAGATTTTTTCAATTGATAACATAATCTGTAGGCTGCTAAATTACTAAATATAAAAGAAGTATATAGATGAAATTAGACAAAAAACCAATACAGAGAACAAAAATTATTATAATGGTTATTAACACTAATATTTAATTAAAGCAGGCAATTAAGTAGCAAGAATTTAATGAAAATAAATAGATAACATAGATAACAAATAGATAACATAATCTGTAGGCTGCTAAATTACTAAATATAAAAGAACTGTATAGATGAAATTAGACAAAAAACCAGTACAGAAAACAAAAATTATTATAATGGTTATTAACACTAATATTTAATTAAAGCAGGAATTTAAGTGGCAAGAATTTAATGAAAACAAAGGGAATGGTGCCATCGTCTTACAGAATCTTACACAATTTCTACAAACAGTCTGGAAAAATTGTTTTCCCAAAAGCAACCCAGTTGAAAAGTCCAATAAACCCCCCAGCAACCAAAGATTATACACGAAAGAAATATTACAATTAAAATAGACACATAAGAATGTTAACAGTTCTTAAAATAATATTTATTTATTTAACCAGGGCAAACCATTAAGGGGCAAGAATGCGGTCAAGAAAACAGTAGGCCCTTCGCCCTTTGATGTTACCGCTTTATTTACAAGAGTCCCGGTGGAGGATCTATTAGTGTTTCTTTCGGAAGAATTGGTTAAGCATAATTTGCCATTACCTGTGGCTACAATTATAGAATTAATTAAGCTGTGCATAGTAGACTCAAAATTTGTGTTCAATAATGAATATTTTAGGCAGAAATTTGGTATGGCGATGGGAAACCCTCTCTCCCCCATTTTGAGTAACTTATATATGGAGTTTTTTGAAAGTAAGTTATTAAGGAAGATTCTGCCAAATTATGTTCTATGGTTTAGATATGTAGATGATGTTCTTCGACTTTGGCCAGTGACTTTAAATCTCAATGAATTCTTACCCAAACTTAATAATTTAACTCCCTCTATCAATTTTACAGTTGAAATAGAAAAAGATTCTTCGATCCCTTTTTTAGATGTTTTAATATATAGGTCTGGAAAAAAGTTTAAGTACAATATTTACAGAAAACCCACTAGTAATTGTTCCTATATACATTATTATTCTGATCACCACATTAATGTAAAACGATCCGTTCTTTCTACTTTGTTCCTAAGAGGCCTACGAATTTGTAGCCCAGAGTTCATTGACGACGAAATTAGTAAAATATACAAAATTGCTTTTGATTTAAAATACCCAAAGAACTGCATAGATAAGTCCTTAAAAATGGCAAAGAAAACCTTCTACGAAGTAAAGGATAAGATTCCTTATAACACAAAAAATGTTTTAGTGTTACCATTCACAGAAAATTTCCTTGATCTGCCGAATCTGCTGAGGACTTTTAACGTAAATATTGCGTTCAAAAATGTAGATGTAATTAAGAATTCATTGATTAAGAACTCCCCTTTAAGTGAACAGGGTTGTGTATATAAAATCCCTTGCACAATATGTAATAAATTTTACATTGGCCAAACTGGTAAGACCCTTGAGTTACGTATTAAACAGCATCAATACAGTATAAGAAGTGGCCAGGAATCTAACGCCATTTTCATTCACGTAAGAGATACTAATCATCGCATTGACTGGAAAAACGCTTCCAAATTAAGGTTTAGTAAATCTATTGTTAGCAGAAATATACTGGAATCAAGTGTGATCAAGAATAATGCGGACTTGGTCCTTAATATTAGCCCTGGGTTGTATAAATTAGACTCGTGCATTGTCAGAAAGCTGGCGAAGGGCCTACTGTTTTCTTGACCACATTCTTGCCCCTTAATGGTTTGCCCTGGTTAAATAAATAAATATTATTTTAAGAACTGTTAACATTCTTATGTGTCTATTTTAATTGTAATATTTCTTTCGTGTATAATCTTTGGTTGCTGGGGGGTTTATTGGACTTTTCAACTGGGTTGCTTTTGGGAAAACAATTTTTCCAGACTGTTTGTAGAAATTGTGTAAGATTCTGTAAGACGATGGCACCATTCCCTTTGTTTTCATTAAATTCTTGCCACTTAATTTCATGCTTTAATTAAATATTAGTGTTAATAACCATTATAATAATTTTTGTTTTCTGTACTGGTTTTTTGTCTAATTTCATCTATATAGTTCTTTTATATTTAGTAATTTAGCAGCCTACAGATTATGTTATCAATTGAAAAAATCTTTAGAGGGCTTTAAGGCCTTTAATTTGAGGTGCCGATTGTAAATTTTTTGCTTGTCTATTTAACTCATTTACTTTGTAATCTCCGTCTATTTTCTGTTCCTCCTTGATAATGTGAATATATCACGAAAGCGCTCGGACTTCGTGTTTCCTTTTCCCTGTAGTTGTTTGCTTATATATATATATTATATAAGCAAAAAACCACATGGAAAAGGAAAAGGGAACACGAAGTCCGAGCGCTTTCGTGATATATTCACATCTTCAGGGAGAAACAAAAAATATATTTGCTATATTGCTATATTTTTTGTTTCTCCCTGAAGATGTGAATATATCACGAAAGCGCTCGGACTTCGTGTTTCCTTTTCCCTTTCCCTGTGGTTGTTTGCTTTTATATATATATATATATTATATATATATATGGGATGAATTTCACAATTAAACACGTGAAATGAATGAATGATGCAACCCACAAGGAAAAAGAAAAATGATTCCAAGGCCTTTCGTGAATTCATTCCCTGACGAGGTATACTTCTGAATACACGAAAGGACTTGGAATCATTTTTCTTTTTCCTTGTGGATCTGCATCATATATATGCAGTGAAATGCAATGCAATGACAACATTTTAAACTTGGTTTAAGTTACTGAATTTGTAACTTTGTTGAGACATTTATGATAAATAAGTGACATAAAAACCTTCAAGAAGGACATTTTAAATTAGTTATAATTTTCCAATAAATGAGAACACGTATACCAGGTGGTTGAATAGGTTTAAAAACATTTCTTTTAAATATTCCATTTTTAACTTTCTTATATTATAGAAATTACTTCAATTCTATCTTTTTTGCATTTCTACTTGATTGTCTTACAGGTAAATAAATAAATTATATATATATATATATATATATATATATATATATATACAGGGTGAGTCAAAGTCCCATACATAGGCAAAATGGTAACTTTATTATGCAATCACTTGTAAGTCACAAAATATGCTCTATGTGGGCACCATTACACTGAATTCACAAACGGATGCGTTCCTCCCAGTCATGGCAAACGCGCGTTAACACATCTGGTGTTGTGCGTGCACAGCATCAGGAATGCGTTCCTTTAGGTGGTCCTTGTTTTGTATTTTCACCTGGTACACCATGGCCTTCAAATGCCCCCCACAAGTAAAAATCAAGGGGGGGATGAGGTCTGGGGACCTCGGAGGCCACTCCACGGGACCACAGCGGCCAATCCAGTGACCCGGAAACTGCTGATCCAGCCACTGGCGCACGCAGATACCGTAATGGGGTGGCGCCCCGTCTTGCTGAAAGTACGCTGGAAATCCCCCGTCATCGTTCAGCAGGGACGGCATAACTGTGTCTTGCAGCATGTTTAGATATATTTCGGCATTCAGATTGGTGTCAATGAAAAAAGGGCCAACAATTGTGTTGCCCCATATCCCGCACCACATCATCACTTTTCCAGCGCCTTGCGTCTTTGAGGGACTCATCCAGTGCGGGTTGTGATCACTCCAATAACGTACGTTTTGACGATTAACCTCTCCATGAACATAAAAGTTGGCTTCATCTGAAAACAGGATGCCAGCCGAGAACTCCGTGTCTTCGTCCACTTTAGTTCTTGCCCATTCACAGAATTCCAGCCGCCTGTCCGGGTCGTCTTCGCTAAGATACTGCAACAGTTGCATTTTGTGTGGATGCCATCTGTGCTCTTTCATAATGCGGACGATACTCCTTTGGTTGACACCGCATTCTGCAGACATCCGTCGAGTACTTTTTTGCGGACTCTTTGCGAACGCTGCCAGCACCATGGTCGCTGTGCCTTCATCGGTGGCTGTTCGTGGACGGCCACTTCTTGGTTGGTCTGCAACACTTCCAGTCTTCTTGAACTTCTCAATGAGTTTGGCAACGGTGTCGTGTGTGATGTGCGTGCCGGGGGCGTGTCTCCTGTTAAAATCCTCGGCAACCTTGCGACAGCTTCCTAATCCTGCCAGAAGAATGATCTCTATACGCTCTTCTTGGGACAAAGGCATCTCAGCACATCACCTGCAAAAAAATAAAAAAAAAATAATAATTTATTTATTATGACCATTTTGCCTATGTATGGAGACTTTTGACTCACCCTGTGTATATATATGTATATATATATATTAGACCGTTTCACGATTATATGGTAATTTTTCAAATTGAATTTTGATAAACGCACACACTTTTATTTTTTTATATAAAGGAAGAAAAACAAATAGACAAAATATCATTTTATTTGAATGATAAAAAGGCACCCCTCAGATGGCACTTCTTTTACATTAATGGATAATTAGAGCAAATATAAGACTGAACGAAAAATATGTTTTAAAACAAAGCGACTTAAATTCTATTTAAGACATATATTGATTAAGAATATAGGGATTTCAGTGGCTGAGGGACCTCCTTTCTCTGATTTTCAATGATTTGAAAGGCCAGTTGTCTCTCTTCCTCACTCTTTGTGAGCTTCTCATTAAACTCTGTAGCCAGTTTGACTCCTCGTTCAGCACAGTCGTTGATTACTTTGACTGCCATGACCCGATTACGGTGCTCCTCAATGTCTTCAAGTTTCTTGGGAATTTCTATTTTCAAACACTTGAAGAAGTCTTGTGTTTGAGTTGTGACAAAACTGGTAATCTTTAAGTCATTGGGGTTTTGCAACATTCGGGGGTCCACCTTTCTTGCCCTCACTTTTCGAGGAGGCGCGTGTGAAGGTTGTGGAGCATTAGAACCTTATCATCTTCAGTCAGAGGTTTGAGAAAAAGCCAAATCCTACAAGATCCTCACTCAAGTACCAACCATGGTTCTGAAGTTTTTTGAGGGCTGTAGCACCCACTTCCTTATCAACCTGGATCTTGTAGATATGTAGCATCTTGAGGAGGGCCAAATCATTTGCTGGAGCATCAATTCCAACTGGAGATGTATACCAAGCTTGAAGATAAACTGTCACTGAAAAGGCGTTTATTCGTATCAGAGCTTGTTTTTCATGAGGGGTGAGAAGGAATTGGTTCCTAAATAAGTAAATTTTTAAGGAATAGATGCCCTTTCCCATCCATCTAGCTCTGCTGTAAGCTCCTGGGTAGTGGAATCTGCTATCAGAGCCTTTATTTGTTTTAGGCATTGGACAACCAAGGAAGATAAGTGCAAGTTCTAAGTATTCTCTGTAGTCACCTCGAGTGTGGCCCTCTTGAAGTTTGGAGTTGATGAAAGAAATAAGCTTGTCTCTGTGCTTCAAGATCCAATGATCTAAAGATTCTGAGGTGAGATCGTTGGGTTCATAGGGTTTGTAATTCTGCTGATCAATGTTATCCCAACAATCTCTGAACCGATTGAATAAGGGAATTTGTGGACCCGAAGAAGAGAAAAACATGTCAAAAACTGCAGTGATAAGAAGCTCGTGGATATGGTGGCGGCATGCCAGAAAAAGGAGTGATCTCTGAAGGGCCTTTTGGATGATGGTACAAGCCCCAGCATGGATACCTGTATTGCTTGCAGTAGTATCAAACCAAAGGCCTGCTACCCACTCATTTACTTGTGGCCATTGCTTCAAGACATCTAAAACTGCTCTCCCCATTTCTTCTCCCGTTCCAGAAATAAGCTTTGGAATAGACAGTAATTTTTCTAATTCGCCTGCACCAGTCACAACAATGGGCATTACATCAATCTTACCCCCATGCATGGATGGAAGAAGCTTTCCATCAAAATGAATTATTAAAGGGGTATTTGGTTGGAAACTGGCTTTAATGTCTTCTCCCATCTGCATCCGTGTTGATCGCCGAGACCTGTAGATAGAGGATGATGAAAGTGTGATCTCTTCAATTTCCACTCCAGCAGCTGAAAGGGCAGGTGCCACAATGTGCATAGCAGCTCTTGCAGATGTTCCAGTGCGGTCCAGAGCAGCCAAGAATTTTTTATCCCTAACAATTACACCTGGTTCAAGCTTCTCCTTTTTTGAAGATGATGATGAGAGTGCTCTGTAGAACAATTCATCACCAGATGATTCTTCACTTCCTCCTGAACCGGAATTTTCACATTGGTTGAGATCCACAACCTTTGTCAATTGCCTCATTTCTTCCTTTGATTTCCTGCGAAGTTTTTCCATTCTTTCCATGCTTATCTGTCGTGCCTTTGCCTTTCTTGAAAACTCCTTGTCTTCTGGACCCATAATCATTTTCCGATCGTTCCTTTGATCCTTAAGAAAATCTTTATCCTCCTCCAATTTTATTTCTGTTTCCACTTCTGAATGAGCTACATCGAAAAGCTTCTTTAAGCTGGTGACAAATTCTGCTTCATTCTTCTCTTGGGTAGGAGTTCGTCGAGTTCGGTTCTTGACCAGCCCTTCATGCTTATTGTAAAGCCTTTTAATTAAGGAGGCTTTTTCCCACATAGCAATAACTTCGTTGGCTACAGTTGCGCAAGCTACAGAGACATTTTGCTTTCCCACCTTAATGTGATAAAAAAGACGTTTAAGGACATCACTGTTAGTTGGAAGCTGCTTCTCAGAAAAACCCTCTTCCAGCACTTGTCCGACCAACCAGACTTCACACTTGTTTCTGGTTTTTGCCATAATTCTGAGGGAAAAAGTTTTACCACCTGTTAGTCTTAATAATAATATAATATAATCATTATTCACTCACCTAAATTATATTATGACTTGATTACTGTAAGAAAGTTGTAAAGTAACATGAAGTAACCTTTCTAGAACAGTAAACTTGTGAAAATATCAGTAATTATAGATGAAAAAGCAAATAAAACATCATATAATCCATAAAGGGAAAAAATGGAAATTCTAGAATAGTTATCCTGAAGGAAGAATTTTCTAGAATTCTCTCTAAAGAATATAGGGGGGTTACTGGACCATTCCTGAAATGACCTACTTATCTTCCAATTTTATTTATGAATTTTATATACCAAATTTAAGAGGACATCACAAAATAAATAAATATATTTGCCAGAAAAATGAAAATTTTCTCATGAGGGGTAAAATAGATATGCATTGAGGGGTGGGATAACAATAAGCTCTTGTCTTAATATTTTGCATGAAGTCTTTATTCATGACATATTACGTTTTTAGTATGTGTGCGTTGAGCCATCATAAATTTCGATTTTTCGAAACGGCCTAATATATATATATATATATATATATATATATATATATATATATATATATATATATATATATACATATATATATGTAATATTTATATATGTTTGTGTGTGTGTGTGTGTGTGTGTGTGTGTGTGTGTGTATGTGTGTTTGTGTTGGAGCATAACAGAAAATTCCTTTTCCGCGCCTCCCTCACATGGTTGTAAAACTTCCAAACACGTGGGCAAGAACCTCCACAAAGGAACGCTTATTTTACTTTTTGTTTCTCGAAAGAGTCCGCCGAATTTTGTAGCGTCACCTAGCCCTTTAGTGCTACGTCGTGGCCAATGTCGTAGCACCGCTTCCCGGAGATCAGCGAAGTTAGAGACCGTCCCCCGCGCCCATATTATGTAGCGACCCTCCGTCATATGACCTTAGCTGTTGCGAAGGAGGTTAAACAACCAAAATAAAATTAAATTAACCTGGTCCTTTAGCATCACCGAGCCTATAAAAGTGCCAGTCCACTTCAGGTCACCCTCATTACCCTCTTCTCGTGTCTTCACTTCACATCCCGCTCCGTTTTCCTTCGTCAAATAACGCCACTCGATCTCAGCCGGCCGCTTTCCTTCAAAACTCCTTTCAAGCATACACGAAGTTAATAATTTCAGTTGAGGCCTACTACCATTTCAACCGGAAGCAACCTTATTTCTGCAAGATTCGACTCGCTCCATCCTTCCGGTCCCTTTGCCTCACTCAACGTTCATCCATTTCTACTTGCGAATCTTCATTTCCCTTCAACGAGTATTTCGTCATTCAAACAGGCTCGTAGGCTCTCCCGTCTTCCAAGTCTACCTCCAAAGAAACCCAGGTCTGTGAACTTCACGTAGGCTACCAACTCATTTGGTCGTGCTAAAGTACTACTGCGTAGCCTAAAACTCAATATACTCCCAGCCTAACCGGATAGGCTATCTTCAAAGTGTCCTCAGTACCGTTTCAGGATACTCACGCATTTACAACAGCAGTTAGGCCTAATCCATTATTGTTGTGTGTCCAATACCGTATATCTCATTACCTAAATTATTGTTTCTTGTCACTATTGCAGCATTTAACTCTTATACTGTATAAAAAACATATCATATTGTTAATAATCAGTCATTGTAATATTGCACAATTACCATACATATACTTGTTAATCACTGTGAACAGATAATTAATTTATTTTCTAATTAAACGAAAAACCACACAGTCATTTCTATCTCATTAAATATTGTTTGGCTGATAAGTCAAACTAGTGACCCAATATTATTTTCAGTTTAATTTATATATTATATATTTATACATATATTATATATTTGAGGAGAAGGTTTTGGAAGAAGTAAGGTCGTTGGAGAGTGTACAAGAATGGTGGGAGGAGAACAGCCGGGTGATATTGAGAGTTGGTGAGGAAGTACTGGGCAAAACATCAGGTAGAAGACCCCCTGAAGATAAAGAGACGTGGTGGTGGAATGAAGAGGTTCAGGAGGTGATTAAAAGGAAGAAAGATGCTAAAAAGAAGTGGGACACATCTGGTAGACAAGAGGATAGAGAAAACTATAGGCAGGCGAAAAAGGAGGCGAAGAAGGGAGTGGCAAGAGCCAAGGCGCAGGCGATGGATGAAGTATATAAAGAGTTGGAGACACCGGCGGGAGAGAGAAAGATCCTTAGAATAGCGAAGGCTAGGGATAAGGCGAGTAAAGATTTTACTCAAATTAAACAGGTAAAGGATGGTCAGGGAGTGGTCTTAAAGGACCAGGATAAAATCATGGATAGATGGAAGAGTTATTTTGAACATCTGTTAAATGAGGAAAACCCAAGGGTTATTTTTGAAGATGGTGTCCCAAATCAAGGGTTAACTTCAGGAGTGAGTAGGGAGGAGGTGAAGGTGGCGTTGAAAGGAATGAAGAAGGGGAAGGCATTGGGACCGGATGGGATACCAGTGGAGGCGTGGAATTGTTTGAGAGATGAGGGCATAGATCTATTGTGGGATCTGATGCAGAAGATATATGAACAAGAGGAAATGCCGGAGGAGTGGGGGGATAGTACACTCGTACCTATCTACAAAGAGAAGGGGGACATCCAGGATTGTGGAAATTATAGGGGAATAAAGCTTATGTCACACACGATGAAGGTTTGGGAAAGGATTATAGAGAAAAGGTTAAGAGAAGAGACAACCGTGGGGGAAGAGCAGTTGGGTTTTATGCCAGGTAGGGGAACAACTGATGCGATTTTTGCACTGAGGCAGTTGATGGAGAAACACCGGGAGCGACAAAAGGGACTGCACATGGTTTTCATCGACCTAGAGAAAGCATATGATAGAGTGCCACGCCAGGAGGTTTGGAGGTGTATGAGAGAGAAAGGTGTGCCGGAGAAGTACGTTAGGTTGGTGCAAAGTATGTATGAAGGAGCAAGGACCCAGGTTAGGAGTAGTGTAGGTGTAACGGAATGGTTCCCCGTGAGGGTTGGTCTACATCAGGGATCTTCTTTGAGCCCGTACCTTTTTGTTTTGATTATGGATGTGTTGGCCCAGGGGATAAAAGATCAATCCCCTTGGTGTATGCTCTTTGCAGACGATATTGTTCTGTGCAGCAACAGGAGAGAAGTAGTAGAAAGAAAATTGGAGGAATGGAGGAGGGCTTTTGAAGACAGAGGGTTGAAAATCAGCAGAAAGAAAACGGAGTACCTGAGGTTCTACGAAAATCAAGACTCAGAAATTAGTTTAGAGGGAGCGAGGTTAAAGAGAGTAAGTAAGTTTACGTACTTGGGATCGACAGTGGCTGAGGACGGTGAGCTGGACACAGAAATAACACACAGAGTGCAATCTGGTTGGAAAAATTGGAAGAAAGTTTCAGGGGTGTTGTGTGACCGAAGAATAGGCGCAAGGGTAAGTAAGACCGGCCATGATGTACGGGGCTGAGTCTTGGGCTATAAAGAAAGATCATGAGAAAAGACTAGATGTAACGGAGATGAGAATGCTGAGATGGATGTGCGGAGTGACAAGGTTGGATAGAGTAAGGAATGAAAGGATAAGGGGCACAACAAAGGTTGGAGAAATCTCGAGGAAAATACAAGAAAGTAGACTGAAATGGTATGGACATGTGATGAGAGGGGACGAAGATTATGTGGGTAAGAGAACGATGAATATGGAGGTGCGTGGCAGGAGAAAGAGAGGCAGACCGAAGCGAAGGTGGATGGAGAAGGTGAGGGACGATTTGAGGGAGAAGGGTTTGTCGGAAGAAGACGCCCAGGACCAGGCTGTGTGGAGGAGGCTGGTCAGAAACGCCGACCCCGCATAGAGGCGGGAACGGGCGAAGAGAAAGAAGAAGTGAGCCTACCGTTGGGCCCACTATATAGACTAGAGTATATACAGGGTTTTCCAGGAGGAAAGGTCAATACTTCGGGAGGTGATAGTATCGGTCATTGTGAGGAAAAAAGTTCATATGAACATGTGTCTAATTCTGAATGGTTACGGAGATAGAGCTGTTTGAATGTGATGCGCGCGCAGCTCTTCCTCCCCCTTCCCTCCCCTATAACCTTGTACCATGTAAGCTGTAATGTAAGCATATAACATAAGCCAATCGACAGCTGACTGTTGTGAGTGACATTGTTTGGTGTTTGAAGCAGTGTTAAGAATGCTACACACCTTCACACATTCCGAATATGCAGATATAGTGTATGTCTACGGTTTTTGCGATGGAAGTGCAACAGCTGCTGTTGCAGAATACCGTCGAAGGTTTCCGAACCGCATAATTCCGGATCGAAGAGTGTTTACCAGGGTTTTCAACACATTGCGTGAGATTGGTACACTTCCCAGCGCTCATGTTTCATCTGAACGTGAAGGTCAACAAGATGTGGATGAAGTGGAAAACATTCTTCAGTTGGTAGAGCGTAGTCCTACTACTAGCTCACGAAGAATTTCTACACGTCTCGGTGTACCACACACAAGAGTATGGCGAACATTACGTGAGGAAGGCTTGCATCCATATCATGTACAGCGTGTACAACACCTTCAACCAGGAGACTCTGCCATGCGACTGGAGTTTTGTCATTGGGTAAATGCTAATCGCCGATTGCTTCGATTAATACTGTTCTCCGATGAAGCTACTTTCACCCGTGACGGTATCAACAACACTCGTAACTCTCATCGGTGGTCAGACGAAAATCCAAATGCCACTGTGGAAACAAATTTTTAAAATCGCTTCTTTGCCAATGTGTGGTGCGGTATCATCGATTATCAGCTGATGGGCCCTGTCACTTTAGAGAGTCGTCTTACAGGACAAAGTTACCTAGAATTTCTGCAAAATGAATTGCCAAGACTATTGGAAGATGTTCCTTTGGCTACACGCGCTGGTATGTACTTTCAGCATGACGGAGCTCCTCCACATTCTACCCGTCTGGTGATGCAACACCTAAATCAAACTTTCCCTGGCCGATGGATCGGCCGCGATGGTCCCATTCAATGGCCACCAAGGTCTCCAGACCTCTCTCCGTTAGATTATTGTTTGTCGGGGTGGATGAAAAGTCAAGTTTATAAAAGAAAGGTGGATACACGAGACGAATTGCTCGCGCGCATTTTGGATGCTGCTGCCCGCATAAAGGAACGTCAAGATGAACTCAGACGAACAACACCCGATCTTCGCACACGAATTGCAAAGTGCATTGAGGTTGACGGTGGGATTTTCGAAAACGTATTGTAAACTGTAACAAATTTGTCATTTCTGTATCTGTTACCATTCAAAATGCCAATGTTTAAACATTAAATGTTAGAAACAGTAATTGGTTTCTCTTTCTTGATTACCATTAACAATGCTTTTGTATTTGTAGATTCAAACAGCTCTATCTCCATAACCATTCAGAATTAGACACATGTTCATATGAACTTTTTTTCTCACAATGACCGATACTATCACCTCCTGAAGTATTGACCTTTCCTCCTGAAACACCCTGTATACTTACTTTATGTGTTACTTTATGAGTTTGAACGACGGTTCAGGATCGACCTGCGGTCGACCCCTCTGCAGCAACTCGACTCATTTGTGGGATTTAGTGAAGGAGGGAATTGCTGTCTGGTCTCCTCCTGCCCTCGTGGTTAGGGACTTTGCACAGGAATCTGTTCAGTTCGTTTTTAAAGTTATTCAGGTCGGTGTACCGGAGGTTCCTCACTTCTTTCGGCAAGGCATTAAAAAGCAATGGACCTCGTATTCTGAGAGTATTTTGCATCATCGTTTTCATGACCCCCTGTCCCACCACAGCTGGAAAAGTAAAAAATCTGCCTCTTCTCTCATTCCAGTTTGTATCTATTTCATTTCTAAGGTTGGGGACAAAGCCCTCAAGTATTTTCCATATGTATATTATTGTGTACTGCTCGCGTCTTCTTTCGAGAGAGTAGAGTTTCAGGGATTGTACTCGAGACCAGTAGTCTTTACCTTCCGTTTCTTCTATCTTAGAAGTAAAAGTCCTTTGTATAGTTTCAATGTTCGCAATGTCTCGCTTTCTGGATAGACTTGTGAGTACTAAACAATATTCAATTATTGGTAGGACTAGACTCTTCCATAATTTGAGCATGATATTTGCTTTTCTGCTGCGGAAGCTCCTCCAGATGATTCCCATTATTTTTCTAGCCGTTGTAATTTTGATGTTATAGTGATGTCTAAATTATGTGAGGCGTCCCGCGTCTTAAGGTACCTAAGTGCCAAAATTAAAATTCGTCAGAAATCGCCTCCAAAGTTCAGCGATATTCTGGCAATAGTATCTCTGTTATTAATTGAGCTAGAACGTTCATTTTTGGCTAAATTAGAGTTCTAAGTATGCTAATAAAGATGTTGATGAGTTTTTGGAATAGATTTCCATATTTTATATTTTATATATATATTTTTTTTATTTTTTTTATTTTCTTATTATGCCGAACTTTGGGTGAACTTTTTTTTGGCTGGCGATAGAGGTGAAAAAAGTAGTTCGCTTCATAAGGTTTTTAACCATACTTCTAGTGTCGTAAGGTCATTATAACCCAAACCACGCGATAGAGGAAGGGTGAAAATAGTGATATCCATCAAAAACACGTTTTCGCCTGTGGTGGCGCTTATGTACCTTAAGATGCGCGACCCCTCATGTATCCGACGACATTATTACTCCAGTATCCCTGACTTGTGGATTTGGTGTTATCTGTTTGTCTTGCAGAGTTTTGTACCCTTTATTCCTTAGCGCCTTTTTATTACCATATCTTTGAAGTTGGAATTTTTCCTCGTTGAACTTCATATTGTTGTCTTCTGCTCACTAGAATAATGTTTCAATGTCGTTTTGTAATCTTTCTATGTCACCTTCGTTCAATATTTTCTTGCATATCTTTGTGTTATCTGCGAATCATGATACAGTACTGTCATTAATATCTGCATCAATACCTGCAATCATTATTACGAACAGCAAGGGAGCTAATACTGTCCCTTGTGGGACAGAGCGCACGACTTCCGAGACTTCCGATTTAACTCCATTTCCTACCATTCTTTGTGTTCTTTGCGTCAAGAAATTAAATATCATTCTTCTTAGCTTTCCAGTAAATCCTGTATTCTTAAGTTTGTGTGCTATTATTCCATGGTCACATTTATCGAAGGCTTTAGCAAACTCAGTATATATTACATCTGTGTTTTGTCCTTGAACTAATGTTTCCAATATTTTCTCGTGGTGGTCTAATAGTTTTGATAGGCATGATCTTCCAGCATGATTTGTAATTCCTTTTTTAAATCATTCGGGCAACGTTGTAGCTAATGTCGTAAACCGTTTCCTGTCAATCAACAAAGTTAAGCGACATTGGGTTTGGATAAGTAGTTGGATGGGAGACCGTCCTTTGCGTCCAGATTGTGTACTGATACGCGGTTCGGATCCCACGAAACGCTGTAGGTCCCTTCCGTTATATAACCTTAGATGTTGTAGAGGAAGTTAAACAAGCCCATCAAGTAACCAGCCTTTTTTAATTTTTATTTTCTTTCGATAGATCTTCAGGTTTTTGATCGTTTGTAAAATGTGCAGCCACAAAGCTTATCTCTCTTCTTTAGCGTATCTTCCTTTCCTACTCTCCTTAATGTTTCTCGCGCATAGGAATAGTAGTATGTGATCATCAAACGAGACGGTTCCCATGGAAACGAGGAGAAAGAGGGTAGGGGTGAGGGGAGTGGTTGTCATGGAAAAGAGAAGTAAAGAGGAAAAAAGCAAAAATGGTAATTTCTCAAAGTTGGGTGTTGTGTGATAAGGGTTATAAGATAAGTTGGTGGGCGAGCATAAATATACACGTAATCCCCTTCCCACAAACAGTGGATACCCTGCAATCAGATGACAAAATTGTGCGCCCACTGAGCACTCCTCGTTATTATTATTATAACTAGCGGAGACCAGCAAAACATTTTCTCTCAAATTAGTATCTTTATTGCAGCATTACTTCTTTAAATACAGGATTTCTAGTTATTCTTTCACCAAAGACTAACAGAATCAAAACTTCTCAGTCTAGAAAAAGCTACCTAAAACTGTCCATGTGTAAAAACAGGTTTAGCAATATAAATACAAAACACCTGCTGTCAAATTAGTATCTTTATCAAGGCAGCCCGAGAGCAATGCAGCAGAATTATCAAGACGCTATGGCAATTGTAAGAAAATGTTGGAAGCTGCACCTATTTATTACGTTTACTTGTAATCCAAGATGGAGTGAAATCACTAAAAGCATTGAAGCGTATCGAAGGCCAGAACATAGGCCACAATTTATTGCAATAGTTTTTTACGTGAAATTAAAAGAGCTGCTTCATGATTTAACAATAATCTTAGGTTAGGTTAGTCATTTTCTTGTTCTGGTACAAAAATATACTTGGCCTCCCGAGTATGTTTTATTGTTTTTATTTATTATTATCCTAACATTTTTGTTTATGAACTTTTTCTCTATCTGGGTTCGTTTAAAAATAGCGCATGCGCGCGCACACACCCAGTAAAGATTTTTCACTATATTCCGCCTCAACAGACCAAAAGGAACATTTTTTTCCTCTGTGAACTTTTTCTCTATCGGCTTCGTTTAAAAGTTGCCCGCCAGCGTCTGCACACGCATGTGTGAACGAAAAAAATAAATATCCTTAGGATGCTTCAAGAAGAGAGACCTTTCCAACGGTGTAAGAATGAGTTCCCTACTCTCAGCGGTTTCCGAGAAAAAGGCCGGACAGACAGAAGCCCAGACAAAAAAAGAGAAACTGTTATTATTATTATTATTATTATTATTATTATTATCATCATTGTACATTATTATTACTACTAACTGATGTGCCCATCCATGACGGGCGTGTTCTACCAGTAGACTATTAGTAAAAAGCTCCATAATGACGTCAAGGTTTTCTGCATATGTGGAGGATTTTTAAGGTAAAAAAACACTCGTCATTTGGGTAGAAAAAATGAGAGCAAAAAACCGTGTGGAAAGAAAATAAGGAGCCTGTGACTCAACAAAAGAACAAAGGAAGATAAGCTAGCATCTACTTTATTTACTTATTTATTTTTAATTTTTATTATTATTTTTCTTTGGTACTTGATAACGTTTTATTAAATCTACAGAGCAAAAATAGAAGCTTGGTCTGGGCAATCATGCTATTGAAGAACCTCTTCATACACTACATGGTTCAAGATGTGCGATGTAGTTCCTTGAAATTCTTGTAAGAAGTTGTTGGACAGTGTTGGTATCAGAAAGAATACAAATATCTCTGTTAAAGTACCAAGCAGTGAACTCAACAAAAATGTCCTCAGCCCATTGGTGTGGTTCTGCATGGAGAGCAAATACTCATTCCAGTTTGGAGGATGGTCCGGTGGATAATCAGCAGGATTATATTCAGCTGTAACTAAAGATAGAGGAGACCCATGAGTTGCTGACGTGATCGTTGAAAAGTATGTTCAACTATAGCTGTACATAGAGTTGTATGGCTCACAGCAGCTTTATGAATTCAGGAGAAAGACCATTTTTAACTTCGAGGCGGTTCCGAATTTGATCTGAAACTGCTTTTAAAAAACATGTATCATCACCTTCTATTACAGTTCGATAGTGCAAAGGATGCTAAAAGTCGTATGGAGATGTGTAATAACTGATCGGCATAACGTTTCATGGATGACCTTAATTCCATACTGAAAAAGTATTCTGTAAGGTGAAAATAGACGAAGAGACGAAGAAGGTGCTTATTTTGGTATATGTATCCAATTTACAGTAACAGCGTCCTTCACAATTAAATAGCTTAGTTCTGAATAATTCTATAGAAGTTAATTACTTCGCAGGTTGATTCTTTCAAATAGTTTGGATTATTTTTTCGTTTTGAGTGATATTTCAGTATTTTAACTATTAATATTTGTCTTTCTGCATTTTCATAGCTCTTATTGTTCTTTAAATTCTTTCCCATTCATTAATTTTTTTTTTAGTTACATAGATAGATTAAGATAGTATGGAAAACTGATACGTGTGGGTAGTTGAGAGGTAACGAAAATGGTCCACTGAGTAGGTAGGTAGTTAATCTAACAATTATTAAATTCCTTTTATGTCAATAACTGGGTGGATGAAACCAATTGGTTGCTCACCAGAGTTATTCTCCACATTAGTATTTATATACTGTGTGATAGTGCGTGCTCGGTAATACACATACATTATCGATCAACCAACTGAAAAAAACGAAGAGGACGCTGGTGAAAAAAGCCCCGCGAAAAAGGAGAGGAGAACAAAGAGAGCCAACGAGAGAACAAGACGGAACGGAGAGAAGGAAGAGGCTAAACAACGGAAAAAGATCTCCACCAGCATGTACGCTCTGAACAATTGAGAAAAGAGAAGAGGGATTGTCTAATAACACTCGGTAAGTGATCAGTTGTGTTTTTTAGCCCAGTTAATTAAGGGACATAAATTAAGCTGGGTCAGACAAATTAGGCCTACATTGTGGTCTAAGACCTAGCATCAACTCATAGCTTAACAAAGGTGAAGGTAAATTATCCTAACCTAATTTGGTGAGGAATCCTACTGTGGACCTCAAATTACTCTGCCCGCTCTGGACCATTTCCGGAATCTCTAGGCTGACCCCTACAAGGCTAGGCTTAATCTACTCTATAGTTAGACTGGGGATATTAGGGGTGAGTTAATTGGGGACCAATTTATACCGAGCATTTTTCACATTGGTGGCCCGTGTGGGGAATTTAAATACTTTAGGCTTAACTTTACTTAACAAAAATTGCAGAATTAGGCTAAATGGTCTAGCCTAAACCTAACATAATCAAGCCTAAAGTAACAAACTTGCCTAATTAGGTCTACATCCTAGGGCCTAACTAGAAACATTTACATTTAAGGAGTCCCATTCTTTTATAAGCTTAGAACTGAGTGGCACATAAATACTTGGGAGGATTTAACTAAATTTAAAACTTGACTGTTTTTTCTGATTACTCAATTCATTTGATCTCTCATCTCTGATAATTTCTTCTCACCTTATATTTTATTACAATCCCTAGTTAAACTATTTTGACTTAAACATGGAAGTACATTTCAATTAACTCACCAACAAGTTCCCTTTAAAACATAAATAGTTAACGAAACTCCAAGACAACATTAGTAAATAAGCATTTAAAATGCATACAACTCCAAGCATCCAATTCTTCTTTAAAGGAAGAATCACTCAACAGATTTTGTCAACAGGCACATGCATTCCTTGCAATCTATGTGTATATATATGTATATATATATTGTACTCTTTACATGTGCAACAAATACACAACCTATCTGAACATAAGCAAGGATTGCATGGGGTTACTTGGGATTGCATGGGTTACTTAAAAGGGTCTTATGGCCTACTGTGGCCATAGCCCAAACACTGAACCTTGGTCTTATGGCCTACTGTGGTCATAGGCCACTTTGGTCTTATGGCCATAGCCCAAACACTGCACCTTGGTCTTATGGCCTACTTTGGCCATTAGCCAAACAACAAGGGTCTTATGGCCTACCATGGCCATGGGCCAAACAACACAAAACCAGTACAGGATTCAAAGCTCCAAGCCCTCTACCTGTGGAGGAGTAACATTTACTCTACTAAAACTACAGTTATTGACTAGTCTGAAGTGGTAGGATGTTTGAATACAGTACAAACTCATTTAACACTAAACTTCCCCAAGGGACATTTTTATGTAGACAATCTAATGGGCTCAACATCAACAAAATCTGAATTATCTGAGGTCTATGAACACTCAAAACATTATGCAACAAGGTAAGAAAATAAAAACCCACTCTAATAGACAGAGTTTATTTCCACAACAGTTTCGATGCTCACTGGCATCCTCCTCGGGTGGATTCGTTTTTCTGTATCCACCCGAGGAGGATGCCAGTGGGCATCGAAACTGTTGTGGAAATAAACTCTGTCTATTAGAGTGGGTTTTTATTTTCATATTTTGACCTTCACGTAGAAAAAAGTGAAGTTTTTTGCATTTGCAACAAGGTAACTTTGAACTTAGAGAGTGGATTTTAAATGATGAGGATTTAAACAAAAAGATTTTAAAGGATAATAATGGTCTTACTGAACCATCAGACTGAGTTAAAACTTTAGGTATGAACTGGTATTTGGATGCAACTTCTAACAATCATGATTCAATCTGCACTAAAGGTTTTAAACTTGATGAGGAAGCTAACACTAAAGGACAAATATTATCAGAGGCTTCAAAGATTTTTGATCCCATGGGTCTATTCCTGCCTTCAACAATAAAATCAAAGATTCTCCTCCAAGAAGTTTGGAGGACAAATGTTGGGTGGGATGAGTCAATAACAACTGAAGATCAAAAATCTTGGAAGAAGTTAGCTGCTGATTTAACAAAAGTGCAGAACATTAAAATACAAAGGTGCTGTGGGTTTAGGGATAAACCCCAGAGACTTCATGTGTTTGCTGATGCAAGCACACAGGCTTATGGATGTTGTGCGTACCTTGTAAGTCCTACAGAAAGTCATCTAATTTATGCAAAAGGGAAAGTTGCACCTCTGAAACCTACCTGAACCATACCTCATTTGGAACTATTGGCTGCTGCATTAGCCATTAAAACCATTTCATTGCTTAAGGACGCTTACCATGATGTGAACATAACTGATATCCACATCTGGCTCGACAGTCAGATTTGTTTTGCCTGGATACAGAATGATAGCATTAATAGTAAGAACATCTTTGTAAGAAATACTGTAGGCTAAAAGAAATAGCTGAAGCTAATGAAAGCCTACAAGTCGACTTTCACTATGTTCCAACTAAACAAAATCCAGCAAACTTTCTGACTAGAGGTTTATCCTACAAACAAAACTTGGTTCATGGGACCTAAGTGGCTCTGTAATACAGACCAATGGCCTGTGGAACAAGTTAACTTGACATTAAATTTAATCTTTTCGAATGAAAAGGTTGAACCAATCACTAATTATGAACATTATTCTGATTTCAACAAACTTGTCAGGGTCACAGCCTACTGTTTGAGGTTTGCTCACAACTGTTTAACTACAATTAACAAACAGCTAAATAAGAACAATCACAATTATACAGAAGTTGCAACCAAGTACTGGATCGGGCATGCACAACAAAAGGAATACAATAAAGAGTTAGAATTCTTGACTAATGGGAAACAAACAAAAGAGCCTGTACCATCAGTAGTTGTGGATCTAAACTTGTTCAAAGATGAGGAAGGTCTTCTAAGGTGTAAAGGGAGATTAGACAAATCAAAACTGTCTTACAAAAGCAAACATCCAATCCTTTTACCAAGATTTAGCTATCTGACAACATTAATCATCAGACAAACACACAATAATGTACATCATATATGGGTACCACAGACACTAACTGCATTAAGAAAAACTTATTGGATACCCAAGGGAAGGATCACTGTTAAAACAGTTCTGAATGAGTGTGTTACATGTAGGCGTATTCATGTTAGGCCCTATAGGAAACCAAATCCTTCTGCTTTGCCAGAGGAGAGAGTTACTCTCAACAGACCCTTTGAGACTGTAAGCATTGACTATACAGGAGCATTGACAGTAGGGGTGGTTGACACTGAACAAAAAATGTACGTTGTACTGTTTACATGTGCTGCCTCACGAGCTGTTTATCTGGATGTTGTGGAGGACCTTCCAGCAGAATCTTTTGTTGCTGTCTTTAAGAGATTCTGTGCACGACACTCGGTACCGAAGACAGTTTGGACTGACAATGCTACATATTTGAAGGCTGGTGAACAGGTCATTAACGACTTGTTAAGCAATGAAGTCACACAATTATATGTACAAAATTCAAACATAAAGTGGAAGTACATTCCAGTTGCCTCTCCTTGGTATGGTTCTATTTGGGAGAGGAATATACAAACAGTAAAGAATTGCTTGAAGAAAGCAATTGGTAAAAAACAGATACACTTGTTTGAGTTGCTCACTCTCCTGGCTGAGATTGAGAACATCATCAACAATAGACCACTCACTTATGTGAGTGACAACATTAAAGACCTGGAACCATTAACTCCAAATCATTTGATTCGAGGAGAACAAGTTAGTCTCCTGCCGGACTACAATATAGACTCTTCAGAAGACCCAAACTGGACTCAACGACATGATGAACTCCAGACTAAGTTACAACACTTAACTAGAGTTAAAGCTCATTTCATTAAACAGTGGAAAACTGAGTACTTGATGGGTCTAAGGGAGAGACATAAACAAATGACTAAGAAGGATTGGTCTGACACAATTAAGGTAGGGGACGTTGTTCTCATACATGACAGTACTCCAAAACAATACTGGCCTCTGGCTAGAGTTTTAGAACTCAGACCAGGGGCAGATGGGGTAACAAGAGTGGTCAAATTGAGGACTTCAACAGGTGACACAACTAGAGACATTTCTCTTTTGTACCCCCTAGAGTCTGGACCCAAAACAATGGACTTTGGAGAGCCCTCTCCACCGACAGTAACAACTGGAGAAACTGAACTTCCAGTAACTATCCCCTTGACAGTAGGAGCGGTAACGCATCTTACTACAACATTGACAGACACAAGACCTCAGCGACAAACAGCGTTATAGGCGCAACTAGTTTTACAACAAAAAATAGATGCTGGGGAATTGTAATTTTATCTTCTAACTTTCACTTTTCCTTTGCTTATGGTAAAGACCATGAACAGTTTCATCCTATGGATGTATATTTTCTCTTCTAATTAAATGCTACATCTTCTCCATGAGAAGGTGAGGATAATCACTGTTACTTTCATCCTATGGATGTATATTTTCTCTTCTAATTAAATGCTGCATCTTCTCTATGAGAAGGTGAGGATAGTCACTGTTAATTAGATTAACAGGCATTTACAGTCAAATATTTAGCTAGTCTACACTCAGACATAAAAATTGGTGACAATGACACCAAGATTTTTATCTCCCGGGGCCCCCAGTATATAGAAAACTGATACGTATGGGTAGTTGGGAGGTAACGAAAATGGTCCACTGAGTAGGTAGGTAGTCAATCTAACAATTATTAAATTCCTTTTATGTCAATAACTGGTGGATGAAACCAATTGGTTGCTCACCAGAGTTATTCTCCACATTAGTATTTATGTACTGTGTGATAGAGCGTGCTCGGTAATACGCATACATTACCGATCAACCGCCTGAAAAAAACGAAGAGGACGCTGGTGGAAAAAGACCCGCGAAAAAGGAGAGGAGAACAAAGAGAACCAACGAGAGAACAAGACGGAACGGAGAGAAGGAAGAGGCTAAACAACGGAAAAAGATCTCCACCAGCAAGTACGCTCTGAACAATTGAGAAAAGAGAAGAGGAACTGTCTAATAACACTCGGTAAGTGATCAGTTGTGTTTTTTAGCCCAGTTAATTAAGGGACATAAATTAAGCTGGGTCAGACAAATTAGGCCTACATTCTGGTCTAAGACCTATAGGCCTGTTCAAAAATCAACTTTTTCTTATTTTCATAGGTTTCTGTACATTTTCCCATGCTTTTTGACCTGAAAAAGCCGAAAATCACAACTATTTTGACCTAGGATGTTGGGAAGCATTGCCGCATGGAGCTTTAAGTTTTCTGCCTTGAAATCGGCCAAAGCGCAAATTCCGGGGTCCCTTGAATTATGTTTTGCACTTTAACTTTTGATCTAAACAAGATAGAGCAACAAATTAGGTATCAAATGAAAAAGCATAAAATTAATAAATAATAATAATAATAATAATAATAATAATAATAATGAATAAATAATAATTAATAATAATAATAATAATAATATCTATCATTTTTCAGGAAACAACAGAAACTCAATCAGAATCTAGAAAACCATCTACAAGTTACAACTTCACAATGGCATTAAGCAAGGAGCTGAGGGAGCTCCGTGGGCGCACAGTTGATATCTCAGAACCTCCACGTACTGTCCACAGGCAGGTGTCAACTGGGCCATCTACCAGATCTCTCACTGAAACTTTCCTGGTTGGATACCCTTCAGCTTTTATCAGTGGTTCTCAGCTTCCCACCAACAGACAGGCGTTCCAGTATTTCCGTAATCTTCAGAATTTACCGGAAAATGCAGGGAGGCCCATGGTTCAAGACCTTGCATATGAAACAGTTGAATCTATCATCCCATTCTGGCAGATGGCTAGGATCAAGACAATGACCATTTACAACGCAATGAAGCTCTTCATGAAACTACATGAGAAACATCGTGCTCTGGTGAAAAGCAAAGGAAGAGCAAGTAACTCTGGAGGAAAAAGAGGAGCATTTGTGCTGGAATTAGACAGCCTGTTCGATATAGGAGCTCCAGATGCAATCCAGGAAATACAGAACAACAGACTGTTATCCAGAGAGAAGAAAGATGAGGATATCAGGTTCTACGAAGAACAAAAGACTGAGAGGAAAGGTCATATGTCTGGTCATGACAAGATTTTTGAGACAAGATCCCTGCAGCAAGCAGCGAGGAATGAAAGACTGCAGCATAGACAAGAACAAGGTAAAACTAATTACTTTGAACGTTACAAAAAGTTTTAAGTTTTACTCCATTGCGATATTTAGCATGTACTTAACAATTACTGTCTTAACATGTTGTACTATTTTACAGCTGCAGCAGAACAAGAGGCAGTTGTTCATGTGGATGACATTACCTGGGGTGACTCAACTGACAACGACGCTAACACAGAGGACATGGATTACCATCAGCCTCGTCCTGGATGTTCTCACCATCAAGACACTGTGACTAGTGTGACTTTGACGTTTCCAAGGAAGGTCATGGAATGTGATGTCATCTGCAATACAGCTGATCGTCTTGGTTTATCAGACAATCAAGTTACTGCCATGGTTTCTGCCACCTTGAAAGCTGGAGGAGCTGATCTGGATAACTTCGTCATCTCAACCTCAACAACACGTCGCAACAGAATGCTGTCCAGGTATAATATCAGCCAGAGTCACATGTCCAAGTTTTGTGAAAAACCCCCACAGTACGCTGCCTTACACTGGGATGGAAAGTTGCTCAAAGATGTCTTGGGCAGTGAACCTGGAAGTACCTCAGAGACTTTAGCTGTGCTAGTGTCTGGTCCACCTTCATACACTGAAGGACATGTTGAAGTACAAGAAACTGACCCAGAGCTTGCTGATGCAGTACTTAATAAGATGGAAAACCACAAATGGTACCTGACGCAGGAAGTCGTGCCATTTGCCCTGTTCAGCAGTAGATTGAGTGACACATTGAAGCACGACATTGCTGCCCAGTTACATGCCACTGAGAAGCCAGACAGCTTCAGAACAGGAAAGCCTCTATTCCAGAGAGTCACAGCTAAGACCACCCTGGTTGATCTCATTGGCCCAGAATCACATTTCCTGCTGGACACACTGAACATTGGATCCGAGTGGCTTCTGGAACCTGTCACGTCTTGGCCACAGAATGAGGACTACAGAAAAGCGTTGGACTATGTTAAGAATCTGAAAGCGGTGAATGACATTGCTGAACGTGGTGTCAAGATGATGAGCGACTTTGCAAATGTCATAACAACAGATGCCAAGCAAAGGGACTATCTCCTTCAAGCTGTGGAGTTCAACAGACGCCGCTTTGACAGCTTCAAGAAACAAACTCTCAACAACTGACTGTGTAAATGTCATTATGAAATTAATCATCATGTAATGCTTTCACTTCTTGATCGATTAGACTTGTGACAAAATGTTAATCTCAAATTTGTCATGAATAAGGCGCCTTGTCTGCCTTGAGTGTGAGAAAACGAATTTTGTGATATTTCTGAAATCTTTGTATGTACCAATGTGCCATTTCTTGTTCCAAGACTATCATAATTGTATAAGTTAGAAAGAGGATTAAAAACACTTTAATTTGGTGCCTATTTTGTTGCTCTATCTTGTTTAGATAAAATGTTATAGTGCAAAACATGATTCAAGGGACCCCGGAACTGGTGCTTTTGGCCGATTTCAAGGCAGAAAACTTAAAGCTCCATGCGGCAATGCTTCCCAACAACCTAGGTCAAACTGGTTGTGATTTTCGGCCTTTTCAGGTCAAAAACATGGGAAAAAGTACAGAAACCTATGAAAATAAGAAAAAGTGGATTTTTGAACAGGGCTAAAGACCTAGCATCAACTCATAGCTTAACAAAGGTGAAGGTAAATTACCCTAACCTAATTTGGTGAGGAATCCTACTGTGGACCTCAAATTACTCTGCCCGCTCTGGACCATTTCCGGAATCTCTAGGCTGACCCCTACAAGGCTAGGCTTAATCTACTCTATAGTTAGACTGGAGATATTAGAGGTGGGTTAATTGGGAACCAATTCATATAGAGCATTTTTCACAATAGATTACAAATGAAATACCATACCCATATATGAAAAGGCTTCAGATTTAATCCACTTCACATAACTCTATGGCTTCGTCGGTACCTATAAAATCTATCCAGGGGTGGCCAAGTTTCCTGGACCCAAGAGCCACATACGACGTTTTTCAGATGTACGAGAGCCGCAAAATATTTTAAAATGAATTAAATTATTAAAAACATATGCATATATATATATATATATTAGGGTGGCCCACTTTTCAATTTTTTTTTGAAAAGTATAGGTGATCGTGTTTTTTCCCATTATTTGGCACTATACTAGCACATTGGTACCATTTTTACAAAAATTGATCAATATTTAGGGGTCCCGCATCGACCTTGAAATTACTAGTTTTTTTTCTTTAAATGCGTACTTTTTAACTTTTTACTGAATCAAGATAAATCATTAAGTAGGGATGTTTTCTGAATCCTCTTAATGAGAGAAGTCGTTTGGTGTGCCTGCCAATGTCATACGACTAACGGTTTAAAGGTTGTGCCTGTATACAGGTAATACCAATGTGCTAGTATAGTGCCAAATAATGGGAAAAACCACGATCACCTATACTTTTCAAAAAAATGAGTCACCATACCCGGGCGAAATGTATAATGTATATAGGTAATTAGAAAATGCACTATGCCTGTGCCAGGTACCTAACCTATTTCTTTTTTTGCAGATCATAACATTTTGAAATTCTGTCTGAGTTCCTCATCCTTTGTCATGGACAAATCGATGGCAACCATAACTGGAAGAACTCTTGAAGCTACAAATAGAGAGTCATCAAAAGGAAAGGCGAAAATAACCTCGCTACCTTCTCTAAGATCGGCCTCGGAAATTTTTTTAGTTGGCCAACCGTCGTCCTCCATCAGTGGTAGCAAATTGCCAACAACACGGCACGTTTTGCAATACTTCTTCAGTGTTATCCAGTACACTGCTAACAGGAAAGACGCATTCAAAGAAACCGTAAACAACGTCTTAAAGTTTTGGAACATGGCCCGCATTAAAACAATCACAAAGCTCAACTGCGAACGGAAGCTAGAGGCATTGTGGAAAGAGTGGCACTTACTCCAAAAGAGCAGAAAATGAGAAACTGACGCCGGAGGAAAACGGCAGAAGTTTTCGGACAGTGTGGACAAGCTGTGGGACATCGGAGCATCTGACGCTGTCGAAGATATAAAGAAGAATCGACTGCTGTCCGACAAGGACAAGAAAGAAGACATTGACTTCTACCTCGATCAACGTGGTCCTCGGGTGGCAACGATGAGCGGGAACGATAAAGTTTTCGCTGTAAAAAGAAAGCTACAGGAAGGAAGAAAACGTCCTCGCCAGGAGCCGCAAACCTCAAAGTGTGCATACGAAACCGGAGATGAGGCCATGGAGAATGATGATACTGGCATGTCAGGAGAGTCGGAGACAGAACTAGCGTTCACCCTGCCGAAAGAGCCAAGTGTGTCTGTCAATCTTCCTCGCCGCATCCTTAATGCACCTGCTGTCATGGAAGTGGCTGATCGTTTCCGCATGTCCAATAATCAGGTACGTATTGTGTATAGTATTCATCGATAGCGTCAGTTTTAAAGTGTCCCGTAACCCACATGTATTCTTGACAGTTTCCTTTCCACTTTCCATTCTCTACATAGGTAGTAAGCATTGTGGCTGCTATCACACGTTCGGCGGATCCACCAGCAGACCTCAATCAGTTCAGCATCTCGAAAGAAACGGCTCGCCGGGGAAGAGTGTCACATCGCCGTGAAGTGGCGACGGCTGTGAAGGACTCCTTCACGCCACCGAGGCACACTGTTGTCCACTGGGATAGAAAATGGTCAAGGTCATTTGATTAAGTTTTCATAGCTATCAATTTAGTAATGAGATTCATGAAGCATAATGTCAATTAAAAAGAGAACTGAATGTGAACAAAAATAGGTTACTTTACAACCATGAAATTGAAATATATGGCATGTGTTTCAGAACTTCCTTGGAACGGCGGAGCACCGCCAAGCAATTCTCATCTCCGGGGCTCCTCATTGCACAGAAGGAAAGTTGCTGTCAGTCCCAGCTGTTGCTGACGGCACCGGACTGTCGCAGGCGCGGGCAACCATACATGCTCTCGAAGATTGGGGATGTGAGGAGAGCGTCATCGGACTCTGCTTCGACACCACTTCCACCAACACGGGGAGGGTGCAGGGTGCAGTTGTCTGGCTGGAAAACATGCTTGGGCGACCGCTACTCCAGCTGGGATGCCGTCATCACGTCCTAGAGCTTATCGTGGGGGCAGTAGCCGTCACCCTGCTCGGAAGGACTACGGCACCAACTGATCCTTTGTTTCAGCAGTTGAAGAGAAGGTTAGTTCATTTTTTGTGCAAGGTAAAGTTAGAACACACATGATATTCCACTAGTTTATAAAAGAGCAAGCCAAACCGGAACTTCAGAGTTTTCTCACACAATTTTCTTGTTTATTATTTTTGAAGATGGGACGAGCTCGATCTCTCGACCTACTGCAAGCTGCAGGTCGAGAATCTGGCGGAGAGTACGTGGCTAATAGAACTCCGGGACGCGGCGGTCAGCTTCCTGAGCACAGCTTCTGGTTTCGTCAGAGACGATTACCGGGAAGTGGCAGAGATCACGCTCCTGGTACTCGGGACACAACCACGCCGTGTCATTCACCTCATGCGTCCTGGAGCATACCACCACGCAAGATGGATGGCTAAAGTTAGTATTTTCAAAGAAAAATAATCTAGAGATAAGTTTAAATGTTATTCAAAGATAAACATTTCATTATAACGCAAACAAAGTAATTGGTAACAATAAACCTGTCTTACTTACAATGGTGCCTATTCTGTTTCAGGTCATCTACTACATAAAACTGCTGATGTTCAGTAGGCAGCTGGAGCTCGACACCGAGCTGGTCGACAAACTGCACAGGATCGTGGTGTTCATCGCTCTTCTGTACGTACCAGCTTGGTTGGCGGCCCCTGTAGCAGCTGATGCGCCGTTGAATGACCTGGTACTATACCAGCGTTTTCTGAGGTATAGGGCAGTGGACCGCGAGGTGGCAGAAGCGTCACTGGCAGTGATGAGGCGGCACTTCTGGTATCTGAGGCCTCAGACCGTCATCTTCGCTCTATGCAGCAACAAGGTGGATGGCACTGTGAAGCAACAGATGGCAGAGAAGCTGTCCCACTTCCCTGTACCCAAAGACTTCACATACGAGAACGTCTCAGTCGACGAGATGACGCTACTCCCCGACCTGATCGACGAGTCCTCCTGGTTCTTGTTTGCAGGTCTGAAGATGTATGGGTCTTCGTGGCTCACCCTGCCAACTGATAAGTGGGACGAGAACGAGGACTTTTTTCGTCTGAAGGATGTGATCTCTAATCTCCAGGTCACCAATGACGTCGCTGAAAGAGGAGTCCAACTGATACAAGACTATGCGAACACGGTCAGAAAGGACGAGGCACAGCTGCAGGATCTTCTGCAAGTGGTGGAAAAGAACCGGAAAGAGCTCGGCGACTTCAAGAAGTCATCACTCGCCACGATGACATAACACAGAGGGACAACGTTGCAGCCAGTGACGTGTGATAGTGGTCAATACAATGCAAAAGTGATTGTTTAAGTTATTGTTTCTTTCTTCCTTATTTGTCTGCTATTTGCTGATTTTTTTGAAAAGTATAGGTGATCGTGGTTTTTCCCATTGTTTGGCACTATACTAGCACATTGGTATTACCTGTATACAGGCACAACTTTTAAACCGTTAGTCGTATGACATTGGATGGCACACCAAACGACTTCTCTCATCAAGAGGATTCAGAAAACATCCCTACTTAATGATTTATCTTGATTCAGTAAAAAGTTAAAAAGTACGCTTTTTAAAAAAAACTATTAATTTCAAGGTCGATGCGAGACCCCTAAATATTGATCAATTTTTGTAAAAATGGTACCAATGTGCTAGTATACTGCCAAATAATGGGAAAAACTACGATAACCTATACTTTTAAAAAAAAATTGAAAAGTGGGCCACCCTAATATACATATTAGGGTGTCAATTTTGTCAACTTTTTTCAAATCAATTTTGGTAGTGAAAATATAGTGTCTTTTCATGTCAAAACTTGAAATTGGCCAATCAAAATGAAATAAAATAACCCTTACCTACATCAATTTTACCTTAAAGTTTCAGAAATTGACTCTTTTACTAAATAAGAGGACATAAATTGATTACCTATTCATCTGTCACAGAATTATCCCACTGATCGCATATGGAGTGTTTTCAAGGTCATATAGTTGTCGTACAATGTACAAGTCACAACATGAATAGAACTGTCCCTCACTCTCAGTCCTCAGTTGCCTCTTAGATGTCATAGACGGTGGTTTGCTGTTATTGCTCTTGTACCTACTTCATAGTTATTCTACAAGACGAATGCTACAGTTTAATTGTAAGTATGGATTATTGATTATTACAATTATTTATTATTATCATATTCTTCTGTCTAATTATGTTGTAATCCCATGAAATATTTTTTTATTGAATTTTAGAACATCGAATGACTAATCTTTGAAACATCGTAATTGATATAAAATACTTAAATGTTTTTCTTTCTATTCAGATATTCCTAAGATGCCAAAATTGAAGACAAGAGGTCAATCGCCATGCCACTTGAGCCTGTTAGTCGTTACAGGCAAGGAGCTTCCCATATCAGAACTACCAACAGTGCGAGACATGCTGAGACTAGGGTTACTCCTTCGTGAACAAAATACAAAGGATAGAAGGAACTACACAGAGAAAGAGCTCATAAGGGACATGATTCCCCCTCTTCTGCATCAGTGGAAAAAAGCTAATGTGTTATTCAAACCACCTGTACTCAATCAGTATATAACTATTCAGCTAAATTAAGAAAGCTGTGGCACAAAGCAGTTGAGACATCACTTGGTAAAGGAAAACTAGCAAAGAAAAATAAATTTCTGCACACACTTGATACTCTTCTTGACATTTTTAACTGCCAGTGTCCCATAGAGTTGTGTTCTGAAGCCAATTGTTCTCCCTCATGCAGAAGAGAACCTCACCCTCACATTGATTGTCGCTGTCCTCGTGAGAAGAAGATCCCTGTTTTGGAGCTGGCTTTCATAAAGGCGCAGAGAACAAAGGCAGGAGGCCAAGGAAGTATGCAGATTGGTTCGGCAGATTATTCAGAAACCAAAAAACAGATTGTTATTGCTAAGAAATAAGAGAAAATCCGAGAGAGGGAAGAAAAGAAGAAAAAGAAGAGTGAAGAAGCCACCCAAAGAGATGAAGAGCTCTATCAAGAGGTTTCTCACTTCTTTGAAAGCTCTTCAGATGAACAGAAAGAAACAACATCAGATGATAGCTCCAAAATGCCATCTGAACCTTCGCCGAAGAGAATGAAATACAACACTAAAGACATCTCAAACATTGCCCTTGCCAGTATCCGCCACCATACGGGGCTACGAGAGACTGCAGATTGTCACTGCCGCTTGGATAGATGCAGGCCTCATCAGCCGAGAGGATACATCCTTAGTGATAGATCATAATAAGATAAGAAGAGCACAAGAAAAAATAATGAAGGAAATATCTGATCAGCCTGAAAAAGATTTGAAGGAGGAAGGTCTCTCTTGCCTTTTGTTTGATAGAAGAAGAGATGACACAAAAGTTCTCCTAGAGGTAGAGGGAATGAACAGAAAGTTTCCCGGTCTCATCAAAGAAGAACACTACTCTGTGTGTTCCGAACCTGGTGTCCGCTATTTGTTTCACTTTGTTCCTGAAGCAGAAGTAGAAGGCAAGAAACATGCAGAGGCAATTGGTGATGAAATAATATGTTGGCTTCAAGAAAGAAGACTTGACAGTTCACTGCAGGCCGTTGGTGGAGACTCAACTGCAGTGAACACTGGATGGCAGGGCGGTGTTATGACGCATTTAGAGAAAAAACTTGGGAGAAGGCTTGTTTGGATTGTATGTGATTTGCACACAGGACTTGATGGTCCTACAAAGAGCAACAACAAGTGGTCAGGCCCCCTTGGCAACATGCTAGATGAAGCAACGGAATTAGAAATAAATAAAAAATTTCCAAAGGTCGAAGTAGGCCCTCCCCTTCCAGTGTTGTCTGAAAAAGTTATCAAAGACCTCAGCACGGATCAATCTTACGCTTATCGTATTGTTCAAGCAATCAGATCAGGAGAGTTGCCTCAAAATCTGGCTCTCTTGGAGATTGGACCCGTAAGTCACAGTCGTTGGTTAACTACAGCGATTCGTTTCTGCAGGATTTGGGTTTCCAAACATGCACTGAAATACAAAATGCTACAGAATTTGATGTTGATTGTTGAATTTATTATTGGGTTTTATCTTCCTCACTGGTTCAATGTAAAACTTAATCCAATGTGGATGGAGGGGCCCAACCACATCTTGTTTCAATTACAGCTACTGAGAACCCAAAGGAAAGTAGTGGTGGACATCGTGTTACCTGTGGTGAGAAGGTCCGCTTGGTATGCTAGGCCAGAGGCAGTTTTGCAAGCAATACTCTGCAGCCAATGTACCAAAGAGCGAACTGAGGCTGTGGAAATCATTCTAAAGCTTAGAGGAACATCACTAGATGATGACCAGCTGGGAGACTGCTCTGTTCAGACAAGGAAGGTACCTCCGATAAACATCAATGCCACGAAATTGTCAGAATTAGTTAAATTGAGTTCGGAAGTTTTGGAGCCACCACTGACATGTATAACAAAAAGATTTAACACAACTTAAAGAGGCCCCAATGCAAGTGCCAAAGTGGCCTTCTCACACTCAGAGTGTGGAGAGATGTGTGGAGCACAGAAGCAGCTAGTCAAGTTTACAGTCACGAGAGGCGAAAAGGCTACATCAAAGCGCAAGTAGCAAGCCGAATGCTGATGTCAAGGAACCGCAGCAAAAAGGACATGACTGCATTGGTTACTTTCAAATAAAGACTCTGAATGATATCTTATTGCCACTTTAAATGTTGATAGGATGTTTGCGCACATTTGTTATTTTGTTACGAATTTATGGAAAATGGAATTTTTTAATTAAAATTGATGTAGGTAGGAGTTATTTTTTATTGTTTTTGAAGCAAGGATGTTATTTTGTATGACAAATGATTACATTAAATTGCTACCAAATCACATGATTTTCAATTTAGTCTTTTCACCCCAAAAATTGACACCCTAATACCTATAGTTATACTCACATTATTAAATTGTTTAATTACTGCTTGTAGAAGGCTTAGTTTGGGTCTCCATTTTGGCTGTTAATGCTTTAAAGTCTGGCTGATATGATGTTAAGGCGGTATGAAGAAGCTCAGTCAGGTGTTCGTTAGTGAGGGCAGCACGATGTTTTGACTTTACAAACTTTATTACCGAGAAGAGTGCTTCACAGCAATAAGTTGTCCCAAAAACTGAGATAAGTCGGAAACTGGTTTTCCTGAGGTGATGATACTTTGTCTCTGGTACTTGCTTCCAAAACTCAACTGCAGATAAGCTTTTATGTATCAACTTTAAACCCACGTCCTCCTGTAGCTCCAAAAGTTCTGTTTGTATTGAAGCAGCTTCCGTAACCAAAGGTGTGGTAACAGGACAGCCACCGTTGACGACATCAGTCAGGAAAGGATTTACAAGAAATTCGAAGCATGGTTTTAGCTTCTTTAATTCATCAAACCTGAACTGAAAATCATCAATTATTCCTTCTAACTTAGCTTTGTATTCCTCAAATTTACTATCTTTTATTTTAATATCAGTAAAAGTGTTTGCTCGGTTTTTCAGGTGGGGAAAGTGGTCAAAATTTTTTGTTACTAGATCTTTTTGGAAGAGCTTTATTTTATTCTGGAAACTGAAAACTGTCTCTGTAAGGTCAGAAATGACCTTATCCTTTCCCTGAAGTGCCAAATTTAGATTTTGAAGGTGTTGTATTACATCAGTAAAAAACATCAGATCCTGCACCCATTCGTGATCTTCTAGTTGTGGGTATGACTTTCCCTTTTCTTTCAAGAAATCAATGATAGGCTCCAACAGTGCAACAAACCTATTCAGGAGATTACTAGTTGATAACCACCTTACAATAACCACCTTACAAATGAAAGGTCATCTGGCTTATCTTGAAGATCCAGCTCCTCGATAAAATTTCTAAAAGCTCGGTACGTTTTTGCATTTGAACGAATGACATTCACAATTTGTAGAACACATTTCATAACACTGTTACCTAAAGTACTTGCTTACCAAATGACCACGCTGAATGATACAGTGAATAGAGAGATACACAGGATACTTGGGATCGCGTGTCAAGAGCCCAACTAGGCCTACATTTTGTCCTACCATAGCTGGTGCGCCATCGGTTGCAACACTGACAAGTTTATTCAATGGTACTTGAGCATTTGATAATGCCTCGTCAAGTGCGTTCTTTATGTCAACCCCTCTGGTGGTTTCTCTTCGGGTCATTAAGTCCAAGAGTTCTTCTTTCACATTTCCATCGCCAGTAATATAACGAACAAATATCGCCAGTTGAGGGTTATCTTTAATATTTGTGGATTCATCGAGGGCCAAACTGAATGCAACAGAATTCTTCAAATCAGTCTGCAACGAGCATGCAATTTCAGCACTGATCTGGGAAATACGTATCTCTGTAATGTGGCGGAAAATAGAAATACTTGCTATTTGTTCTCGAAGCTTTGTGTTATCTGGAGCGAGAATTGCAGTAACATCGGCAATATTCTTCTTCACAAATTCTCCACTACTGTAGGGAAGTTGAGCAAGAGCAATATTCCATGCCATAACAAAACTAGCTTCACTAGTTAAGTCAGCTGTCTTACACAATGATGAAAGTACAGTTTCTTGGGCAACAAGGCTAGATTTCAACATTGTTAACTTAGTCTTCCGCAATTCTGATTTGGGAGGAAATTCCGTAATAAATTTTTTATGGTTAGTTTCATGATGACGCTTTAAGTTACTGGCTTTAAAGTGATTGAGTGCCACGTGGCAGATAAGACACACAGGTTTCCCACCCTTAACATTAAAGGCAAAGCTCTCCTCCCACTCCTGTTTAAAAACTCTATTTTCTTCTTCATATTTCCGTTTCTTACACTTTGTCTGCTCAGTCATTTTAATCAAATAAGGGGTTGTATAACTTTCACTTGTACTGTATAGCTGAAAAAAATAGCCACTATTTGATCTAAGAAGCCAATTTTAAAACACACTCACTCGTTACTACACGCGGCCCGCAGGCAGGGTAGCTCGAGGGGTACTAGACACTGGTGAGTGGCGATTAGTGTTAATTACGTAATTATCCCGCTTAGTGCCTGTCACGCAAAATAAATTGTCGTAGGCATGACGCATTTTATTGTCAATTCAATTTTTCCTTGTTTTTTTCATATTTTTTTTATTATGTGAAAAAAAAATTATATTTGTATTATGAATTTTGTCTTTTATGATAAATACAATAAAAACCAAAATTGTCGCGCGAGCCGCAGTTAACATATATAAGAACTTAATTCTCGACTTAGTTCTCGACCATCCAGCCTACAGTCCAGACCTGGCACATTCGGATTTTTACCTGTTTGGACCACTAAAATACGCTTTGAGAGGTCAGCGATTCCAATGCGATGATGTCCTGAAGGAGGCGGTGCATGACTGGCTACGCACACAGCCAAAAACATTCTTTTGTGATGGCATTAGGAAGCTTGTAGATCGCTGGACTAAGTGTATTGAGAAACAGGGAAACTATGTTGAGAAGTGATGTGTTTATAATTTATCAGATGTGAAAACAAAATTGTGAAAATAAAAAGTGCGGATACTTATTGAATTACCCTCGTACAAGTACAATCTTACGTATTATTCACTGAACTTAATACAAAATAAGGCCAACATAGCCACCTAACCTAACATACGAGTACAAAAATAAGGGCAGCATAGCTATTTACCCCAACATACAAATACAATCTTATTATAACAAAACTTAATATTCATATATAATCTTTGCTACATTACAAAATAGAGCATTGTAAACCAGCAGCTGTCTGAACCAAGACTGCCATATAGGTGAGAGGTAGACAGTATCTGAAGACAGGACATTACACAATAACACATTTGAGCTGTTTCTGACCTTATTAATGAAATTATATATATATTCTTCCGGATTAACATTTGGCTGGTATGTAGGTTACGCGTAGTTTACATAAAACTGGCACTGCACCATTTTGGTTCCCTACATAGCACACGAAAAATATTATTATGTCGAGCGGGTTCCCTATGGGTCGCTTGAATGTAGAAGTCGACGATGGACTATGAATTCCGGAGGTGGTTACCTTCGTTGGAGTCGGAGTTATATCCGAAGGATTATTGACAACGTCACTCTTGGGGGGGTTACGAGAACTCCAAAAAAAAATCTTGGAGGTGTCACGACTCACGTCGACACTAGTGGACGCACCAGGCTCACGCGCCTTGTCGTATAATGTTTGTGGTTTCCACTGACCAATCGTACTTCGATTAGTTGTAAAGTTTCGGAGGGCTACCATCAAGTGCTTCCTGACTTCATTTCACGGAGCACGGTGGAGACTTCGGGAGAAAACACTGTATCTATATTGAGTTTCGCGGTGAATGGAAACAACGAAGTTCACTTTAACAGGATTTTTATTAATTCACTTCGATTTTACAATCTTTTGATGCGAAAAAATAAATTTGATTAAATTTAAGAAGTGAAAGTTATCTGATTCGCAAGGTGAGATTTAAAATAAAAAATATCTTAAAATATCAGTTAGGTAGCATCATGTACAATTTACAATTTATTTAACTTTAAGAAGTGAAGGTTATATGTTTCACAAGGTGAGGTTTAATATAAAATAAATCTTAAAATTAGTTAAGTAGCACAATGTACAATTTACTCTGTTGCTTTTTTTTTAGGGCAATCTGCGTGGAGTTTAAATATTTATAAAATGGGTTTAATTAGATTGGGACGAGGTAGTGCCACTGCACAATTAATCACAGAATCAATCACAGAGCCGGCGTGGTTGGGAGTAACCAGAGAGCAAAGTACCTCGTTGCCGGCACTCTCAGGGTTTTTAAAATCTCGGGGTAGGCGGAGACGAGGTAAACTAAGGTTACCCTCTTACGGGAGGAGTTTTCAGCAAGCGCCTATGATAGTTCTTGATATTCAGATTTAGGCGGAAGTAGATTCAACTTACAGCCGCGATTGGAAAATTTTGACTCGGGAGAGTTCCGGGGGTGAACCAATCACGATTGAAATAGTTTCTACGGAGTCTACATTTTTCTTTTGATAATAAAGCATAATTGTAGGACCAAGAGGCGCCAAGTAGTATGGCCGGAAAATGGGAGAGTGCAATGCAATTGCAAATGTTGCAAGAGTGCCAACCCCCAACCCCTTGTTGCAAGGGACTCCATAGCGCCAACCTTGTTGCAAGGCACCCCACCCCCTTTGTTGCAAGGCACCCCAAAAAGGGGGAGAGGTTGCAAGAGCAACAAGGGTTATGCAACTTGGAGGCGGAATTATCCCCCAAGCAGCACTGAACCCCGCTAGGAGGTATGCAACTTGGAGGTGGAGTTATCCCCCAAGCTGCAATGAATCCCCCAAAGGGGTATACCTAACCTAAGAGAGAGGTGCTCGCCCGGCAGGAGCCAAGCGCATATTAAGACTTCAGCCGAGCGGCTGTTGTCTTATAGGGCCCCTAATCAGCCAGTTGGCTTAATCAGCCAGTGCCTCCGGGCATCATCAGCTAGTTGGCTTAATCAACCAGTGCCTTCGGGCATCATCAGCCAGTTGGCACAGTGTACACGGCACGTACACATCCATCACGTTTATGTGCGTCACGTGTTCAACTCTAAGGTGGAGGCGGGCTTGAGACTCGGCGCGTCCTTCCTCGGTTGAGAGCCAGGGTGACCTAATGATCCGTGTTAAACCGTAGGTCTAAGGTGGAGTGTAAAGCTTTGCCAGAATGAAAAATTCGTACGGGAAGCAAAGGCGAGCAAATTTCCAGAAAAAAAGTTCATCTAAAAATCGTCATTGCTGGCCAGGGCGCCTTAATGACCCGTGTTAAACCGTAGGTCTAAGGTGGAGTGTAAACATCTTTCCACGGTTCGTAGGGGCAGGACCCCGTTATTGCAACACTCGATCATGTTGTTTATTTCTCTCTCACACCACCAGTTGGCGTATCTGTTTGAGTTGCCAGTTTGCACTATTTATTTAATTAAAGCATATATTCTGACATAATCCGCCATTTGGCTTAGAAGGTTGAGTTGCCAGATAGTAATATTTATTTAATTAATGCATATATTCTTTAGAAACCAGCCAATTGATATAATTAGATACCGTGTACAAACAAAAAGGATTAAATAAAACACCATTACATCATTCTGTTTATTTAGGCGAATTAATGGAAATAAATATACAATGGGATATATATATATATGATCAAAAAATAATAATAGCATCACGAACGGGAAATATACAGTTATATTAAACGATTAAATATATTGAAAATAATAATATACATTCCTATACAAGCCATTTGGTATAATTAAATAATAATAATAAGAATAATAATAATAACGTTTATATATACATCCAAAAGAATTAAATAAAACACCATCATATCACTGTTTATTTAGACAAATTTCCAAAAAATAATTTCACTGCAATTAAATTTCCAAAACACTTCAGAGTCCTTGCTTCCATGTAATTTATCCATTTCACTGCAAAACACTTCAATTCAAAAGCAATTAATTTAATTTCATTATTCTTACTTAATAATTTCACATCAATTAATTTTCCAAAAAATAATTTCACTGCAATTAAATTTCCAAAACACTTCAGAGTCCTTGCTTCCATGTAATTTATCCATTTCACTACAAAACACTTCAATTCAAAAGCAATTAATTTAATTTTAATATCCTTACTTAATAATTTCACACTTCAATTCAAAAGCAATTAATTTAACTTCAATATCCTTACTTAATAATTTTACATCAACTAAATTTCCCGACGAATTAGCACATCGTTCTGCTCACATCAATTAAATTTCCAAAAGCACTTCATTAATTTCAAAACACAGCAATTAAATTTCCAAAACATTTTCATCCAGTCCTTGCTTCAATTATATGAAGTGTATACTTATTTCGCCGCATCCCGAATCTATTTGAATGTTTATTTATTGCAGTATCAACGCGAAAAGGAAATGACTCCGACGAAAAGAAATGAAAAAAATTTGCCCGCGAAAACGATCGCTATGAGACGAAATTTTGAAAATGATGGCCGCCTTCTTGAAAGACAGTTAGAATGAATTGATAAGGACTGAGAATCGAATTTGCATGCAAATGCCACCAAAAGGTAGTAATTAAGCCCTTTCTCATGTTGTTTTTTATACTATTTTCTCTATGTTTATTCCATTTGTCTTTATCCTTCATCATTCTATTTACACACGCTTCGCTGTACTTTATAAATAAGTGGCCGAGTGGAATCCGTTATAATTTGAAACGGGCATGGGGGACGGGCGGAATAATATACATCCGTTTAATACTCTACCAACTTCATTTGTACTGAAAGCACTTTTAGATAAAACGGGGTAATGCGAGGTGGCAGTAACGTAGCACTGTTCTAAATGTACATCGTAACCCACAAAATCACCTTCTTAGCTTCACGACTTCTTAGTTCCAAGGCCAACCGATGACTGAAAGGGTATTTCTACCAAAACAAACGTTTTCACGAGATAAACACATTCACAATGCAGCTAATTCTGCGTATTGTCAAAAGCATTTTGGGGGTAAAATACAAAAATTAACTCGTTAAAATGAATGAACATTTTTGCGGGAATTCGGCCATTTTCCCGAAACGTAAAATTACCGAAATGAAAACCGTCGACCGAAACGGAAAACTCTCGAAACGAAAACCGTCGACCGAAACGGAAAAACATCAAAATAAAAACCGCCGAAACCTAATTTAAACTCATTCTTAGCCTAGTCTAACTTAGCCCAGTTACGCCTAACTTATCTCAGTTAAATATAACGTCATACGAGTAAATTTAAACTAATCACTTCTACCATAAACGTACTAGTCTGACCTTTAAAGCTAGGTTAGATTAAGTTTTGATATTTTTCAGTTCGAGAAAAAATGAATTCCTCGCAATTTCTCTACTTTTGTGGCCATATACCATATATATATATATATCTATATATATATACAACGTAAAGAACGACGCTTTGTATAGGAGAATTATCCGCGCAAGATGAGAGCGAAAGAACGAAACAAATGAAAAAAATGAGGTAACCACCCGGGAATCGAACCCGGGATCTTCCGATTGCCGGTCAGATGTGATAACCATTACACCACGGGCCTCACTCAAACAAATGCCGTAATTCCTCTACATACGCGCAGAAACCAATGCCCCAAAGGGGCACCTCCCGCATGCCGTAACATTATATACATTATGTAGAGGAATGACGGCATTTGTTTGAGTGAGGCCCGTGGTATAATGGTTATCACATCTGACCGCCAATCGGAACATCCCGGGTTCGATTCCCGGGTGGTTACCTCATTTTTTCATTTGTTTCGTTCTTTCGCTCTCATCTTGCGCGGGTAATTCTCCTATACAAAGCGTCGTTCTTTACGTTAATTATACTGCGAGTTTGCAGTTATAATGTATATATATATATATATAATGATGGGGCTGTTTAACCTCCTCCACAACATCTAAGTGTGACGGAGGGATCCTAAAGCTTAACACGGAGTCCAAAATATAAGGGTCATCACTTAAATATTTGTAATATTTTGCAAATGACCCACTTAGGAGTGTGACATGTTAGAAATGGATTCTGATCGAAATGAAAACCTTTGACCGAAACGGAAAATTACCGAAATGAAAACCATCGACCAGTACGGAAAATCATCGAAATGAAAATCGTAGAAACCTCGTTACTTACTCTAACTTAACCCAGTTACGCCTAACTTAACCCAGTTAAATATAGCCTTATACGAGTAAATTAAACCTAATCTCCTCTACCATAAACGTAGTATTCTGACCTTTTAAGTTAGGCGAGATTAAGATTTGATAATTAATCAGCTCCGAGAAAAAAACGAATTTCCTCGCAATTTCTCTACTTTTGTGCCCATATATATATATATATATATATATATATATATACACACACATATATGTATATGTGTATATATATACACACATATATATATATATAATGATGGGACTGTTTAACCTCCTCCACAACATTTAAGTGTGACGGAGGGGACCTAAAGCTTTACATGGGATCCGAAATATAAGGGTCATCACTTAAATATTTGTAATATTTTGTAAATGACCGACTTAGGAGTGTGACGTGTTAGAAATGGAATCTTTAGGCGAAACGGAAAATCATCGAAAAGAAAATCGTAGAAACCTCATTACTTAGCCTAATCTAACTTAACCCAGTTACGCCTAACTTAACTCAGTTAAATATAACCTCATACGAGTAAATTAAACCTAATCTCCTCTACCTTAAACTTAGTAATCTGACCTTTTAAGTTAGGCGAGATTATGGTTTGGTAATTATCAGTTCCGAGAAAAAAACGAATTTCCTCGCAATTTCTCGCAAAATCTAAGTATGACGGAGGGGACCTAAAGCTTTACATGGGTTCCGAAATATAACGGTCATCACTTAAATATTTGTAATATTTTGTAAATTACCCACTTATGAGTGTGACGTGTTAGAAATGGATTCTGTAGAAAAACTCAGGTTCACGAGCCCATCCACATGTATTATATCTGGGCCTACAAGATGTGGTAAAACTGTGTTTATGCTTAAAATCATTAAGAAAAGGGGGAGATGTTCTTAAAATTTGTGCATAACGTTATATGGTGCTATTCGACGTATCAGTCAGTGTTGTGTTCAACGAGTTCCAAGAGGAAACCTTGTTCCACAAGGGGTCTATGACGTTAATTCGTAAAGGGGAAATGAACATACAGTCATTGTATTTGATGATCTCATGTTGGAAATGGATAAAACGTTTGCCGAGACATTTACAGTGTTCTCCCACCATTTTAACATAAGCGTGTTCTTCATCAATCAGAATCTATTTTTCAAAAATAGATACATGCGCGATGTGTCGCTAAATACAAAATATCTAGTCTTATTCGTGCAACGGAGAGATGTATCACAAATTGGGGTATTAGCCAACCAAATGTTTCCGAATCAGCGTAAGGAGTTTTTGGAGGTTTATAAAGAAGCCACAAACCAGCGTTATGGATATTTTCTTTGTGACCTTCACCCGCGAAACACGTTTAGGATGCTTCTAAGAACGAATGTATTCCCAAACGAACCTGAAAAGTTGTATATTCCAGAATGACAAATAGGCTAAAGAAATACCGTGAATTAATAAAAATCTATCAACGATTGCCCCGGACACTGCAACAGATGTTTGTTAAAAATATCGACTCTGACTTTTTAAAATGCATCTGGGAAAGCTTTCTTAATGTTATAAAGTGTAATGTGCCAATGAAACCCTCTCAGAAGACTCGCTTACGTCGTTACAAGAACATAATACAAGCGCTCTCTCATAAAAGTCAAACAGTGGGTAAGAAAAAGCGAATTATTGTACAAAGAGGAGGATCATTCCAACCCATCTTATTTTCAGTTTTGGGTCCTTTACTGGCTAGATTAATATAATGAAGAAGGTGGTTGTGATTCCGCACGAGGTGTACGCTTCATTGCAAAGTTCAAAGACTCCAGACACGGCTGTAGAACCCCATAAAAGTAGGCTTAAAAGAATGAAAAACGAGTTCCTAGCCCTATTAAATAGTGAAAAGTCACCTGATGAGAAAAGGATCTTGTACCAAGAGGCTTTGCAGAAATTTCTTCATGAGTACGAAGATTATAAGAATCCCACAGAGCTCCCCGTGGTTATTTGGCACAGCGCGAGAAGTTTTGAGCATGGCGAAAACAGGACCTGGCCCCGACGATGACCAACCAAAGAACAACGGAACATAACACATCGAACATGTGCTAAAAAACAGTCTCCCACATACATTGAGGAATAAAAGCTTAAGTCTTTATAATCTATTGAGTGAGGACCCCATCATACAGTGGACCGATACAGGCTAGTTCAAGGTTGAAAGAACAAGGGTGCAAAGATCCAATATCGTTGATATTGTTCATGATCTGGTGAGAAAGTGGGCCAGACCCTCGCCAACAGGCTGGAAGCATATTAAAGCAAGACTACAGCAAATAAATGTTCCAAAAACATTGATAGGAAATCTGAATAGGTTAAAAGACTTGGATCAAGTCTCACATGTGTCACAACTGAGTACGCCATCGGTCCTAGCAGCAGCAGCGTCACTGAAGAGGAGAAAGAAGAGAACAAACGGCCAGCCTTATCCACGTGCCTTTAAAATACGCAAATGGCAAACATATTAAGTAAACGCTATTTTGACATTTCTAACCCCGCCTTCTATGGTGGCGTTAATAGACTGTACAGAGGTGTTTACGGTGTGAGGAAAAAAGATGTTGAGAGATTTTGCGGGAGCAGGATGCTTATACACTTCATAAACCGGTGAGAAAAAGGTTTAAAACGGCCAAGACAACAGCTACATCGATTGACTCTATTTAGCAGGCGGATTTAACAGACATGCAAAGATATTCAGTGTATAGCGATGATTACCGCTACATCCTATTCATAATAGATGTATTATCTAGATACCTGTGGTTAATTCCCCAGAAAAATAAATCGCCTGAAACAGTTGCTAAAGCGATCAAAACGTTGATGTTGAAGGAAAAGAGGATTCCTGGCTATTTTTGTACGGATATGGGGAAAGAATTTATAGGACGCGCTTTTCAGAACATGCTGGCAGAGTTTGATATCAGCTATTACACTACCAATTCTATACATAAGGCTTCTTTAGCTGAAAGAGTTCAACGTACCATAAAGGAACGCATGCACCGCTATTTTACACATAAAAACACATACAGATATATAAACGTTCTCGGTTCATTGGCCTCATCCTACAACCGCTCACACCATCGCACGATTGGGACAACACCTAACGAGGTTTTAGAAAGAGGTACGCGCCCAGAGGTGGGAAGAGATGGAACACCACCACCACCACACTCTGCGCGTTTCAAAATCATTGATTATGTAAGGCTTTCGCGTTCGGGAAATAAATTCGCGAAGGGATTTGAGCAAGGATGGACACGTGAGATTTTTAAAGTTAGGGCTATGAGACCTAAAGGTAAGATAATGATGTATTACGTTGAAGATTTGAATGGGGAAGAAATCGCAGGAGGCTTTTACCGCAGGGAGTTGCAGAAAGTGGCATTTAATTTAGGTTACCCAGAAAGCTTCAACACCTATATAAAAGCTGATGCAATAATGAAGCTTAAATAGTATGCAACATGGCGCCTAACCATTTCTACGTCACACTCCCGTTCTCTTCTTCTCTGTCTGTACATCCTAATAACACCCTCGCCAACTTTGTGACAGAACTCCATAAGCCCATCTAGTTGGAGCGTGATTCGTATGAGGTGGAGTTATGTGAACTCCAGTTAGCCAGCTAATTTTTAACACTTCAAAATGAACACATCATATTTCTGATCATTAGAAGATACGACGAGTGCGAAAAATTCGGTGAAGAACGGTACTATACCGCAAATGTATCGCTAGGAATCGGGCATTATGATATAGCCATGGACATTCTGACGGGGTTAAACAGGAGTCTTGAAAGGTCGTACCTGACATACGATTTACTTTTTGAAGTCGTAAACGTAGACACGCCTGCATGCACATTGAAGTTAAAGTCAACGCTTAGTAGAAATAAAGATAAAGAGCTGTTCACAATTGTGGCTGAGGGCCGATATGGCTCAGCTCTCCAAAGAGATACCTTTCACGAGGCACAGCATGACTTGTCTAGCTTAATGTATCAAATGAAGACGGAGAAATTGGGGGAAAGCTCTCCGCCCCAAGACATGTGCTATATTTACAGCAATATCGTAGAGCACCAATTTCTTGGGGACATCCAGGCGCGCCTGCTGCACATTGCACACATCCCCAACCGTAGAGGGAAAAGTTTGAGCATTACATATTCAAGCTCCATTATGTGAATGTTGTGACAAATCTATTAACTAACATCTCAATATATATATAAGAACGCATTGAGGGAAAAAAATTCTCATTCCGTGATGGGAGCTTAACAGTGAAACTACATTTTCGACGCTTATAATGACTCGAAGACCATTCACAGTCTACCGAGGGGTGAGATACCAGCGTGGGAGTTGACTTGGATCAATTTTTTCATCCATATTACGCACCGCTGTCCCACTGTTGAAGAGGGGTGCCAGGTACCTAAGGCGGAAGGCGTTACAAACAGGTTTGAACGCGGAAGATATAATGGGTGGCAATAAACCTAAAGAAGCTCTAAAAAAACATTTAAAACATACACGGGATGAAATGATCAAAGAGGCAAAGAGAAAAATACGTGGTGGCGGAAAGAAGAGATCTGCCAGGAAGAAAGGGTTACATCATATGGCGCTAAACGTAAAAGGAAATCAAAAAAGAAGTGGTCTAAGCGTATGAAACCTATGACTGATCACTTTTTTAACTGATATAAGCTGAGGACACTAATCTCACGAACCATAGGTTGATTAATACGTGTCGAGGGAGGTGGCACTATTTCTGACTCGACATGGCACGTTTCATCCATCCGTGTAGTTCACAATGCTGTAAATCGGAACTGTCCCTCTTTGATATGCCCCCACTCAGGTCTCTTTTGAGCATAGCGACTTTATTACAATTAACCCATTAAACACAATTAGTTCACCGAGTGCCCATACAGAATTCGTGATAACCAGCTCAGGCTCTTACTTTTTTGACCCAAGCTGCATGTACATTAGGGAGGCCCACTTTTCAATTTTTTCTTTAAAGTATAGGTTATCGTAGTTTTTTCCTATTATTTGGCACTATACTAGCACATTGGTACCATCTTTACAAAAATTGATCAATATTTAGGGGTCTCGCATCGACCTTGTAATTACGAGTTTTTTTTTAAATGCGTACTTTTTAACTTTTTACTGAATCAAGATAAATCATTAAGTAGAGATGTTTTCTGAATCCTCTTGAAGAGAGAAGTCGTTTGGTTTGCCTTCCAATGTCATACGACTAACGGTTAAAAGGTTGTGCCTGTATACAGGTAATACCAATGTGCTAGTGTAGCGCCAAATAATGGGAAAAACCACGATCACCTATACTTTTCAAAAAAATCAGCAAATAGCAGACAAATAAGGAAGAAAGAAACAATAACTTAAACAATCACTTTTGCATTGTATTGACCACTATCACACGTCACTGGCTGCAACGTTGTCCCTCTGTGCTATGTCATCGTGGCGAGTGATGACTTCTTGAAGTCGCCGAGCTCTTTCCGGTTCTTTTCCACCACTTGCAGAAGATCCTGCAGCTGTGCCTCGTCCTTTGTGACCGTGTTCGCATAGTCTTGTATCAGTTGGACTCCTCTTTCAGCGACGTCATTGGTGACCTGGAGATTAGAGATCACATCCTTCAGACGACAAAAGTCCTCGTTCTCGTCCCACTTATCAGTTGGCAGGGTGAGCCACGAAGACCCATACATCTTCAGACCTGCAAATAAGAACCAGGAGGACTCGTCGATCAGGTCGGGGAGTAGCGTCATCTCGTCGACTGAGACGTTCTCGTATGTGAAGTCTTTGGGTACAGGGAAGTGGGACAGCTTCTCTGCCATCTGTTGCTTCACAGTGCCATCCACCTTGTTGCTGCATAGAGCGAAGATGACGGTCTGAGGCCTCAGATACCAGAAGTGCCGCCTCATCACTGCCAGTGACGCTTCTGCCACCTCGCGGTCCACTGCCCTATACCTCAGAAAACGCTGGTATAGTACCAGGTCATTCAACGGCGCAATAGCTGCTACAGGGGCCGCCAACCAAGCTGGTACGTACAGAAGAGCGATGAACACCACGATCCTGTGCAGTTTGTCGACCAGCTCGGCGTCGAGCTCCAGCTGCCTACTGAACATCAGCAGTTTTGTGTAGTAGATGACCTGAAACAGAATAGGCACCATTCTAAGTAAGACAGGTTTATTGTTACCAATTACTTTGTTTGCGTTATATTGAAATGTTTATCTTTGAATAACATTTAAACTTATCTCTAAATTATTTTTGTTTGAAAATACTAACTTTAGCCATCAATCTTGCATGGTGGTAGGCTCCTGGGCGCATGAGGTGAATGCCACGGCGTGGTTGTGTCCCGAGTACCAGGAGCGTGATCTCTGCCACTTCCCGGTAATCGTCTCTGACGAAACCAGGAGCTGTGCTCAGGAAGCTGACCGCCGCGTCCCGGAGTTCTATTAGCCACGTACTCACCGCCAGATTCTCGACCTGCAGCTTGCAGTAGGTCGAGAGATCGAGCTCGTCCCATCTCCAAAAATAATAAACAAGAAAATTGTGTGAGAAAACTCTGAAGTTCCGGTTTGGCTTGCTCTTTTATAAACAAGTGGGATATCATGTGTGTCCTAACTTTACCTTGCACAAAAAATGAACTAACCTTCGCTTCAACTGCTGAAACAAAGGATCAGTTGGTGCCGTAGTCCTTCCGAACAGGGTGACGGCTACTGCCCCCACGATAAGCTCTAGGACGTGATGATGGCATCCCAGCTGGAGTAGCGGTCGCCCGAGCATGTTTTCCATCCAGACAACTGCACCCTGCACCCTCCCCGTGTTGGTGGAAGTGGTGTCGAAGCAGAGCCCGATGACGCTCTCCTCACATCCCCAATCTTCGAGAGCATGTATGGTTGCCCGCGCCTGCGACAGTCCGGTGCCGTCAGCAACAGCTGGGACTGACAGCAACTTTCCTTCTGTGCAATGAGGAGCCCCGGAGATGAGAATTGCTTGGCGGTGCTCCGCCGTTCCAAGGAAGTTCTGAAACACATGCCATATATTTCAATTTCATGGTTGTAAAGTAACCTATTTTTGTTCACATTCAGTTCTCTTTTTAATTGACATTATGCTTCATGAATCTCATTACTAAATTGATAGCTATGAAAACTTAATCAACTGACCTTGACCATTTTGCCATCCCAGTGGACAACAGTGTGCCTCGGTGGCGTAAAGGAGTCCTTCACAGCCGTCGCCACTTCACGGCGATGTGACACTCTTCCCTGGCGAGCCGTGTCTTTCGAGATGCTGAACTGATTGAGGTCTGCTGGTGGATCCGCCGAACGTGTGATAGCAGCCACAATGCTTACTACCTATGTAGAGAATGGAAAGTGGAAAGGAAACTGTCAAGAATACATGTGGGTTACGGGACACTTTAAAACTGACGCTATCGATGAATACTATACAAAATACGCACCTGATTATTGGACATGCGGAAACGATCAGCCACTTCCATGACAGCAGGTGAATTACGGATGCGGCGAGGAAGATTGACAGACACACTTGGCTCTTTCGGCAGGGTGAACGCTAGTTCTGTCTCCGACTCTCCTGACATGCCAGTATCATCATTCTCCATGGCCTCATCTCCGGTTTCGTATGCACACTTTGAGGTTTGCGGCTCCTGGCGAGGACGTTTTCTTCCTTCCTGTAGCTTTCTTTTTACAGCGAAAACTTTATCGTTCCCGCTCATCGTTGCCACCCGAGGACCACGTTGATCGAGGTAGAAGTCAATGTCTTCTTTCTTGTCCTTGTCGGACAGCAGTCGATTCTTCTTTATATCTTCGACAGCGTCAGATGCTCGATATCCCACAGCTTGTCCACACTGTACGAAAACTTCTGCCGTTTTTCCTCCGGCGTCAGTTTCTCGTTTTCTGCTCTTTTGGAGTAAGTGCCACTCTTTCCACAATGCCTCTAGCTTCCGTTCGCAGTTGAGCTTTGTGATTGTTTTAATGCGGGCCATGTTCCAAAACTTTAAGACGTTGTTTACGGTTTCTTTGAATGCGTCTTTCCTGTTAGCAGTGTACTGGATAACACTGAAGAAGTATTGCAAAACGTGCCGTGTTGTTGGCAATTTGCTACCACTGATGGAGGACGACGGTTGGCCAACTAAAAAAATTTCCGAGGCCGATCTTAGAGAAGGTAGCGAGGTTATTTTCGCCTTTCCTTTGTATGACTCTCTATTTGTAGCTTCAAGAGTTCTTCCAGTTATGGTTGCCATCGGTTTGTCCATGACAAAGGATGAGGAACTCAGACAGAATTTCAAAATATTATGATCTGCAAAAAAAGAAATAGGTTAGGTACCTGGCACAGGCATAGTGCATTTTCTAATTACCTATATACATTATACATTCCGCCCGGGTATGGTGACTCATTTTTTTGAAAAGTATAGGTGATCGTGGTTTTTCCCATTATTTGGCACTATACTAGCACATTGGTATTACCTGTATACAGGCACAACCTTTAAACCGTTAGTCGTATGACATTGGCAGGCACACCAAACGACTTCTCTTATTAAGAGGATTCAGAAAACATATATACTTAATGATTTATCTTGATTCAGTAAAAAGTTAAAAAGTACGCATTTAAAAAAAAAACTAGTAATTTCAAGGTCGATGCGAGACCCCTAAATATTGATCAATTTTTGTAAAAATGGTACCAATGTGCTAGTATAGTGCCAAATAATGGGTAAAATCACGATCACCTATATTTTTCAAAAAAAATTGAAAAGTGGGCCACCCTAATATACATGTACGCTAAACTGCGTATAGCCCATTCTGATGGAACGGACTGCGGTGATAGTTACTCTGCCTTCCCTGAAACCAACTTTTTACACTCCATATTCAGCCAGTGTGAAGTGTATTTAAATCAGGTTAACATCTCGGCAGGAACGGGGTACTACCACCTACGAGCCTATCTGGAAAATGTCTTCAACTTTTCAAAAGAAGCGAAGGACACCTTTTTAACCGCTGAGGGGTATTACCACACTAAAGATGAAAATGGGATAAAGTATAAATTTAAAAATTCTAAAAAAAAGATATATGAATGGTTTGGACGCCTGCATGCAAACTTCACATTCCAGGAGAAATTGCTTATGAACGGGGTGGATATGAAGTTGAAGCTTACCCGCACGATTCCTGAGAGCTGCATAAATCTGGGGTCTGATCAAGAAGAAGGCGATTTGTGCGTACATGTGATACACATCATGGAGTCGTATTTGCGTATACGCCGAGTGAAATTAAGTTCCCCGAAACAAATAGAAATTGAGAAAGACTTAAAGCAGGCCACAGTGAAATACCCAATTAACAGGGTACAGATCAAACTGTACACGGTTCCCACAGGGTTGGCCTCGAAGCAACTAGAAAACGTGGCCCGTGGAATGCTACCTAAAGGCGTATTAATAGGAATGCAGGACCACGCCTCGACGAATGGAAAATATAAAAAGAGTGCCTTTAAATTCGAGAATTTCGGCCTTAAAAATAATACTCTACACGTAAATGGCCTCACTCTGGGAGAGACAATGAATACGGACTACTCATCAGACGCTGTGTTCCCGCTCTGGGCGAGAGCATATAGTAGTCTGGCTCATAATACAGGCGCCTGTGACTAACTTGGTTTTGATGTAACGCAGAAAGAATTTGTCGAAGAATTTAACATTTATTCATTTGATATTACGCCTGACTTGTCTGCTGGTGCAAATACGCATTTAAGTCCACAGCAGAGTGGGAATATCTCAGTCAGATTGGAATTTGCCAAGCCTATATACGCTCCTATAAGTGTACTCATGTATCTCGAATCACAGGCACTAATAGAAGTTGATCGTTTCAGGAACGTGGTCACAGACTTTTAAAATGGACGCGAATACACTCCAGCGAGTAATGAAAAGTGACCGTTTCACACGCTCAAAATTTATCGGTGTGTGTGCGAAGAATGAAATATTGGAGCTGCCAAGTACGAGAAACTGGTACGGGATTATCGTTAACACCGACATTGTGGCGGGTGAGGGAATTCATTGGTTTGTAATCTATTTTAAAAATAGGGAAAGAATGTGCTATTTTGATTCACTCGGATTTCTGCCCTGGAATGATTCGGTAATTGTACAGTTTATCGCGCAGTTACTTGTGCCTGAGATTGTTTGGAGCCCATATCGTTTTCAGGGATATTATACTGAGACATTTGCATTGTATTGCATTTTATTTCTCATGCACATGTCACGTGGGAAGGGATTTATAAATTTTTTAAAATTATTCGATTTCTGCTACACAGAGATGAACGATAAAAGTGTATGCAGACATATAAAAAAAGGTTCCCATATGTTAGCACCCGCTGTAATGTGTAAATGTGTATATCTAGTTGTATATACATTTGTAACTGTAAAATGTAGCCATTAAGACTTATTTAACGGACACTGGCTCCGCTTTGTACATGTTTTCTACCATTTAATAAATGAAAATACAATGTGTTTTGTTCTTAACCTCAACATACTTACATTATCTGCTCGATGATTTGACACTCGCTTACCGGGGGGGGGGGGGGTGAGCCAATACCTCGACTTCTGTATTCAGGCTCCTGGGGTGATTCTGCGGAGAAGCCTCCATTTCATTTATCTCCCTTTCATCAAAAGTAGCTATAACACGACCGATTTCCGCATCGGTCCTATAAGGTTATATAATAGCTACAAGAGTAATGCCACGAATTTAAACGCAGATAATTCTTAAAAGTTTTATGTCCTACAGCGGTGCTGAATTATCGAGAAAAATATTATTAAATCTCTACCATATATATTATATATATATATATATATATATATATATATATATATATATATATATATAATATATATATATATATGCCGAAATAACCACCATGGAAACAGACAAAAATATAATGGGATTAATTTTACGTTAGAGTAACAAGAAATTGTAACCATAAGTAAATATCCTAACAGTTTTCAGAAGTAAGATTAGCTGGGTGTGCTATGATACCGTTCCCTTTGGATACCATAATCTTTGATATGTCTATTGTTAACTTATTTATTACACATATTTGTAAATATATAATATATATATAATATATATATATATATATATATATACCTTCAATATTTCGTTTATTTCATAAATCGTGTTTCAATTAGCGTTTCATTTTCTCCTTTGCGTGCGTGTGTGTGTGTGTGTGTACTGTAAAAAGCTAAGCCCCTCACACTGTAAGATCGGCAACGTGAGTCCTGCCGCTACCTGAGCATGCCTCTATCCCTGCGTGCTCAGTTGACCTCTGCATACCCTCTGCATGCCCTTGAGTTACCTGTAATATTGCATGTTTAACATTTATGAAGTGGTATTCGGCAAAGTGCCAAGATGTGGTGGATACTGAAAAACTGCCTATTCTCCCCTCCTTTGCCACTTTTAAGGCTATATTGAGCCGTGTGATGGACCAAGATGTTCAAATACTCTACGGGTATTCCGGCGAGGGCATTGTAGGTTTTCGTAGTACAGACGATGTATTGAAGTATGTTATAGACCTAACCTTTATAAAGGCTCACATATGAAGCGATGTAGAAGAAGCAACACGTTCAGAAGATAAGCAACGGTTATGGATAGTGAGTCTTGTTGATGAGTGGTGTGACAAGCGATATTATGTCATGTTACACCATACCGACTACTCGTACCCTACGGTTGAAAATGTAAATCTTGTCATCATGGAGAATCTTAAGTGTTTTTACCACTATATTAATATACAATATATCATGATGAGGTTTGTAGTGAGGTTGTGGCTAATGGGCTGTGTGAGTTTTTAACAGACTTTACAGACAAGTATCGCTTGTTAAACAAAAAGGATAAATATGTACAGTACATATGTTTCTCTCAAATAGTGCGCCGGATTGTGAAGATGTTTAGTTTTGTGGAAATGAACGTCTGGTGAGTGCTAAAACATTAAAGTCGATATTGTTTCGGAAAATTCTGTTTGTCGAAGAGCACAAGTGTTCGAACAAGCCTGTACACGCTTTAGCAATGTGACGCGCTTCCCCCAGCGAGCCGCCCACCCGTGTACCTCACGAAACATACGAGTTCGAACAAACCCATACACGTTTCATCAGCCTGACTCACACCGCCCGTCCAGCCGATCCGTCCACCTGTGGCTCATAGTCATCTCAGAGCTTGAACCGAGTAGACGTGCGAATACAATGGAACTTCCTTTGAGAAGCATTCTCAATGCCGCGTAAGATGTCTCCGTGACGAAGTCATTGCGCGTGTTCAGGCGTGAAACCGGCACCATTAACTATGTACTTGAAACGATTTGCAGGCAAGCAAGCAAACGTAATGTTATTTATTTAAGTGTTGAGATGAATAGAGTCTTCGTGATAGTTGAGAAGTTGGGAGAGAACCGTTATAAAATACATGCAGGTGTAGGTACAAGAAGAGAGCAGATTAGTGACGCCCCCTCATATGCCGTTGTTTGCACGTGTATAAATAACGAACAGCCATGCATTGATATACGACTGATGTGGAAGAACGCATCTGATAATAACGTTCTTGTCCCTACGCGAAACCGTTTCATCCTCGACAGAGTGTTTGAAATCGTCGGATTCCGCAAGCTGAAGGCTATATTAGACGCTCGTGTTGCGGATATGATTTATTTTGACACGGTTCTTTTGACACGGATTTATCGAATGTAGAAATGAACAAGGCGAGTATGGTCTAGAGCTGGGTGCATATTTAAAAGGTTTAGATTCTTCGAAATATCCTGAACTTTGGTACAAAGCACTTGAGCGGTACAGGGCTGAGCTCACCTACACTGTTCACCCTGAAGAGCTGTACTTCTATATAATGATAGCTGTCGTCACGACTTGGAAGATTATTCCAATTGTCGCTATGCAGAGTGAAGAAGAGTTCACGATTGAAAACTCGAGGCGGTAAGAAAAAACCCTCGTTTGGAAAGGCTTGTTTATAAACTTGTATTTAATAATGATGTTGTGGTTAACGATGACCTCTTTGTGCGTACTTTTGATTGTATTCTAGCCGTGGTTAAAGATAACTTGCCAACCGGATGTAAAGTAGGCACAAAAATAGTTCTGAACGATATGAAAGCCATTTATGTTGAGTATATGCCTCCGTATCAGTTAAACGGTGAAGTGTTGCTTGGACGGTTTTATCATGTGGTACAAAGTAATAGCGATGTGGATGTAGACTCTACTACGTGTGAGTTTAGCGTTTTGCACCGTGATGCTATTATTATTTTTTGATCATATATATATATATCCCATTGTATATTTTATATATATCATCGTCCGTATGCTATTATTATTTTTTGATCATATATATATCCTATTGTATATTTATTTCCATTAATTCGCCTAAATAAACAGAATGATGTAATGGTGTTTTATTTAATCCTTTTTGTTTGTACACGGTATTTAATTATATCAATTGGCTGGCTTCCAAAGCGGATTTGTAAACCAGAATGTATGCATTAATTAAATAAATATTGCTATCTGGCAACTCAACCTTCTAAGCCAAATGGCGGATTATGTCAGAATATATGCTTTAATTAAATAAATAGTGCAAACTGGCAACTCAACCAGATACGCCAACTGGTGGTGTGAGAGAGAAATGAACAACATGATCGAGTGTTGCAATAACGGGGTCCTGCCCCTACGAACCGTGGAAAGATGTTTGCACTCCACCTTAGACCTACGGTTTAACACGGATCATTAAGGCGCCCTGGACAGCAATGACGATTTTTATATGAACTTTTTTCCGGAAATTTGCATATATAGGCTCGCCTTTGCTCCCCGTACGAATTGTTCATTCTGGCGAAGCTTTACACTCCACGTTAGTCCTACGGTTTAACACGGATCATTAGGTCACCCTGGCTATCAACCGCGGAAGGACGGGCCGGGTTTCGAGCCCGCCTCCACCTTAGAGTTGAACACGTGACGCACATAAACGTGATGGATGTATACGTGCCGTGTACACTGTGCCAACTGGCTGATGATGCCCGAAGGCACTGGTTGATTAAGCCAACTGGCTGATTAGGGGCCCTATAAGACAACAGCCGCTCGGCTGAAGTTTTAATATGCGCTTGGCTCCTGCCGGGCGAACACCTCTCTCATATGTTAGGTATACCCCTTTGGGGGGTTCATTGCAGCTTGGGGGATAACTCCGCCTGCAAGTTGCATAACCCCTTGTTGCTCTTGTAACCCCTCCCCATTTTGGAGGTGCCTTGCAACAAAGGTGGGTGGGGTGCCATGCAACAATGGGGTGGTAGTTGGCACTATGGGGTGCCTTGCAACAAGGGCGTGGGGTTGGCACTATAGGGGTGGGGGTGGCACTCTTGCAACATTTGCATTTGCATTGCACTCTCCCATATTGCGGCCATACTACTGCGCCAGGATGGCGGCTTGAAGGTAGTGTTGAGCCCGTACAAAAGGGAATCGATTGGGAAGGATGATAGAGCGCAAATGAATCTTATATTCGAAACAATCAATTTACATGATTTTTCGGAAGATAAATAGTAATCAGAGACAGCTGATATTTGGTGTGGAAGTGGGTTAGGCTGAGAGAAGACGGGCGGTAGAGGTTGACACAATTATGTTTTATCTATGGGAGAGGTAAAAGATCTTAGTAAAATTTACTAATGAAAAATGAAAAGACTGATGTGTTTATAGACGCTCGCCTTGCATAGCGTGATGCTGACAACAACGGAGGTGGGGGATCTAAGAATTCATGCGATGAGCATATTTTCATATACATATCTTATTTAATGATTTAATTTGATATTACAGGTGGTTACACCGGATTACATGGGGTTACTTCAGATTACATGGGGTTACTCAGCGTATGAAAGATTGCACACTCTGTGATGTCAGAACTAAGGAATTTTGGGTTCAACATTAGAACGCAATTCGTCAGAGACGAACTCGTTTTGGACCATAGAGTTTTACACTACGGGACAATTATAAGCAACAGAGAGTTTATTCATACTATACAATAATACTAAGCTATACAATACTATACTATACTATGTATAATACTGTACAATAATCAACTCTTGTCTCGAAGCAGTTATTCCAACAATATACACATTAAGCATCAAAGGGGAGAACAGAGAAACGAAAAGTTATCTTTCCAATCGACCACTGTGACTCCATTTCTGTTGTCAGTTTCTGTACAAACGGCAATAAGGAGACTTTTTTACAACCAAAACATATGTACATAATCAACCATACACTTTTTACACATGTACAGTATTTAATACCTAAAGCTTAATAACTATCCATGCATATTTACGCAAGTCATGTCTAAAGGCTTATATATATATATATATATATATATATATACAGTATATTAGACTGGTCCAAAAAAATGTTTTTTTGAAATTATAATGTCACCCTTTAATATTGTTAACACTGTTAGGGAAAGGCCACCACATAAATTTGAGCTAATTTAAAATATTATGAGGGGTGCCGCCACCCCACCCAAAATTAGTCATAATTAGTAAAGAACTCAATTTACGCTTGAGGTCGCAGGTTGCCTACAAATGCAGTTCAGTAATACGGTCATACTGATCCTTCGTGTAGGTGTTGGGGGTGGGTTGGGGGTGAGGGTGTTATCACCCGGTAGACCTGACTCAGTTTGATCTTAGACGGCAAGCGAGGTTGTTGTGCCATTGTGTCCTTCATTGTGTGGTTACCACTCTTTCATTCATCTAAGACTACTGTTAAATAATTGTTTATTATGTCGAGCTCATCAATGACAAGAAATAGAACAGAAATATGGCTACTTGGTCAGCCAATTGATTCGATTGGCGGAAGGAAACTTCCTTCTAATGGAGATGTGCTACGTCGTATTTTCAAGCTAACAAAGAGTCAGAAGACCTTGAAGGAGGCATCCAAACTTGTGTTTTATGAGGTCCTAAAATTTTTGGAAATAGCCAGAATACCTACTATAGCTGAATACAATGCACTGCCAAAGATTCAGAAAATGTACGATAGTTTCAGAGCACTTCAGAAATCAAAATCTAAGCGTACAAAGACTCAAATAGAAAAAGAAATTTCTTTTCAAAAATGTTTAGATGATCTTTTCGATATTGCCCATGCAAATGCTTTGCAGATGATATCAAAAGATGAAGATAAATCATTCCTACATGCCCAGCGAGAGAAAGGAAGGAGAGGCTACATGGGCAATGTGGACGAAAAGCTAGCACGTCAAGATTTCCGGAAACGTCAGAGAGAAGAAGCAAATGAAGCAGAGGCAAACCGAAAGAAAATGGGCGTAGCTGTTGCTTATAGTAGTAGCAGCAGCAGCAGCGAAGAAGAACCGAGTACGTCATATATCCCTCAACCTTTGCATAAACAGAGACGGTCCAGTAGAGGTAAACACATCGTATCACCTGACTTGTCTATGGCATTGGCCCGAACAAAAATGAGTGATCGCAATGCTGTTGTCGTACTGTTAGCTGCTGCTACTTCTCTTGGACATGATGTTGACGATATCGTTCTCAGCAGAAGTACAATACGTAGAAGAAAGATTGAGATTCGCAAAAAGACCGCTGACGATATTAAGCACTCCTTTAATGTTGATATTCCTCTTACTGTTCATTGGGATGGTAAATTAGTTTCAGATCTCACAGGAAATGATACTACAGAAAGACTACCTGTTATTGTTTCTGGGGGAGGAATGTCTAAGCTTCTGGCTGTGCCTAGGCTAGTTTCCGGAACAGGTGAACAAATTGCAACAGCTGTAATAGAATGCTCAGATGATTGGGATTTGCGCAGTCGTGTGCAGTCCATGTGTTTCGATACAACTGCTAGCAACACTGGTATCAAGAATGGAGCTTGTACAATCCTTGAAAACAAGCTTGAAAGACAGCTATTAGAACTACCTTGCCGTCACCATATCAATGAAATTGTAATATCATCCGTCTTCGATAAGTGTTACGGTACCACCACTGGACCCGATATTATATTATTCCAGCGCTTCAAGAAGTCCTGGGCGGCGATAGATAAGGAGCGTTTCAATATCGTAGATGTCGATATACCAGAGAAAGAAGAGATTGTCACTATCTGCAAACATCATCTCGACAAAATCCAACCACGAGCAGATTATAGGAAGCTTCTTGAGTTGACAGTGATTTACATGGGCGATGTTCCACCCCGTGGCGTAAAATTTCAGCAACCAGGAGCTCTACACCGTGCAAGCTGGATGACGCGAGTTATATATGTCATTAAGATAGTTCTTTTTAGCTCGCAATTTAAAATGACTGCATACGAGCAAACTGGGATGAAACGTTTTGCAATGTATGCCTGGTTTTTGGCTCCTCTCGCCTGTTCCGCTCCTAGAAACGATTTGGTACTTCTCAAGCAACTAAAAATCTATGAAGATAAAGAAATCTCAGTAGCTGCATCTAAAGCGCTCCGCTGTCATCTATGGTATTTAAGTGAGGAGCTCATTGCACTTTCTTTTTTTTATGATGGCGCGTCACTGGAAGTGAAGCGAGAAATGGTTCAGGCACTAAATGCCAAGGGTTCTGTAAAACCACCCAAGCGAATAACCCTGGATCACACACTACCCAATCTGCATGAAAAAACTCGAGCCAGTTTCGTCACTAGCGTTACTCGCCAGTTCTTTGATAAACTATCACTACCGTCAGCTTTTCTTGAAGTCGATCCAGCGGAGTGGATTAGCAGAGACGACTACCAGATCGCTAGTAATTACGTTAAGGCAATGAATGTCGTAAATGACAACGCGGAGAGGGCTGTAGCACTGATTCTGAACTTTAACAATCATCTAATAAAGAACGAAGATCAGGTTCAGTACCTCTTATAAGTTGTGGAGAGACCAACAAAAGTTCCCTGATACAAAGAAATTTACCATGATTGAGGGACTTCCTTCAAAGTAAAGTAAAAAACGCGCCCAGCAATTACCTCCTGGGTGGTGTGGAAAGTTGTTGTGTAATATTTTATATGCATTTTAACCTATAAAATTATGCCTATTACAAATTTTGGCATCCAGGCGGCACTATTAAATATCGTCTCATTTCGTTCAAACTTGGTTCATGACTTGTTGTCAACATACTTAACATTTTCCTGGGGTAAGCCAATGTAAAAATTGCATTTCAAAATTGCCCCCTATAAGCTTGGACCAGTCTAATATATATATATATATATGGTGGGCAAAAAAAAATGGAGACCTCGAACTTATGGTCAGATTTCAAAAAAAATTTCACACCCCACAACTAAGTAAATTTCCTATACGGTGAGCGGATTTCAAAGAAAAGTAATGAAAATTACGGATTTATTTAACATTTCTTTATGCCACTGGAAATTCTCCATTTACACTATTACTGCATTATCGGGTCAGCAAAGAAAAAGGGAGACCTTTTAAATCCTTCGTATCTCGGCAAATACGATACATAGAGCCATAAAATTTTAGTGTTAGTACTAGGTAATTTTATTGATTGTATACCAAATCAAAAGGATCAGCAACTGCAAATGATTGTTACAGGGTTGTCGTAAAAGATATTGAAGACATTTGGATGAAATTTTCTTTTCCTACGATTAACACCAAAGGTGTCAGTTGACTAATAGAAGAAGCCTCAAAATTTAACAAGGTGCCGTTACATCGAAGGAATGAAAGTTTTGCCTTAAAAGTAGCTCAGTATGATGAAATGTTTGATATATCTTCTTGTGAATGCTATGATAAGGGAATTGATAGGAAATCTTGCAAGTGTAAGGATAAAATACCAATGGCAGAATGGGAAAAAATCAGTTAGGACCAATTGATCGCATAGCTAGTTCAACAAAGAAGAGATCTTTAGCAAGAGCCCAAGAAGCACAAAACCGTCAACTAAAAGTACAAGAAGAAATGGCTGAAGCCACCAATGTTTTACCATCAGAATTTATAGAAAATACCGAAGAAGACATGGATATAGATTCAGAGAGCCAGGATGTAGATTATGAGGCCGATTTAGAATTGACTGAGAATATTCAGAACAGGCACTCCTATAAAAACCTCGCATTAAGAGCAGATCCTCATCGTGTAAGTTGTAGAGCTGCAGCTGCAATAGTCAATGCAGCTTTAAAAAATATGGAGATCCTTAACCACACCAACATGCTTGACAGAAAGAAATTAGAAAGGGAAAGAAATCGCATGAGTGAAACAAATACTTTTAGGTTTAAATCCGAAAATGTGAAGATGGAGTGCCTTGGATTTGATGGAAGGAAAGATAACACATTAACTAAAAGTGGAAAGATAAAAGAATGACACTATGTTATTGTGAAAGAACCTGGAAGCATCTATGTAGACCACGTCACACCAGATAATGGAACTGCTCGCTGCATAGCAGAAGAGTTGATGACTATTATTACAGACTCGAACAGCACAGATGCTATCAAAGCTTTACTATGTGATGGTATTCCTGTAAATACAGGAAAAATTGGTGGAGCCATAAAACTGGTTGAAATTCATCTTAGCAGACCAGTGCAGTTGTTGGTGTGCCTCTTGCATTTGAATGAGCTGCCTTTTATGCACGTCTACAAAGCCGTTGATGGTAAAACAACAGGTCCAAATACTTTTGTGGGTTCAATTGGGAATAAAGTGAAAACAGATTTAACAAAATTGGAGGTAGTCAAATATTCTCGCGTAAAGGGAAACATTAAAGAAATTCCAGCAAATGTTGTGATTGAGCTAAGCAGTGATCAAAGATATCTCTATGATATGTGTCTGGCAGTGCAAACTGGAGACTCTTCTCAAGATCTGCCAACTCGATCCCCAGGTACCCTTCACCATGCTCGCTGGCTAACTCTAACCAACAGGGTCCTTCGATTATATATCTCAACGCCAAATCCCGATAAAAACCATCAAGATATAGTCCATATTATTATGCAGTTCTATGCTCCAGGGTGGTTTTGGATCAAATTTCATCCTAATCCAACTGATGGTGCATATAACTTTTGGCATTTAATGTGCTTGCTTCGAAATTTAGATGAACAACGTAGATCAATCATAGAACCAGTATTAAAGAATAAAGCCTACTTTGCCCACCCAGAAAATATACTCATATCAATGGTAACTGACGAGAGACTAGAAATTAGGGAGCAAGCTATTCAGAAAATCATCCTTTCATGAACAGGATTTTCAGGTACCAGAAACTTTGAGTTGCCTCGAACCCTCAATTTCCAATCTTCTGACTACACCGAGATGATCGATTGGCAAAAAGAGATCATTACTCCTCCACCGCTGCTAAACAATTTTAGCGACGATGAGCTACTACAGGCTCGATGTAAGCCACTGGAGATAGCTTCTTTTCCATGCCACAGTCAAAGTGTGGAAAGGGCAGTGAACCTAGTAACAAAGGCATGTCAGGAAAGAATAGGATATGACAACCGTCAAAAATTTATCTTAAACTCATTAGAATCAAGGCGAAAACTGCCCAAGTTTGAATGGAAGGCCCAATGGAATGAGTAAGAAACATATGAAATAAAATTTCCTAATGATATTGAAAATTTCTTCCCTTTTGATGTGATAAGGGACAATGAAAAAGTGAATTGAATTTTAGCACATTTATTATGCCTCTAATTTTTTCTTCTGAATATATTGTTATACTTAATTAATTTTCCTAATACTGTACATTATTAAATAAAATATTATACGTTAATAAAGATTTATTTCATCAAAAAACCTGAATATAGAGTAAGTCTCTACCTGAAAGTGGCTGTACTGAAACTGACTGACTCGAAACTGATTGTGGTGATCCTACTGGATTCAACAACTGGAACTAATTAATCTGGGGGCTGATTTATAGGGAGGTTGTCCTTCTGGATGAGACCGACTGACGTGAACTGCTATAAACTGGAGGGGGGGTTTCCTATTTCTTTCGGAAATCCGAACTAAACTGATTCTGTTAGCATTAAGCTGTCTATTATTCTCTTGGAGAGGGTGTGTCCTATTTCTACACTTAACTAATTTTCCGGAGGGGTAAATTTCCCATTCATTCCGGTTGAAGAAATCCATGCCTAGTAAGATATCTGTCTGAAAGGTGGCGACTGCGTCCACAATAACTCCTCTGAGTTGGCAGGATGGTGTCTTAATTTCATATTTATAATCTGTACTCTCTAGTAACTCAGCTGCACATTGTTTCTTAATCAATGTCGCATGTGCTCCTGTATCTAGACGAGCGGTTAAATTTCGATTATCTGTGCTGCAATTTATTATTAAATCTAGTAAGTCCGCACCTATTATCCTGACGGGTAGTTCATGTGTGTATTTGGCTTTATTATTGCTATTTAGGAGGGAGGAAGCTGAACTGCTGCCTCCAAAGTGGGATCTAAAAAAGAACTTGAATTGACTTCTATGGGAGGACCTGGGTCATGTTCTACAGGATCACCATACACTGGAGGGTCTTCTTGAAAAGTGTACTCTGGGGAAACTGATTCTTCAATGGATACTTCTACATACCGAACCATCCGACCTTGCTGATTATATTGGGGTCTGGACATTGGGTAATTGTGTGGTTGACCCTGTGGTCATGATCTGCTTGGTAGGTGGTTCTGTTGAGCCTGGGAACTATCTGGTTTCTGCGAATTGGAGGGCTTTTGGGAAAGTTGGTGATCTGATCTCTGGAAGTGGGGCCTGTACCCTACAGGGGCTTTGTCAGCACATTTTTGTCAGTCGCCACGGCGATGACCATGTTGATGACAGTGGGAGGAAAAAGGGGGATAATTACACTGACTCATCATGTGTCCAAAACTATCTTCATTAAAACACTGAGGAGGAGGGCGTGCATTCTGGGTTTGTGGAGCTTGTTTCTAAGGTGGTGTTCCCTGCATCGGCCTAGAGTTATAAGGTTGTTGTTGTTGTTGAATGTAGTGTATGAGGGTCTCTCTACCCTTCCGGTAGTTCTGGCTTGCTAAATCTGGGTAATGTTCCCTGGTTTTATTTATGGCTACACTTACTGGTTTGTCAATATTTAGACACTCTTGAAATTTCTTTTTAGGTGCTACGGGTAGGGTTTGGTAAATGGATGCTGCTACTATTAGGTTTCTTTGCTTTGAAGTGAATGTAATGTCACATGCATTTTCTGCTGCTCGGAGGGCTTCTCCTACGAGTTTGTGTGGTGTAATAAAATTATTTAAATCTTCATGTTCTTCTTTCTTCCATTTAGCTTGGAAGACAGCTTCTAACTTGACGAAAGGTTGTGCGTGTGTTATTTCTTTGAAAAATTCTAATAAGTGTTTTTTAAAAACGTTCCAAGTTGTAGCTTTGCTAATGGATGGGACATATGTAACTGTATCATGGGCATTCCCCTCTTTAGGGTCAATAAACCTTTTAGCTTCCCTAATCTTTATGTCATCATCTGTGATGTTTTCACGTTAGAAATGCTGTTCTAGAGACTCAATCCAAGGTCTTACGCGTGGTTCAACGAAGTGATTATCTATGGTTCCCTTAAAAATTAGGACAGTATGAGGAAAGTTTACAAGTCTACCTAAGTTAATGTATGCTGGGAAGCGGATTGAGACATGTTGGCTTATGCTTGATCTGAAGTTTGCGTGTTTGGAAATATGTTTAAATAGCGCGGTGTAGGTGGAAAAATGGGTGTAGGAAATTTTCAATATCAGAAAGCGCACCGTCTGAATGGCTCATATGTGAAGGTACTGCTAATGTATTCTAATTTGGTCTGCTTAACCGATCTCAATCTATTGAATGATCACTTGAGTGGCTTTCCTAACTACTCTATCTAAGAAATAAATTAATAAATGCACACCATTTTGCCTGGCTAGGGAAAAATTTGAAAAAAAATTGTAAACAAAATAATAAAAAATTTAAACAAAAGTTCATTCGAATGTACGAGAATGTATGGTAATATTATGATTGGCACATTAAATAAATTTTTTTATGCTAATTATAATAGTTGAAGTAACTCGGTTTCAATAAAAATAAATGTATCACTGGTGTATGGAGTGTTCACTTTGTTTTGTGTTGATTCTCTCTTCTCTCCACTGTTATATTTACATAGCATAAAATAATTTATTTAATGTGCCAATCATAATATTACCATACATTCACGTACATTCGAATGAAATTTTGTTTACATTTTTTATTATTTTGTTTACAATTTGAGAAGTCAGTATAATTGACAGTTAATAATTATTAACTGTCAATTATACTGACTTCTCAAATGTTTAGTAATTAATTTGGAAAAGAGATCTGTACTTAACAAGATTCCTAGGGCGAAGTCCTTGAAGACGTGTCCTGAAGACGTGTCTTGCTGGCCATTTGTTCCTGGACGAAGAATGGGCATGGAGAACTTGGAGTCGTGACACACCGGTCGAATGATAGATGTGAAGAACTGGAAGTCGTGACACACCGATCAACTGATTGGTTCTAGTTCCAGAGTCTAGAAGACTGGAAGAATCCTGGTTACAGAGGTCGGTTACTGATTGGTTCTAGTTCCAGAGTCTAGAAGACTGGAAGAATCCTGGTTACAGAGGTCGGTTACAGAGGTCGCTTGCAGAGGTTGCCAGTTGTTAACCCCTCCGTCTATGGTCTTGGGAAGTTCGAAGTTGACGGGGGGTCCTGGTTAGGTGGCAACAATGGATTTGTTACTCTGGAGTATTTGGTATCGTATAGAGAATCGCAGAAGTTTCTCTTATACTACTCTCCGATTTCTTCTTGTAGTGGATCAGAGGATTCGATGAGGCTGACTAAATTCTCTGAAAGTTCCCTGATTCTTCTTGTAACGTATCTGGAAATTATTTTTCTCTATTTTTAAGATTAAGTTCTCTGAAGAGAGCAAGGTTCGAAGGAGAAGACAAAGATATTCTCTTACTGTAGTTTACTGCTAAAATGTTACAGATAATGATCAGTCTCTAAGTCAGATCAGTTAAAATCATAATGAACTTTGGAGAAATTTTATGGGCTTATATACTGAAATTTTTACTGACATCATTATTATTCAATGCTGATATGTTTCAATAGGCTGATTTATTTTGAAAAATATTTAAAAACAAGGTAAAGAGTTTAGCTGTAGCCATGATTAGACTGAGAAGAAAGATATTTGAAGAGGAAGTCATATTTTTATTTCAAATCGCATGTTTGACAGACCTGATGTTATCATGATCTGCCGGGTTAACTAAAAATGGAAAATGAAATATGTCTTTTATGAGGAATTACAATTAAACATGCGTATGAGCAAAAATTAAATGCTTAAGATTTAGAATTAAACGTTACGCAGGACATGACTTCAGCTTTTACAACGAAGAGTGAACGTATACAGGAGATGAACATTGTAGAACTTGAAAAGACTACATTATTAAGCTAATTCTAAAAATGTGATTAAGTAATTTAAAAAGAAATAATTCACCAATTATTCAGCGGAAATAAAATAGAAAGCAAACCAAAAATTTTATCCAAACTCCTGTCAGCGTTATACGACTTTGGACTCTATGTTTAAAAATGTATATATGAATATAAATGTACATAAGAATATAAGGATTATATAAATTATACCAATTATACGAATGAACATAAGAATTATATGAATGAATATAAGAAACATATGAAGGTAGGAATTATTCATTGTTCATATATATATATAATATTAACGATATTAACAACAATTATATCAGCTTAATAACCAATACATTAATTTCGCATTAAACAAATATATATATATAATTAGTGGTGGACCGGATATCTGCATCCGCATCATTTTTAACATCCACATCCGCACTTCTAGTTGCGGATGTTATGCGGATATTACCTCTAATAAATTATGCAATTTAGAATTAAATTAGCTTATAAAGTAGCTTATAAGGCCCAGTCATGCACATTTCATGTAAAGTATTAATTATTAATGAAGAAACAAATATATAAACGTCAAAATATAAATACCTGGTAACACAGAAAATTGAATGAAACGTGTTTCATTGAATTTTCTGTGGCTGAAACTCTTGAGAAAGTTATTATTTTTATCATAATGAAAACATTAATATTAATTTTAATTCTTATGCATTGCCTGCCATAATAGTAATATCACGAAATTTGAAAAATTATGTCATATATTCATAATTCTATATTATTTTGATAGATTAACCAAATATCCGCATTCGCGGATATTGAAATTAAAAATCCGCATCCGCAGATGTTGAAAAACTGACATCCGGTCCACCACTAAATTAATATATATATATAACCTTTGGTTAGTTTCCGCCCGAATTGTTCATTCTGACGAAGGTCAAGCTTTTCACTCCATCTTAGACCTACAGTTTAATGTGGAATCCGAACCACGCCCCATCAGCAGCCCAGCGTCTTATCTACCAACCACTTCCGTTATTGTGTGGAAGGATGAACAGCTGGGTTTTGCTGCGTGCCGGCTGCCGTCGGGTCTCGAACCCGGGGCCGATGGATTCGTAGTCAGCGACGCTATCCACTACACCACCGAGGCGCATATATATATATATACACAGTGTGTGTACACACACACATATATATATACACTGTGCATATATATATATATATATATATATATATATACACACGGCAAAAGTAGTTTGAAGATTTCTTTCATCTCATAAGTGTCTATAACACTAGGCAACAAATTTCAACTTTTCTTTTGTTACAGACACGTGAACTACTGATTCCTACTAAAGCGCTGATGCTGATTTCAGATCTGATATCAAAATTTCTCTATCACGTCCAGATTTTGTGTAACCGAAAACCCCTATTTTTCATTTTTTTTCTCACCCGCTTCTATTACGAAAGCCGTCTAAGCTACTTTTCCGTGCCACGTTTTATGTTAAGCATACTTAAATAATTAATGAACAGGGATGTCTTTCCTCCTTTATTCTGGCTTAAGACAGACAGCGGAATTCCGCTGGCGGAGTTACCACCCCTGCGCCCAACCATCCACCCAAAGCGCGTTAGTATTTTGTTGTTACTACTGAAAGGCAAATTCCTGTTCTTAAGTGAAACTTTGGTGTGTCCTCTTCCTTTGTCGCTTGTAGGATGACGAGCTCTCCTTCTGCAGGAACCAACAATAATCTCCCATCATATTTGGGTTGAAATTACCTTGGTATCTGTTTTCCATAACTGAGATCTGTTGGTGGAAGCGCTCACCATGCTCGTCACTTACAGCCCCAAGGTTGGCCGGGAAGAAGTCAAGATGAGAATGTAAAAAATGAATTTTCAAAGACATTCTGCATCCCATTATTTCATAAGATTTAAGCATGTTTTCTACGAGTTTACGGTGGTTTTCAGCTTTGTGGTTTCCAAGAAAATTTTTGACAACTTCAACGAAAGATGTCCATGCTCCTAGTTCATTCTCATTTAGGTTAGATGGAAACGATGAGTCGTGGATGACACTGCGGATCTGTGGTCCAGTGAAAACTCCAGCTTCTAGCTTAGCATCTGTCAATATTCCTTTGAATTTATCCTTTAAATATTGGAAACCACTACCTTGATGATCCATACCCTTCACGAAATTTTTCATAAGGCCAAGTTTAATGTGAAGTGGTGGAAGATGTACTTTCTGAGGGTCAATAAGTGCTGGGTGTTTCACATTGTATTTACCAACAACATGTTCAGTTCTAGATGGCCAATCATGTTTTTTGTAGTGGTTCTTGTCATCTCTGCTGTTCCATAGACACAAAAAGCACATATGCTTTGTGTAGCCCAACTGTAACCCAAGAAGTAATGATACAACTTTAAGGTCGCCACAAATATTCCATGTGTGGTCCTTATATTTGATGAGTCTTAGCAGCAGTTTCATCGATTCATAAGTGTCATTAAGGCCAGTGGCATGTGCTACAGGTATTGAAGGTTTTTCATTGCCGTTGTGCAGTAACACAGCTTTAAGGCTAGCTTTACTAGAGTCAATGAACAGTCTCCATTCTTTTGGATCATAGCGACAGCCAATCCCTTGCATCAGACCACTGATATCGTGGCAGAAACAAACGTTTTCTTCCTGTAAGTAAAATGATGAAAACTGCAAATGGCGATGGCGGAAATGGGAAACTTTGGTGTTTGGTTGGAGAAGATTAAATTCTTGAAGTCTTGAACCAAGCAACTCTGCCTTTTCTTTTGGTAATTCCAAATCGCGCACTAAGTCATTTAACTCCGCTTGACTTAACAAATGTGGGGAAATATTTGCATCTGGAACATATATGCCATCTTTCCCTGTTTCTATATCACTAGCAGAATCTTCAGATGAACTGCTGTCTGTTATCGTTGCTGGTGGAACTGGTGGTGGATTTGTTTCATCATGTGGTACTGGTTTCATTGCTGATTCGCAGTTTGGGTACGTGATCTTTGATTTGTTTTTCTTTGTGAAACCAGCAATCTTTGTCAAACAAAAATAACAATCATTGAAGTGATTTTTTGGCTCACGCCAAACTATGGGGACAGAACGGCATAGCTTTTCTTTTACCATTCATCCAAACTATTAACATTGCATTGCACTGTGCACAGCAAATATGTGGTGCCCAGTCCCTCTGTTGGTCTCCTAACTTACAGTCAAAATAACACTTGTAGGCAAGTTTAATCTTTGTTGTTATGTTTCTACGTTGTGGCTTAGGTGTATATTGTCCACAGACAAAGCAGAAGTTGTCTGGGTGATTTACACAAGCACGTCTATTTGATGCCATTTTGAATTACCATACAATATCTGAAAAAACGTAGAAAGTAATTATTACGATGTGCAAAATAAAAAGAAATACACACCTTAGTACAAAACAAATGCCATAAAAACAACTCGGGATAAATTTTATTTATCAAAATTGTTCGAATTTGTATATAGTTGGCAAAAAAAATTGCTTTAACCTTGAAAAGCAAGTTTCATATTACTGGCATTAAGCCGATTAAAACCAAAATCTGAACGTGGTAGAAAATTTTACTAAAAGTGATTTGCATTTTACACAAAATCTAGACGTGATAGAAAAAATATAATTATAGATTTGAAATCAGCATACCGAAATTAGCTAGGAGCACCTATTTGGTCTTCTGTAACAAAATCTTTGTTGCCTAGTGTAATCAAACACTTTAGATGCGTTTGCAAATTGGATATATTTAGACAAAAAGTATTAGGTATTACGCTTGTTTCATGTCAATATCAGCATGCTTCACTGCCCTTTCAGCCATTGTGACCTTGGATCGTACTAGAACTATGGTCTTGGCAAAGTACAACGTGTTAAATTTACCAAACAAGGATAACCTATTTTCAGGATTCTGAACATTTCTATAGGCAACATCAACTAAACCTAATTGATCACACCTTTTTTTATGTACATGCAATGACATCAAATGATTAAGCCTTTTCTGAGTTGTGTTTGAACGCACGAAACTACTAAACGAGCGCTCACTACAGGTAATGGTGGCTGGCATCACTATAATTAACTTTGCTTATGTGATCACAGAGGAGATAAAAGATTACTGGCCAGGTTTCAGTGATTGCGTGTATGTAACTACATCACGTGGGATTAACTGCTCAAGGGTACCGTGAACATAAAGTTCGTAATGAAGGTTGCTAGATGTGTATGTAGTCTTGCAGGAAGGAGGGCTGAGCCCTAGAAAGAGGTTACACTCTCTAATTATGCTATGAACTTCTTTCCTTTTTCATCCTTGAGAAGCAACTCTTCACACTGGACATACATTTTGTACTTTGCTTGGTCAAACCTCTCAGTTATGGGTATTACAATGAGGTTCAGAACTTCATAATCTGTCTTTCTGTAAATATCTTCAAGTGCTTAGCGACCTTCTGGTAGAACACAAACCTCTTCTATCCTAGCTGGAACTCCTAAATCGAGGTAGTGAGGGTACATCTACCCGGCACGAAGCACCTAGTGGCAGTACTTTCTTTCAGAAAAGACTAGACCCTTCATCTTTGCGCATATTTCAAAGTTTTAACAGTCATACCAACAATAGTCCACAGGGCGATCAAAAAGTAACGCAACCCATGGGAAAACGATTTATTTCAGAGCAAGTGCTGGAAGTGGGCACCGTTCTGTGCTTCACACAAGTGGATACGGCGATTCATGTTCTTAAAGACCCTTTGCAACGTTTCCTGTGAAATTGCATCAACACACTTCTGAATCATCGCCTGCAACAGAAGGAAAAAATCAATTATGTGCGTTTCTCAATGGGTTGCGTTACTTTTTGATCACCCTATGTATATAAAAGGTTGTAACATATATTCTGCTCGATTTTTTAGTTCAATCAGAACAAAAATTAAAGGACTTATAGGGGCAAATTTGCCCGAATTTTTAGTTTATTCACAACAAAAATTAAATGAAATAATGACAAATTAATGATCAATATAATTCCCTTCTTTTTCTATAACCTCCTCCCACCTGTAGAAAAGTGTTTTTATGCTACATTCGAAGAAATCCCTTGGTTTCGAGTTAAAAAAAGCGATCACTTCGTTTTCGATAGCTTCCCTGGATTGCAACTTTTGTCCATCTAGGTGGTATTGCAGACTTCTGAATAAATGGTAGTGTGAAGGTGCGATGTCCGGAGAATAAGGTGGATGAGGCATTTTTTCCCAACCAAATGCCTCCAACTGGGCAGTGGTGATTCGAGTAGTGTGAGTGCGCACGTTATCCTGGTGAAATAGAACACCTCTGCGATTAATTAATGCAGGACGGTTTTCACTATTCCAAGACTTGTAGTAGTTTCTTTAGCCTATGGATAATCTGTTAGTCTCTGAAAAACGTCAAATGATATAGGCTACGCCCATCTTAAATACTGTTTTTTAAACTTACCCTTCAAATTATGGTTCTAACTAAAGGTGAATAAGCGGTGATTGAAAAGTATTTCTTGGAAAAAAGATGGACTAGGGCAAGAATTTTGAGGAAAATTCCAGGAATAACTTGTAATGTTACGTCTGTGAATAGAATAATTAAGAAAATTAAAGCAACCCGTTCGACGGCACCGAAGCGTGGAAGTGGTCGGCCTAAAACAGTTTACACTCAAGACAATATAGCAATGATCGAAATGATGAGCCTATCTCAAGAGGATCGATCTGGGTCACACTGCTCTCAGAGGAAAATTGCAAGAAATTTAGGTATCAGTCGAAGTTCCATACAAAGAATGCAGAGAACAGTATTGATAGATTTTCGTCCAATGATGTTAAAAAAATAGTTTTTACAGATGAAAAAGATTTCACCATCGAGATTGCTCGAAACTCCCCGAACGATGTTGTTTATGGTCGGCGTATGAAAGACATTCCTCCATCGAGACTTTACCACCAGACAAGTCGGTTTTAAAAAAAAAATCAGTGTATTAACAGGTGTATCGTGGAATGGAAAGACGAAAATTCATTTCATTTCAGGAAATAAAAAAATTAATTCAGAAACCTATGTAAATCTCTTAGAGGAGAACCTTTTGCCTGATTTTCGGCGTCTGTATTTTAGAAACGATTTCATACTCCAACAAGATGGTGCTACAGCTCATAAGAACAAGTTCACACAGGATTATCTACAACAGAATGCGTCAACTTCAATGGAAAATACGACTGGCCCCCGCAATCACCTGATTGCAATCCCATGGATTATTGAATATGGAATACTCTAGCAGAGAAGATTTATGAAAGTCAAACAGAAAAGTTTACAGAAATGCAATTAAAGAAAAAATCGAATGTTGGGACAAAATAACTAACAGAAATAAGAAAATGTTTCATGATGTGGAAGAAAAGAGTAAGATTAGTTTGTAAGCAGGACGGTGGACATATTGATCATATTTGTTGATAAGATATGAATAATAACACTTTTTCAATTTATGATATTCGTTTTTTTCTGAACTTTTTATGATGGCTTACCAATAGATTGAGGTAAAAGTTAGGTGAATTTTGGGAGTGTGAACTGCATATTTTTGAAGTTATTGATGTTCAAATATCAAGGCGTTTTTTTTGGGGCCACCCGATATATATATATATACATATTAGTGATGGATCGAATAACCGCAACCGCAACCGCAACCGCACTACAACCGCACAAAAATTCACAACCGCAACCGTAACCGCAACCGCCGTTCCATAAGTGCGGTTGCGGTTGTAAAAGCTTAGTTAATTTTAATTTTAGGTTAATTAGAAATATTTTTTTTAAAAAGAAAATGATGGGTCTCCTTATGCGTGGAGCGGGAACATTGTACGATGAGAGGCGTTGCCGCTTGAAAGGTGAAAATGCAGCAAAAATATTATTCTTGAAATTCACACTGCCTGTCATTAAGTTTGACATCAGTTTTTCAAATGAATAATAATCCATAACTTTCCAATGGGTGGAGGCTGGGGAAAGTGGTAGGTGGGATGAACAGTGCGATGGGTCCTCGTCCCTCATCCTGGTAACACACTTAGTGCAAAATATGGTTTTAATTAATTTGACCTATTCTTTCATAATAGCTATATAAGTTTAGAATATACTTCATTTAAATAGTATTTATTTAGTAAATACCTTATGTTGAACACAAGTTTTGCAACACAAATAGCGGTAGCGGTGTATTGCAAAACTTGTGTTCAACATAAGGTATTTACTAAATAAATACTATTTAGTATATATTATGTACCAAGTGTGGCTAAATCGCACTATAGTGGCTAAATCCAGTTAATAATTACGCATTTTTCCTAGTATATGATAACCGCAACCGCAACCGCGGTTGGAAAAAATTCGACAACCGCAAACACAACCGCAACCGCGGTTGTGAAAAACCGACCACTCGATCCATCACTAATACATATACACACACACACCTCGTTAACCTCGTTCAAGGTCCATGTGCTGGTCTCTTCACAAGAAGGTCAGGCTGGTGGCCATCACCCTACGCCTGGCTTGATAGAGGAGCGATTTGCTCTCTTGTGCTCTCCACTGCACAAAGCCAGGTACACCAGGCTCATCTGGTACCGCCCTGAGCCAGGCATCTAGTCTTCTTTTGAAGAATTCAACTTTGACCCCTGTAACATTCCTGAGGTTCTTTGAAAGCTGGTTACAAAGTCTTGGCCCCTTGACAACGAAGCTATTTTCCTTCAGTGTTGAAGAGGTTCCTTGTCGGGCCTTTAATTTGGGAACACTACACATTCTGCCTCTTTTATTTTCCGGAGTTGTTTGGATGCTAATTGGTTTAGTTTGAAGTTTGGTACCAGTTTTTCGATCATTTTTCATATGTAGATTATGGTGTACCTCTCTCTTCTTCTTTCCAGGGAGTACAAATTTAGTTTATGTAGTCTTTCCAGATAGTCGCGTTCTTTGCAGCCATCAATCTTGGCTGTGAAATGTCTTTGAGTTTCTTCTAGATTATTAGTTCCTGCCTTTTTATATGGGGACATCAAGACTTAGCAGTATTCACGTTTTGGTATGATCAGGGTTTTCAGCAGGGGAATCATTACTGTCTTGTCCCTTCTTTTGAACGCACTTAGTACCCAAGAGCAATGTTCCCTCTAAGGTTGCGCGTGTGCGCGCGCACACGCGTTGTGAAACCCGCGCACACAGCAAAATAAAATGCGCACAGGCTCAAGTGTATCATGAGTCACGACAGTAAATGAAGTAATTTAAAAAAATTTCAGTTCAATGAATTCTATAAAGAACAAATTATGAAACCGCTTGAAAGAAAATCATTTGGACATGCTCATGCGAATTAAAAGTTACCTGAATGATGACGGATGTATTAATCTTCATAGAGTTTATTTGGAATGGGCAAATGCTAAAGATCGTAGGGAGAAATCATAATCATACTCAAATGAAAGGCACTTTCATTTAATGTTATTTTGATTATATTTTATTTTATTGAATTTTATTATTTTTTATTTTATTCCTATTTTGTGAATGGCTAAAATCTTGATAGTCTATTTTAAATTGCTAAATGCTAAAAATTGTTTTGAGAAATGATAACTAAAATAGTCTTTTTCAATTAATGTTATTTTTATTTTATTTCTTTATTTTGTTGAATTTTATTTTACTATTTTTTATTTTATTCATATTTTTAGAATGGATAAAATGCTTTCTTTTTTAAGAATATATAATATTGTAAACAGTTTTTTAATATCCATTTAATAGTATCGTAATGATGAAGCTATCACCTTATGGAAATAATATTTATTAAAGTATTTAATATTTATATATATTTAATTTTGAAGATAATAGCGCTCAGAAAAGTTCGCACAATTTTTCACCATGAATCTAAATGTATGCACAACGAAAATTTCTTGCGCACACGGACTAAAAAAAATTAGAGGGAACATTGCCCGCGAGTCTTTTTACTTTGTTTATCGCTATCAGATTTGTGTCTCAAATTTCGCATCATCGGTCATTAATACCCCCCAAGTCCATCACTGTCGTGCTTCTCTGAATTTCCTCTCTATCTGGAGCATAATATGCAGTCTGTTTAAGTTCCTCATTTCTGCCATATCTCAAGAGCTGAAATTTCTTGGTGTTAAATGTCATGTTCTTGTCTTCTGACCATTTGTATATTTTGTTTGTGTTCCTCTGCAAGGCCTCCACCTTCTTTTACATTGCTGATTTTTCTGCTGATCTCTGTATCGTCTGCAAACGATGTTACAATACTGTTGATATTTACTCTACTGTCTATGTCTGTTAGCATTATAATGAACAGGAGTGGGCCAGTACTGTACCTTGTGGCACTGAGCTGCATACTTCCGATTCTACTGATGATATACCTTGAATTTTGACGACATGTAAACGTTCTCTGAGGAAGTTGTAGATCCATTTTCCCACTTTGCCTGTTATTCCCATATGTTTCATTTTATGTGCTATTATACTATGATCACATTTGTTGAAACCTTTAGCAAAATCCATGTATATGACATCGTAGTTTTCATCGTTGAAGCTTTCCAGTGTCTCCAAGAAATCAAAGGTTTTCTCTCTAACTATTCTTTCAAATACTTTGGTGAGGTGGGGCGTCAGTAACACTGGTCTTTCATTCTTTGCATGAGATCTATCCCCTCCTTTATATGTGGGGACAATGTTTGCTCTTTTCAAAATGCTTGGTATTTCTCCAGTGTCTAGGAATCTTCTCCTTATCCAGTATATGGGTGTAGCTATTTCATTTTTATAGTTTTTAATCAATAATGCGTTCCATTTGTCTGGATCTGCAGCTGAATGTGATTCATATTCTGGGGTAAAATCAAAGTCTGTTATACAATCTCCTTGCAATTTCTCTTCAAAGAATACATCTATGTTAGATATCGCTTTGTCACTTTTTGGGGTACTGAAGACTGATTCATACTGGGCTCCTAATGTTTCAGATATTTCTTTTAGATTGTCGATTAGTTCATTATTTCCTTTCCTTAAGGGCCTGATAGTGGCGTGCGTTTTTGTTTTCCTTTTCGCAAAGTTATAGAAGTATTTTGGATTTTCCTTTATTGCTTCTACCGCCTTTTTCTCTTTCCTCTCTGTATGACCCTTAATCAGGGTTTGTATTTAGTCTTGTATTACTTTCCTGGCATTGTTGTTTGTACAATTAGCTAACTTCGCCGCTGGGTCATTCTCTGTCAGATCAACCAGTGCCTAACACCCTCATCTCTCAGATTTTGCTGAAATTTGGTTTATAGGGAGTTTGTGGGCCCTGAATCCATTTCTGAAATTATAAGGTCAATCCGACCAACGGTTCAAGAGATATGACCTCGGGAAATTTGAGGTCACTTGCGAGGACACTAACATTTGGCGACCCATAACTTGGGTAATAATGGTCACAATTATATAAAAGTATATATTTAGAATCAGAAAACGACAAGGAATCCAAATATGCAAGTTTTAGAACTCTTGGTTGAAAAATAAAAAAAGTTACACTGTAACCAAAATTTGAGGTCACGATTTGACCTCTGGGGTATCAAATGAGAATTTTTTTTTTAAATGTAAAAAATGAAGGCATAGGCATTGGCTATTAGAATCAGCAAAAAAAAGTTTGTTTATGTTAGTATTTTTCATGTAACTAACATATAAGTGAACACCATATTCATAAGTTGTGCGTCAATTCTACCTATTTTTTCACACTTAAGCTCATAATTTGACCTATAGAAATTAAAATTACATTTTTTTATAGATATAAAAACAAAGGCAAAAAATGTAAAATTGTATTTCACTGCTAATCTACACTGGCAATAATAGTTATAATAGTGAAAGGGGAAGACCTACTTAGAGGATTCATGTGCTAACCTAATACAATTTTTGCATGCTCGATGCTCTCATCAATTTCTTTTTGTGGAAAAATGTATTGAATTCTGCTGCCTCCTCTTAGGGTAGGACAACTCATTATAGTTAATATATGATGTCCTGGCACTGCACATGAATCCTTGTTTGATGGATAATAATATGCACTTGATCCTGATGACCCACAGGGATGTAGAAAGTTCACAGTGAAATCATCAAACTCTTCACAATATTCCTCCACAATTCCATACCAAACTTGCATGTCATAAATGCAGCCAACATACTCTCCTGGTTTGACACATTTTAGGTTACCAAGCATTGCAGGTTCATTAGTAAATGACTTTTCCTTATTCTTTTCTTTTCTCCAATGCCACTTGAAATGGGATACACCATCAGTTCTTCCTTGTTTAGGGAACAAATCTATGATATTTCTGAGTTCCAGGAATAGCCCTACTATCCTTGAATCGATGTTCCAACCATTCTTCTGCATCTTTCAAATCAGCTATAGTTACAAAGAAAAAATTTATCTTCTTGCTCAAGTTTTCTTCACAAAACTGAAACATGTGTTCTGGTGTAAGAATTTGCCTCTCTGTAGTTCTCTGCAAACTGGCACGAGCAGTAGCTCTTTTCACTGTTCCTCCAATCCCATCACATGCATTTTTGCCATGGGATGTAGCAAAGAAGTGCCATTCACAAGACAGACCAAAATCCTCTTCATGGTAACAGAGATTTGTGAAGTTGTATCTGTTCTTATATTGGCCAGCACATCCATCTGAGAAATAGTGCACCTTCTTCAATTGTGGGCATCTGAATTTAACATATGTCATAAGCTTCAATATGAATGAGTAAACCATTATAGTGTTGTGTTTTAGTGATGCAGATAAGAAACAGACACTAAAATGGTTAAGTTCCTGGTCTGCAGATGATCTATAATAGATGACAAAAGGGTGAACTGTACACTGTGAATTGTCCCAGTGAAACCCTTGGGCAGCATCCTGGACAATGAAAGAATAATTCTCAGAGAAATCACCTACTATAACTACCTCGCTCTGAGGTGGTAGTGTTTCTTTCAACTGCTTGAAGTACTGTGATTGTTGCTGAGCAACAAAGTGATGACGAACCATGTGGGATATTTTCATGCTTAGGGATGATAAGTATTCATGAAGTGGCTCCACCTTATCAACCATTGTACAACGGTCAACAGTCACCCATTGCTTGTAAGATATTTCATTTGGAGCTGATTTCACACTGTCAAGTAACTCAAGAAAATCCAGGACACCCTCTTCTCTTGGGCAATCATTGCAAAGTTGCATCATGCAAGTCTCTCTTTCTGTACTGCAGACACTGTAATCCATAAGATCCTTGTATGAAAGACCTCTTTCTCCCAATGCAGCCAGCTGCAATTTTGGATTTTGATGGTATGTGCAGACACAGACAGAATGAGTCCCACCACTACCAGCAAGCACACAATATGATGGCCGTAATTTTGCAAATGTGGAAAATCCTATTTTGGGATTCTTTTCATCATTTTTATATAGTTCAAACATCTCTCTTAAATTCCCGAGGACCAATCGTTTTTGCACCTTCAGCACTGATAACTTTCACGCAATCCTTTTGGCCAGGACACATACGACTAACCTCTTCTGACTCATAGAATCTTCTAACTATATCTTTGTGTTCTTCAGATATCACTTTTCCTTTGCTCATTAGTGGAATCTTTGGAAGGATTCCATGTTCTGATTTAAGTGAACGGCTTCTTTTCACCATGTATGTTGTAGTTTGAAAGAAACTAGCTGTTTTTTCAATTGTGTATGGTGAGAGTGTCAATATTTGTAGTTTGTGATGGTGACATTTGCTCTCCAGGAATGACTGTTTCAATTCATTCATTAATTTGTCTAGATGTTTTTCAGATTTAGTTTCAGGTTTTGAAGTATCACTTACCTCCTCGGTAATTTGAACACCATAACTGAGTTCTAGCCTCTCCTTCAGGTGTTTCTGAGCAGATGATAGCTTACCACGAGCCTTGCGCTTTTTCTGGCTTAATGACAGCCCTTCTGAAAAGAACAGAAAAAAAGGTTTCACACACCTGAATATTAGTAATTAAATATTAATTATAGTACCTTAAATGCTATATAATTGGCTATATAGTAGATCAAACAGACCTTGTAGTAAAGTATAAGTTATTATATTAATTTATTACTTACTTTTTTTAACTGGTGTTTGGTCCAGAAATGCTAGAACTGGTTCAACTGAAGTTGAAGGATTTTCCTTTATCAAGCAATCACTGTCATTGTCCAGATCTTGAATTGAAGAGATGTTACTCAAGCCACTGATAGTAGATGATTCATTTGAATCCTGCTCAGACTCGTTGTTTTCAGTGGTACTAAGTATAGTGGGGTTTTTCATTATCAGTGTCCAGCAGTTCACACACAACAATGAGTCTTTTTTCACTCTTCCAGCACATTTTTCAACAAGTACATCAGTCACTTTTCTAAGATTGATTGTTATGCGTTTCTTGTGTTTTTGAATAGGTCCTGGCAGTATTTCAAGTGCCGAACCATTGTATTTTGATCTGTAAAGATATAGGATTTACAATTAGGTAATATATATTTTTTAGAAAATATATAGCTATACACACTTAATATTTTAGGCCTTGATAGTCTCTGAGGCTCATTAAAACACCATACCCACCAGCCACCCACAGTGCTGGCTGGAACTGTACTAACCTGTAGACAAGGAATTTTGCAACTATCTGTGTTGATTCTGCACTTAGACAAGTAGCAACATGTTTCAACAGGTTTGTTTAGGCTACATGTGAGCTTAGTCTTCCCCTTTCACTATTATAACTATTATTGCCAGTATAGATTAGCAGTGAAATACAATTTTTATTAAATTCTTGGAGCTTGAGGTCAAATTGATAGCTAAGATATAAAAATTCCTTGAAATGACAAGCAATTTATAAATATGGTGTTCACTTATAAGTTAGTTACATGAAAAGTACCAACATAAACAAACTTTTTATGATTGTTTCTATTAGTCAAGAACTCTGACTTTGTTTTTTATATCTATAAAAAATGTAATTTTAATTTCTATAGGTCAAATTATGAGCTTAAGTGTGAAAAAATAGGTAGAATTGACGCACAACTTATGAATATGGTGTTCACTTATATGTTAGTTACATGAAAAATACTAACATAAACAAACTTTTTTTTGCTGATTCTAATAGCCAATGCCTATGCCTTCATTTTTTACATTTAAAAAAAAAATTCTCATTTGATACCCCAGAGGTCAAATCGTGACCTCAAATTTTGGTTACAGTGTAACTTTTTTATTTTTCAACCTAGAGTTCTAAAACTTCCATATTTGGATTCCTTGTCGTTTTCTGATTCTACTGTAAATATATATACTTTTATATAATTGTGACAATTATTACCCAAGTTATGGCTCGCCAAATGTTAGTAACCTCGCGAGTGACCTCAAATTGCCTGAGGTCATATCTCTTGAGCCGTTGGTCGGATTGACCTTATAATTTCAGAAATGGATTCAGGGCTCACAAACTCCCTATAAACCAAATTTCAGCAAAATATGAGAGATGAGGGTGTTAATTTCAATTTTTTTGGTTGATCTGACAGAGAATGACCCCGCTACTCTCTTTCTTTTGTGGGATATTCTTCTCTTTTCTCTCTCTAGCCAGTTTCTCCTTCCTTTAGGCTGTGCTTTTGGAGCATATTTTTCTAAAATCCTCAGCGCCTTTATTTTCAAGGTTGCTAGCATTTCTTCAGTTGTTTTATTCTCTAAAACTGTTCTCCACTCTATTTGGGCCATGTGTGATCTGACTGCTTCCCAATTTATAGATTTGGAGTTTAAGTTAAAAGCCCAAAATTTGCTTCTTTCTTCATTATGTGTATTGTTTTTTTAATGTTGTCGCCATAGTTGTTGATATCTCGATTAAGTTATGGTCTGAGATAATAGTTGGGGCTATTTTTATATCAGCAATCAAGTTCGTGTTATTTGTGAACACCAGATCTAGGCAGTTATTTTTTCTGATATTTTCTGTTATCTCGTGTGTCAGCATAATTTCACTTGTGAGAGCCATCAACATCTCCTGGTCTTCTCTTGTGCCCCTCTTGTCCTAGTGTATATATATATTCCTATCCACCTTTTTGTATTTTATAACGTGGATATTAAAGTCTCCGCAGAGCATTATATTGGGGACGAAGGGTTTATGACCTTTATTTTTGAAATCATCAAAAGCATCCCAGAAATTTTCGGTTGGGTTGTTTGGAGGTCTATGGATGACTCTCAGTATCACGTTTAGTTTTTGTATTTTCACTGCTAGGAGTTCCACAAAGCTGTTTGATTTACTTATTGCCGTCTCTGTCATATGATCTTACAAGGGCGGATCTAGGCATGTCAGTAAGGGGGATCCAAAGAAAAAAGGGCACCCCCTAAAATGAGAGGGGCACAGTACTAATTTTTTTTCTTAAAACAGACTAACAATGAGCGAGTGTAAAATGAATTGTATTGTTTTATTAGATCAGTGGCATTCACATACTGTATGATGCAAAATAAAAATCTAATTTTGGTACAACAGTTATCACGGAAAATTTTTCAAACAATTACGAATGTCTTGCCAATTAAAAGAACTATCCACTTCCGTAGCCAGGACTTTCCAAGGGAGATGGGGGAGGGGGAGGTCGAAATTTTAGAAAGGCGGACCTTTTGGTGCAACGAATTAGTCACTGCGGAGGGTGTTTACAGTAGTTCAGAGCAGTTTGTGAAGTTTAAAAAAGAAATGCAAAAAATACAAGTGTTTATTTACTAAATTATGTTATATATTATAATATCACATCATATGTTATAACTATGGTTACAAAAGTGGACCTTTCTTGTCAAAGGGGAGGGTTGTTCGACCCCGACCGCCCCTGGCTACGGGCCTGCTATCAGAATAAGATGAAGATAAAAATAGTGATATGGCTGCATCAGTACTAAAGGCACCTATGAAAACCATTACAACTACAAATTTTGAAATACAGTGTAGGCTACTCGTATACGGATAAAGAATTGGAATAAAATAGAATTTTAATAAAATAAAATACCCATGATCTATTTACAAAAACAAAATTTGTTTTCAGAGGCATACACATTATTCAAATAGAGCACTTGCACTTGAAAAAAGAGCACTTGCAAGAAAATGAAGGGGAGGGGTCAGGACGTCGCCAACTCCCCCCCCCACTAGATCCGCCCTTGATCTTCATCCTTTACGTCTCGCTGTTCTATCAGCTGGTAGTAAGTTGAAATCCTCAATATTTATCTCTTTATTATCAATACAATGTTCGCAGTTTTCACAATTTCCTTGGCAATCCTTAAGATGAGTTTTTGTGAGGCATGCGATGTCCTTCCTTTTTTCGTCCATAAATCCTTTCAGGTACGAAACTTTGTTGAGTGAGTGGTTTGATTTATTCCTTGAATATTAGCCAGGACAATATTTATGTTCTTTGTTTTGCTTTGCTCCTTGTGCAGTTGAAGTTTGTTTTCCTTTGGTATCGCTTGTTTCGTTGCCCTATCGTCCTCCGAGAGAGATCCGTTTCTACCTACCTGTTCTGGTATCTTCTTGCTCGGAAGCAGTTTGGCTCGGGGTTTCCCAGCTGTGTCAACTGTATGCGTTGTATGACATTTACCAGCCGTATTGTGTCCGCGACGTTGAAAAAATTTTGTTCGCTTTTTGTGTTCCCATTGTTATTCCTATTGTTATTGTTATTCCTATTGTCCTTTAAACTTTGTCTTTTGTCCTTTGGATTTGCGTAATTTCTACAAATGTCCGGATGGAAGAATCTGCATCTGTCTCCGAATTTACACTGAACATTTTTGTAGAAGAAAATGCATAGTGAGGGATGTGTAATTTAGGGTGGATCGATTTTACATTGTTTTCGATTTCCATATTCTAATAGAGATAAAAACTTGCGCATGCATGAGAAAATAGCCTCTGCAAAATCTTAGCTTAATAGGTAATCATATTCTGCCCCCGGCAGAGCGATGAAAATCATATTTTAGTCAAAAACGTATTTTTCTTATAATTTTTAAAATATTTCAATATGCATCAAAATTATTCCTAATAACTATAAAGTCGATGAAAAAGACCTCATATGATCGTTTTTCCAAGCGCGTTGTCCTACGTTAATATCTTTTGCCCCCGGCAACAACGTCAAATGTTGAAAAAATAGGTAATTTATATACATATTTTCAGATCGGCTCTTTGTCTTAAATAATGCATTTATATATTTCTCATAGCATTTATATCGTTGCTTAGGCATGAAATAACACACACGCATAATTTTATGACTCTAGAGTAATATCTTCTGTCCCGAGAAAAGTCTAAATGTGGATTATAATTACGTTAATGCGATGTTATAAGTACGATAAGTACTAAGTACAGCTCCTCGCTTGCTAATTTTATAAAATTAGCAACCCAGAACTCACCACGAGGAGGTGGCTGTACGTCGAGTTCCACCCTATCCAGCCCCAACCACCCTTCCTTTGGCTGCATGTCGATTTACATACGGTAATCTTTCTTAGAATCAAATCGTGGAATTTTTGTTCGAGAGTGAAGACGGGAGCGGATGAATCCGTCCCTCTCTTCTATTCCACTTACACTGGCAGAGGCTTCGGTTACTAATTTGATGAGTCTCTCGACCGCTTGAGTATGACAAGGGAATAGTGGGATCAGTCCATCAGGCTGGTCTCCCGTCTCAACAAACTCTTTTATTCGGGTATCAGGTATTGTTTTTGTAACGGGGGGTTCGGTCACCTCAGCAGTTTGCCAGTTGATCATTTCGTAATAGTTTTGACTATCGTAGAGCAGCTCAGGCATGGCGAAGGCTCGAATTTCCCCGCTGGTGATTGTTTTGATCGTTTTAATATTCTTCTCCATCCCAATTCTCCGATGTGTTGCTCATCGGCATGTAGCATGGAGATCAAAATATTTTCTGGGTGAGCAAAGAAAGAATTTCTACGGACGACTTTGTTGGCGATTGTCTTAGATCTTTGAGGCATGGTCTGAGAGAGACGCATCATTTCGAAAAAATGTTTTGCGCCCTCAGTGAAACTGGAGTTTTTCTTTATCTTAAACAAAATTGGTGCGTAAACTGTCATAATAAATCGCACAATTTCGTTGAAGGTGCTGGAGGGTTCACTGGTTGAAACATAGAGGCGCAGAAATCTATTTGCTGTTGTCAGCCACCTGGAATGCGCCATCTTACCTGGATTTCGAGCCGCGAGAGCTGAAGAGCAGCTACCGCTCGACACTGCTCTGTAGATGCCTAACAAATATTTTTGGTCAGTGCTCAACTCGGCATCATCTATGTCAATGTCGGGAGATGGAATGGCATCGAATTCTGTAATTGGAAGTTTTTCGCAGTCGTTCAGTTGTTTTCCAACTGGTCCAGTAAAGCCCATTGGCCCAGTTGTTTTGCCGTCCAAGTCTTGAATGAGGTGTCGCAGTGATAATTCATTACCGTGTAATAGGCATATGATCCACTGAACTGGCCTTTGTAGTTTCATTTCAATCATACGAATGGCTCCACCCTTTCGACCCGTGTTCACTGCGGTACCATCACAGCCGATAGCCACAATGTCGTCCGTGCTAATATTGTTAGTCTGCTGCTGCTGCTGGCAGCACTCACCAGAGATGACCTTTAAACCCTAGCCTAGAGTCATAAAATTTTGCGTGTGTGTTATTTCATGCCTAAGCAACGATATAAATGCTATGGGAAATATATAAATGCATTATTTAAGACAAAGAGCCGATCTGAAAATATGTATATAAATTACCTATTTTTTTCAACATTTGACGTTGTTGCCGGGGACAAAAGATATTAACGTAGGACAACGCGCTTGGAAAAACGATCATATGAGGTCTTTTTCATCGACTTTATAGTTATTAGGAATAATTTTGATGCATATTGAAATATTTTAAAAATTAAAGAAAAATACGTTTTTGACTACTAAAATGATTTTCATCGCTCTGCCGGGGGCAGAAGATGATTACCTATTAAGCTAAGATTTTGCAGAGGCTATTTTCTCATGCATGCGCAAGTTTTTGTCTCTATTAGAATATGGAAATCGAAAAAATGTAAAATCGATCCACCCTAATGTGTATAAATTATATACATTTTCCTCTCCTATATCTGCAGTTATCTTTTACATAATATCTGTATATAATTCCTTTCCCATATTTACTCGGGCCCTTTGTTTTTAGCTCCTTCTTGGGGGATAGTTTCACTCTGTTTTTTTTATTGCACGCTTGTGTTTTCCTATATGTGCTATTTGTGCTAATGTCCTTCGTTGCCTTTATACTATCGGTTGCCTTCATACTATCTGTTGCCTGTATGGTTTCGACGTCGATGTGTGACGGTATTTGATTTATTTCTACTTCGCTTTTCTTCGTCTCCTCTCTTTTTCTCTGTTCTTTATTCACACTTTCCTCTTTTAGTTTCTCTTCATAGTCTCTTTCTGCTTTAAATAGCGTAAAAGAGTTTATTTCGGTCGTGCATTTTTCGCAGAAAAACTTTATCCCATTAAGTTGCTTTGCGTTCGTTATGAGAGAGATTTCTTCATCTTCCCATTTTAGGCATTTGAAATCAGAAAGCGACTGGCAGAGATCGCAACTCATCGCCTTTGCCTTATATGTTGCATTGTTAGAGACATCACAGAGTTGCAGGAATTTATTTACCATTTCCATGTTAATAATAGAAGGTAGCCGCTGGTGCACAAAGTTGATTCAAAAAGGTATTATCGGAGGTATTGGGTTGGGGGTTCACTCAAACTGAGTGTGGGAAGGTATTCTCCGTTACTTAGGGGGATGAGGGATATGGCACGCTGCATACTTCTCACTGATTGGTGCTCCGAGTGTGGCCGCAGGGGATGATTGCGGGTATTTGTAGGAATTTCAGCCTCGCGACGGGCAGCTAATTTCCTTCACAAAGAAACACTCGGAAAAATGCTGTATAGATTAATTCGCTTCGCTTTTACTTACTTATTTTTCACATATGCAGCAATTTTTACTACTTAAAGAGAAATACCACCGTGCACAATGAATTCACTTAAATACTGGCACCGCTTAAAACTGATTTACTGCAGGATTTTTACTGTAATACCGTTTTTAATTCGATCGAAACACGTGTAACCGTGACCCTGGCAGAAGGACACATCATATATATATATATATATATATATATATATATATATATATATATATATATATACAGGGTGGGCGGAAAGTAGCTCCCTAATTTAAATTACATATAAATTATGTATAAATTGTGATTGTATTGTTATATTGTTATGGTGTGTTCTCTAAAGTGGTACAATTGTAACGGTAATCTTTTTTTCTCTAAAGTGTTCTCTTTGTGTTCTCTAAAGTGGTACAATTGTAACGTTCATTTTTTTTTTTCATTTCAGATTGAAGGGTAACATGGCTGAGCGTTTAACACTGCAGGAGCGTGCCCAGTTGGCGGCACGGTACGAAGTTTGGCAATCTGTCGTTCGAGTTCAAAGATGGTGGCGGGCCATTCAGGGACCAAGTGCCCAAGTGGACCCGAAAACAATCAAGAACTGCCACTCGGTGTGGTATGACCTCAGATCAGGTTGTGTTGTGAGCCCGTTCCTTCTGCGCAACACCATGAATGCTGAGCGGTACCTTGCTATGTTGCGAAACGAGGTCTGGCCGGTTGTCAGCACATGGGAGAACATCGACGATCTGATATTTATGCAAGATGGCGCCCCTCCGCACTTCGCTCTTGTTGTCCGTGAGTGGCTGGATGCCCACTTCCCTGGGCGTTGGATGGGTCGTCGTGGTCCACATCAATGGCCAGCCAGGAGGCCCGACTTGACACCGTGCGACTTCTTTCTTTGAGGGTGGGTAAAGGAAGAAGTCTACCGCACCAAACCGAGGACATTGGAAGAACTGGAGGACCGAATTCGGGAAGTCATGTCCTCCATCCCGCCGGAGTTCCTGCTAAAGTCAGTGGACGCCATTCCTGGGCGGCTCCAGAAGCTGGTGGAAAGAGTTGGAGCCCACATTGAATTTTAGAGAAAACCTACCATGTATGCCTACCTTTTCATATTATTTCTTCTGAAATAAATGGATAATATACGTATTTTTTTACCAATCCAAAATAGGGAGCTACTTTCCGCCCACCCTGTATATAAGGGGTTCCAAAAAAACCTTAGTCCCCCATTTGCAGCTTAAATGTTCACTTATATCGAAATAGTTTTTAATGATTATAAAAATATATAAAATTCTTTATTTATTGCACGTATTAAAATTACTCTAGCTGATAAAGTGATAATATAATGGCTTCTCAATTAATTGGTGATTCGGAGAGGCAACGTGTGATAGATCGCATACGAGCAATAACATTTCGGGACGCTCGTGATGCTGGAGCCACCTTTATAACACGTTCATGGGTTGCCAAAAAGTTGCGAAGAAGTGAGGACTTCGTCAAAATAAGTTGGAATAAAACTTTGGATGAATGTGAAATGGATAGAACCAAATCTGGGCGCCCAAATTTTCCACTCTCTCAGGAAACAAAGGACATCATTGAAAGCGGTACGCGTAAGCGGAAAAACAGATGTGCTAAACTTTCTAGAGAGATCGGAGTGTTGAGAGGAAAGATCGTTAGTGGTGAGATCATTCGACTGTACCGTCATAGGCAAGGTTTAAAGCCTTGGCATGAACTTCCAAAGCCAAGAAAAACTCAACTTAACATCGATGACAGAATGTGGTTTGCCCATTATCTTGAAGATTGGGATGTGGATGATTTCATGCATTTAGCTGTCTCCGATGAATTTTTTGTTTACGTAACACGTCGGCCTAACTACCAAAATGATCGAATGTGGGCCACATCACCAGATGAAATCGATGACAATGAAGATTATCGCGAATTATTAAAAAGTCCAGACTGTGTTGGTGTGTTTGTTTTGTTCACTGCAAAGAAGCTCATGTGGGTGCTGAAGCCAAATGGTCAGAGTTGGGATGGACAGTATTTTCGTGATATTATTCTATCCCAGCATGTCATTCCTTTTCTAAGAAACCCAAACAATGTTATGGATGTCGATCAGGTCAGACTTCTGCACGATAAGGCCCCCTGCTTTAAGGCATTAGCCACTCAACAGTTGTTGCGGAACCATGAGATCGATTTCTTTGGAAATGAAGAATGGCCAGGAAATTCTCCTGACCTGAACGTCTGTGAACACATTGGATCAGTTATAAAGGACAAGGTTGAATGTCTCTTGTTTCAAGAACCTGCAGCAAATCGATTTTCGAAGGATACAATGACGCAACACATTGAAACTGTTTTAGCAAATTTGCGTAACGATCAAGATCTATTCACGTCACTTTTGGCAAGCTACCCAAAGCGAATTCAGGCTTCTTGGAAGCCAATGGCGGGAACACCAAGTTTTAATTGTTTCTCATTAAATGCAGGATTAAATTCTCTTTTGTAAGGTATGTTTACTTTTACTGTACCTCTAATGGTTTAGGCCATGGGCGGGGGGCTAAGGTTTATTGGAGCCCCGTATATATATACAGGGTGGGCGGAAAGTAGCTCCCTATTTTGGATTGGTAAAAAAATACGTATATTATCCATTTATTTCAGAAGAAATAATATGAAAAGGTAGGCATATATGGTAGGTTTTCTCTAAAATTCAATGTGGGCTCCAACTCTTTCCACCAGCTTCTGGAGCCGCCCAGGAATGGCGTCCACTGACTTTAGCAGGAACTCCGGCGGGATGGAGGACATGACTTCCCGAATTCGGTCCTCCAGTTCTTCCAATGTCCTCGGTTTGGTGCGGTAGACTTCTTCCTTTACCCACCCCCAAAGAAAGAAGTCGCACGGTGCCAAGTCGGGGCTCCTGGCTGGCCATTGATGTGGACCACGACGACCCATCCTTCTTCAGCACAGTTCGCACTGAGTAGCGGGAGAGTCCACTTTCCCGAGCTGCCTGGCGAGTTGACTTTCGTGGACTCCGTGCGAACATTTCCTGAACTGCCTGCACCGTCTCCTGGGCCCTGGATGTCGAAAGGCGACCACATCTTCGAACATCTGCCACAGACCCCGTGGTCATGAGCTTCGAGTGGCAGTTCTTGATTGTTTTCGGGTCCACTTGGGCACGTGGTCCGTGAATGGCCTGCCACCATCTTTGAACTCGAACGACAGATTGCCAAACTTCGTACCGTGCCGCCAACTGGGCACGCTCCTGCAGTGTTAAACGCTCAGCCATGTTACCCTTCAATCTGAAATGAAAAAAAAAAAATGAACGTTGCAATTGTACCACTTTAGAGAACACAAAGAGAACACTTTAGAGAAAAAAAGATTATCGTTACAATTGTACCACTTTAGAGAACACACCATAACAATATAACAATACAATCACAATTTATACATGATTTATATGTAATTTAAATTAGGGAGCTACTTTCCGCCCACCCTGTATATATATATATATATTATATATATATATATATATATATATAGTATATGTATGTATGTTACAACTCAGAATTCTAGCCGGAAATTTTTATGTTGCACACAGAGAGTGCATGGAACAAGGAACTTTTCTGGGAAAATTAAATCCACTATAGTTCGAATAAGTAATGGTACAGCAAATGAGAAACACGATAGTTTTTCTTTTTCCATGGTGTTAGGCCGACGTGGATCCTATCTGCTACTTTTTGCTAGTGACCAGTTGCCCACGTTGGGCTTCCATCATGAAAAAGAAAACTATAGTGTTTGTCATTTACCTTTACTGATTCGGACGATAGTGGATTTAATTTTCCCAGAAGAGTACCTTGTTCCATGCACTCTGTGTGTGCAACAAATACCGTGTGTAAGAAGAGAGCGAAAATCAAGGTCCAAGATTTTCTAGATGCTTGGACACTGCGTTTGAAATGCTGAAGGTGATAGAGATGTGAAAAGATGGATTGAGAAAGATTATTTCAGAGTTGGCCAGTTAAGTAAATGAAAATACCGATTAACGCTTGCATTAGAGAATTGGACAGAAAAGGAATGAGAATGTGTCGAATGTCTGGTGCTGCGTGCTCTCCTTAAAGGAGTAGGTATGCAGTTAGAAAGTTCAGAAGAGGCAACACTGTGGCGAAGAGAGAGAGAGAGAGATTGAAGACAGTCAGTGAGAGGCGGGGAATTAATAAGACGAAAAGCCTTTGATTCCACTCGTTCAAGTAGAGCTGTGTGGGTTGATCCACCCTACACACGAGAAGAGCATTCCAGGAAACATTACTATAAAAGGAAACACCAAGAATGTTAAGAGAAAAAGAAGGATTGAGTGGTGTATTGTTGAAGATAATGGGATAGTCGTGTGGAAGATGAAGAAACTGAGTTTTTGAGGCATTGAAAGCCACAAGTTTTTCTCTGCCCCAATCAGAGAGTAGAAAGAGCAGAGGTCAAGTGCACCATAGCCGTTCTACGCGAAGCATAGGGCGACTGTTGAGAGGGACGCTTTGTGAAGCAGGTGAAGAAATGAAGGGTGGAATCATGAGCATAGTAGTGGATAGGACAGGAAATGCGACTTAATAGAGCATTGATAACTAAAAGGAAAAGAGTGGATTACAGGACAGAGCCTTGAGAAACACCACTATTAATAGCTTTAGGAGAAGAACAATGGCCATTCACAATCGCAGCTATAGATCGGCCAGAAAGTAAATCAGAGATGAAGGCACAGATAGAAGGAAAGAAACAGGAGGGCTTTTTGGAAATTAAAGGTTTGTGCCAGACTCTATCAAAAGCTTTTGATATATCTAGCACAACAGCAAAGGTTTCACCGAAAACACGAAGGGAGGAAGACCAAGAGTCATAGTGATATGTATGAAGATCGCCAGTAAAGCGTCCTTTGCGGAATCCGTACTGATGATCTGACATAAGATTGTGAGAGGAGCGATGTTTTAGATTCTTCCTATTAAGAGTAAATTAAAAACTTTAGAAAGGCAAGAAATCAAAGTAATTAGACGGCAGTTGGAGGGTTGAGGGCGATCACCCTTCTTTGGGACAGGCTGAATGAAAGCGAACTTCTAACAGCAAGGAAAAGTACCAGATCAAAGACAAAGACATAAGAGTTGACGAAGGCAGGGTATCAGCACAGAAGCACAGTTCTTGAAAACAACAGGAGGGACACCATCAGGGCCGTACGCCTTCCTAGAGTTAAGCCCAGAGACGGCAGAAAAAAACATGTTTGGAAGAGATTCTAATTTCAGACATAATTAAATCAGAGGGAGGAGGAGATGGCGGAACAACACAGGAATCGTTCAGGGTTGACTTGGAGGCGAAAGTCTAAGCAAAGAATTCAGCTTTGTCAGGAGAAGAGACGGCAATTGAGCCGTCAGAATGGAAAAGAGGAGGGAGAGAAGAAGTAACATTGTTGGAGAGATTCTTGGTTAGGTGCCATAAAGAGCCAGAAGAATTAGTATTAGATAAGTTTTCACATTTTTGTCTGATGAAAGAATTTATGGCGAGTTGATTTTGCACGATTCATGGCGGGAATATAGAGTAAGTGAGAGTCAGGAGTTGGATGACGACGGTACCTTCTGAAAGCCTCCGCTTTGTTGTGGACAGCAAGATTAAACCAAGTTTTTTTTTTGCAATAGTAGTTGCAATAGAATATGGAATGTAGGCCTGCATGCCCGAGAGAATCACCTCCTTAATACGCTCGACGCACTCGGAAGCAGTATTCACCCCGTGGAATATCAAAGAAGGCCTCCCAATCTCTCCAGACCGAACTGGAGAGATAGGGCAGGAAACAGCTATAAGATTGTGGTCGGAGTTGCCCAACAGAGAAAAAGGTTTTACAGAGTAAGAAGAAGGATGAGCGATGAAAAATAAATCCAGAATGTTGGGCTCATCTCCAAGGCGATCGGGGATACGAGTAGAGTGCTGTAGAATCTGCTCTAAGTCATTCAGGATAGAAAAGTTGTAAGCTAGTTCACCAGGGATGTTAGTGAAATGGGAGGAAAGCCAAATGTGGTGGTAAACATGGCCGTAACTACCTATGAGGTCACCGAGGTCCGGACCTCGGTAATTATTTCCTAAAAAAAAAAAAAGAGACTGAACCGTTCTCCGTGTATGAAACGCATATTACCGCTTTTCTTTTGAAAAGAGGGAGCGTCGAGCGTTTTGTGTTTTGTGTTTAGTGTATAGCTTGGGTTGTGTTTGTAGATGTCATTTTGGTCTGAATTTTGCTCGTCCCGCCGCGCTCGAAAAAAATCTGGACCTCACTAATTTCTAAACCCTAGTTACGGCCCTGGTGGTAAACATTGAAATATCCAGAAATGGAAATTTCAGCAAAAGGAGAGCGCGATAGAATGTATTTCAGTTTGGAAGCGAGGTAGTCATAGAATTTTTAATCGTTAGTAGAATTAGGAGAAAGGTAGATAGCTAGATGTATTTAGCTTGAGATTGGCAAGTAAGCCTTAGCCAAAGGGTATAGAATTAGGAGGATTCAAGTTCGAGAATACGAGAGCAAGTTAGGTCGTTGCGTACATACAGTATATGCAACATCCACCTTTCGAAAGAAATTGAATACAGAGAAAGTATGAGCTCCTCAGAAAAGTGGTTGCTCTCAGTTGTCCCATACATCTGAGTTTCAGTGAGGAAGAGAAGGTCAAGTTTAGAGGCGGAGAGTGGGTGTTCAATAGATTGAAAATTTGAGGAAAGGTCACGAATGTTGCTGAAGTTAATGAAAAGTGATACAGGAAGAGGCCCAGGATATCTTGAATAGACAGTAACAGAACGAGACCCTGTATCGGCAACGAGGGAGCCAGAAGTTGGGACATTTATGGTCCCCTCCCCAGGAGACTCCTATGCTTAAGAAGTCGCTGTCATTTTTTTTTTTTAATTTTGAAAAGATTATATTGTGTGTAAGATGCATGTATGTGTAGTGAAGTATAGGGAGAGAAGTGTGTGTTTGAGAGCATGCCTGACTGCTCACAGGGTAGATGAGACATGGGACAAAAAAAGATCAGCTGAGGAGGACATATATATATATATGCAAGGGCAGCTCTCGCGGGGGTCGGCGATGTTTGAACTCCCCCCTCAATTTCTTGCAAGTGTCCTATTTGAATGATGTTTATGCCTCTGAAAACAAATTTTGTTTTTGTAAATAGATCATGGTTATTTTATTTTATTCAAATTCTATTTTGAGTCTTTATACATATAAAGGGTGCCCATAAAGTCACGCATCATAGGAAAATACATTTATTTTGTTTATTTATTTATTTTGTTTTATTTATTTGTTCGAAATGATTCCCACCAATCTCAAAACATGTTTTAAACGAAAAACCAGGTTTCTCTGAATGTTCCTCAACATATTTGGCCCGATGGAGACATAAATAAATAGACATTGCTAATGTTCCTATGATGCGTGACTTTATGGACACCATGTACATTGTACTTCCAAATTTGTAGTTGTAATGGGTTTCATAGGTGCCTTTAGCACTGATGCAGCCATATCACTATTTTTATCTTTATCTTATTCTGATAGTTCTTTTAATTGGCAAGACATTTGTAATTGTTTAAAAAATTTTCTGTGATAACTGTTATACCCAAATTAGGTTTTTATTTTGTATCATATTTGAATGAGACTAATCTAATAAAATGATACAATTGATTTTACACTCGCTCATTAGTGATCTGTTTTAAGAAAAAATTTTCAGTACTGTGCCCTTTTTATTTTAGGGGGTGCCCTTTTTTTCTTTGGGCCCCCTTACTGAAATGGCTAAATCAGCCCTTGATATATATACACTAGGGGCACTCAATATATTTCGCCCCACCCTTTTTTCATAGCTAAAGAATAGGCCATGGGGCTGAAATGTCTTTCGTTTGAACTTTCTGCGCCTCACATAACCGGATTTTTCCAGTTTAAAACTCCTCTCATTGTATAAAACCACTTTTAAACGCCCTTGTATAAAACCGATGGCTAACGCAGTTTCGAAAATGGCGTCTGAAAGCGATGTGCATCGTAAACAGAGAGCTGTTATCGAGTTCTTAACCGCAGAGAAGGTTGGACATATTCACGAACGTCTACAAAACGTTTACGGAGATGCTGTTATTGATAGAAGCACAGATGGACGATTGTCTAAACGTGTGAGATCATCGGAGAGAGGGAGAGCCAGCCTCGATGATGAGCCACGCAGCGGTCGCATGGCATCGGCTGTGACATCTCACACTGTGCAACGTGCTAACAGCATCATTCGATCAAATCGGCGCGTCACATACAAGAAGCTATCACTGGAGCTAGGAATTAGTGAAGGAAGTGTGAATACGATAATTCAGCAACTGGGATACTCAAAAGTGTGTTCACGGTTTGTTCCTCGCGAACTGACTGAAGATCACAAAGCCCAAAGAAAAGAAATTGCTTCTGAGTCGTTGGTTTGATACGAGACAGAAGTGAATGACTTCCTTTCACGAATTGTGACTGGGGATGAGACTTGGGTACACCACTTTGAACTTGAAACAAAACGCCAATCCATGGAGTGGCATCACGCAAACTGCCCACGCAAGAAAAAGTTCAAAATGGCTCCCTCTGCATGAAAGGCTATGGCCAAAATCTTCTGGGACATGAAAGGGTTGATTCTGGTGGACATTATGAAGAAAAGACAAACAATCAACTCAGAGGCATATATTGCAACCCTACAGAGACTCCAGAGACGTATAAAGCGAGGTCGACCGGAGACAAAACTGGAAGACGTCCTTCTTTTGCACGATAACGCAAGACCACACAACAGTTTGCAAACAAGAGAGGCCATCACAAAAATGCGCTTCTTTGTGTTAGCCCACCCTCCATACAGCCCGGATCTGGCACCTTCAGACTTCCATTTGTTTGTGCCAATGAAGGATGCTAATCGTGGACGAAAGTTTCAGTGACGATGAGGTTGTTGAGGAGGATAAGAGGTGGCTCCAGCGGAACCCAGCGGACTTTTACCAGCAAGGAATAAAGGCCTTTGTTTGGAGGTGGAGGAAAGCCGAAGAAAAGGATGGAGACTATGTGGAAAAATAAAAATTTGTAAAATAGGTATGTAACTACTTGTGTACAAAATTTCTGGAACTTACAAGGAAACTTGGAAAGAAAAAAAAAGGTGGGGCAAAATATATTGAGTGGCCCTTGTGTATATATATGTATATATATATATATAATATATATATTATATATATATACAAACTGAAAATTTTTATATCTATGACGGGGAATTACATTTATATTAAATTATTTTAAACTATTTTAAACAATCGGTATTAAAATTAATGTGTTTCCATAATACAATTTAATATTATAAAAACCTGTGCATTAATTTATGAGTGTAATTGTATTCTCTTATTTAAATATTTCATAAAAAGAAATTTAGTTTCATCTTTTCTGGAGAAGAAACTTTTCTGTTGAGTTTGTATTTACACACACACACACACACACACACACACACACACACACATATGTATATAAATATATATATATATATATATATGTTAAACACAGACCGTGCATGGAACAAGGAACTCTTCTGGGAAAATTAAATCCACTATAGTCCGAATAAGTAATGGTAAATGACAAATACCATAGTTTTTTTCCTTTTTCATGATTTTAGCCCGACGTGGGCAACGGGTCTCTCGCAAAGAGATCCCACGTCGGGCTAAAATCATGAAAAAGGAAAAAAACTATGGTATTTGTCTTTTACCATTACTTATTCGGACTATAGTGGATTTAATTTTCCCAGAAGAGTTCCTTGTTCCATGCACGGTCTGTGTTTAACATATAATGTTCTCAGGGAACCATTCTGAGTTTGTGTATATATATATATATATAAAAAATAAAATAAATTACATTGTAGGTTTAACTTCGGTATATAAGAGACAACCTTATCTTTACAACATCGATTCAAATCTTTATTACACTTTGCACACAAATTATTTTGCAATTTATATCATTCAGTTTTCAGTCTGTCTTCATTTTAGCCATAATATATATATATATATATATATGATACACACAGACTGTGCATGGAACAAGGAACTCTTCTGGGATAATTAAATCCACTATAGTCCGAATAAGTAATGGTAAATGACAAATACCATAGTTTTTCTTTTTCATGATGCTAGCCCGACGTGGGCAACGGGTCACTCGCAAAGAGGTCCCATAAATATGGCTTCCCTCACCAACTTGAAACTCAGGGGACCATTCTGAGTTAATTCCCATATATATATATATATATATATATATATATATATACACACACAGGTGTTTCATAACATTTGGGATGCAGTTTCAGGATGGATTCAGGACCTGAAAACAATTTAAAAAGTTTATATAAACATGGGCCCGAAATCGCTCTGTTTCCGAGTTACAGCCCATTATGTGTTCCAGCAAGTATCCGACTCACCTTTAGGGGAAGTGGTCAAAGTGACCGCCTTGCGCTTGAATACACTCCTTCTAAGCAAAACAAAAGGACCGATTAAGTTGCCGGCAAAAAGTCCTGCCCATGCATTGATACTAAATTGTTGTTGGTGCCTTAACTGGACGATGGCATACGGATTCTCTTCTGCCCAGTGATGAGTGTTGTGAAAATTGATCACGCCATTTCCTGTGAAGGCAGCCTCATCAGAAAACAACACGGACAATAGAAAAACAGGATCGCCAGCACACTGTTGAAGGAACCACGTACAAAAACCCTCTCGTGGTGGGAAATCAGCTTCAGTAAGGACTTGTACTCTCTGAATGTGATATGGGTAAAGCTGTTGTTTCCGCAAATTCTCCACGCAGTTGTGTATCTTACACCCTCTGTTGCTGCTATCCTTCGGGTGCTGACACCAGGATGTTCCTCCCCGCGATTCAGGACCCGCTTCTCCAACTCAACAGTTCTTGCGCTGATTAGTCTACCACCATCAGAAACTCGCTTGTTTAATGATCCTGTACCACCAAGACGCTCGTCTATTCTCTGAAAGGTCTTATCTGGCAAACGGCGATTCGGAAACCTTTCCGCACGCAGATGTCTTGCTGCGGCCGCATTACACTCGGCAAGTCCATACATGAGATGCATGTCTGCCATTTCTCTGTTTGAATAAGCTTCCACTCTCACTTCAAATGCACACTATCACTGAATAGTACAAAAACTTTTAAGGTTTTTTTATCACTGGACTGCACTTATTCACGGTAAGAAGTTACAAATACGAACAGTGAAACACCGCGATGCACCTCTGACTGACTGATGGCTACACTCAACGATATTGAAACATGTCATAGAGTGTACGAAACATTACAATCGTCAAGGCCATACATAAAATAAGGCCCGTACACACTCACAAACATTGTCGGGAAGCAGTATTTGTAAACAGTTTGCGGAAAGAATTGCTGGAACACAAAACGGGCTGTAACTCGGAAACAAAGCGATTTCGGGCCAATGTTTATGTAAACTTTTTTCATTGTTTTCAGTTCCTGAATCCATCCTGAAAGTGCGTCCTACATGTTATGAAACACCCTGTGTGTGTATATATATATATATATATATATATATATGATGAATAAAACCACGAAGGAAAGGAAACACAGAATGGCGCTCAAGCGCTTTCGTCTAATGACATCCTCAGGAACACTGAAGTACATAAAGAATTACAGCCTATATATAGGTTACAGAAAAAAAAAATATATATATACAATAAACGGAGAAACAAACTTAAAGGATTGTGGGAGGGGCACACAGATTTATAAGGAAAACTATCGATTTTTAGCACAAGATTAAATGAATTGTTTCCAACCAATGTTATAGATAAAAAAAATATACAAATTTATACTGGAAATCTGCCCGGGTTTTAGCACTCTACCCTTTTTTGTATATAAAAATTGAAAAATAAAAGTTATTAGGGTGGCATAGAAGTTTACCAAAGATTTAGCGTTCTAGCTTTCTTATCTAAATCTGTTCTGAAGGAATTCAAAACAACAGGATCGAGTTGAAAAAGACCTTTGCTTATGTTGAAGTTATTTGTAAGTTGGATAATGGCAGACTCAAGAATATTTCTATTAACAATGTTGCTAGAGTGAAATAAAACTGAAGCATTATTCCAATCAATACAGTGGGATAACTCTGACAAATGGACAAAAAGGGCACTGGACAACTGTCCTGTTCTAACGGAATATTGATGCTGTTTTATACGTGTGTGCAAATCCTTTCCCGTCTGACCTATGTAAAAGGAATCACATTGTTTACAACCAATTTTATAGATAATGCCTGAATTATTGGTAGGGCTATTTTTTACTGATATTTTTCAAAATATTGTTATATGAAAATACTACATTAATATCCAAAAGTTTAAGTACATTAGCAATGCCTAAAAAGCCCGGGAAAAATGGAAGTACTAAAATATTTTTTGACAAAGTACGAGTGTTATATTGACACGATAGAAAGTTCGTTTTGCCTTGCTGTGACAAGATTCCTTAAACGCAGATGGATAACACAGATCACTTCCAATACCGTTGATTTTTTCCAATTCGGCATCGATGTATTCCGGACTGGCGATCCTAAGGGCGCGGAGAAACATTGAAGAAAAAATGGCCTTCTTAGTGGGGGTGTCATGTCCCGAGTAAAAGTGTACGTAGGACAAATTGTTTTTTTTTTCAGGTAGATACTAAACTTAAAACCTGGGCTTTCCCTATGTACACGCACATCCAAAAATGGGATTGAATTGTCTTGTTCCACTTCTAAAGTAAACTTAATGGAGGGGACTTGATCATTTAACTGAAGGAGGAAGTTATCCAGGTCACGATTCATGGGCCAGATACACAAAATATCGTCGACGTACCGCAACCAAGGGATGCCAACCCCCAGGATTCTCGGATTGTAAGTAATTTCGAAAAACTCCATATAAATATTGGAGAGGAGGGGCGACAAGGGGTTGCCCATGGCCATCCCAAAAACTTGTTGATAATACTCGTTGTGAAAAATGCTCTGTATGAATTGGTCCACAATTAACCCACCCCTTATATCTCCAGTCTAACTATAGAGTAGATTAATCTAGCCCTGTAGGGGTCAGCCTAGAGATTCCGGAAATGGTCCAGAGCGGGCAGATAAATTGAGGTCCACAGTAGGATTCCTCACCAAACTAGGTTAGGGCAATCTACCTTCACCTTTGTTAAGCTATGAGTTGATGCTGGGTCTTAGGCCACAATGTAGGCCTAAGTTGTCTGACCCAGCTTAATTTAATGAGTCTACGTAAACCTGGGTTAAAAACACAATTAGTCACTTACTGCTAGTTATTATAGAGTCCCTTTTTCCGTCCTTGTTTAATTGTTAAGAGCGTACTTGCTGGTGGGGATCTTTTTCGTTGTCTGTTCTCGTCCCTTCTCCAGTTCCGTCCTCTCGCCCCGTTCCTCGTTTTCGTTCTGCTTTGTTCTCCTTTTCGCGGGGCTTTTTCCACCAGCGTCGTGTTGGTTTTTTCCTCGGTTGGTTGATCGGTAATGTATATCTATTACCGAGCACGCTCTTGTCACACAGTAATTAAATACTAGTGTGGAGAATAACTCTGGTGAGCAACCAATTGGTTTCATCCACCCAGTCTTGGGTTCGTTCCCCACACGGGCCATCAATGTGAAAAATGCTCTGTATGAATTGGTCCACAATTAACCCACCCCTTATATCTCCAGTCTAACTATAGAGTAGATTAAGTCTAGCCCTGTAGGGGTCAGCCTAGAGATTCCGGAAATGGTCCAGAGCGGGCAGATAAATTGAGGTCCACAGTAGGATTCCTCACCAAACTAGGTTAGGGCAATCTACCTTCACCTTTGTTAAGCTATGAGTTGATGCTGGGTCTTAGGCCACAATGTAGGCCTAAGTTGTCTGACCCAGCTTAATTTAATGAGTCTACGTAAACCTGGGTTAAAAACACAATTAGTCACTTACTGCTAGTTATTAGAGAGTCCCTTTTTCCGTCCTTGTTTAATTGTTAAGAGCGTACTTGCTGGTGGGGATCTTTTTCGTTGTCTGTTCTCGTCCCTTCTCCAGTTCCGTCCTCTCGCCCCGTTCCTCGTTTTCGTTCTGCTTTGTTCTCCTTTTCGCGGGGCTTTTTCCACCAGCGTCGTGTTGGTTTTTTCCTCGGTTGGTTGATCGGTAATGTATATCTATTACCGAGCACGCTCTTGTCACACAGTATATAAATACTAGTGTGGAGAATAACTCTGGTGAGCAACCAATTGGTTTCATCCACCCAGTTATTGACATAAAAGGAATTTAATAATTGTTAGATTAACTACCTACCTACTCAGTGAACCATTTCCGTTACCTCCCAACTACCCACTCATCAGTTTTCCATACTCGTTATTGAGAGTGAATTTACAGTCTTTGATGCAAAGCTTAATAAGTTCCAAAACAATGTGTGAAGGTAGTGGCAGGTCATACTTATATAATTCTTGGGAGAGAAAGTCAAGCATATCGTCAATCGGCACTTTTGTAAACAATGAAAAACGTCAAAACTGATCAATCTATTCAATTTTTCAGTAAGATCCATGGAATTTTTTACATGTGAATCAGAGATAGTTCCGAGAATGGGGGACAAGACTTTGACAAGCCATTTGGAGAGTTTATAAGTAATAGAGCCCACCGAGCTAATAATAGGGCGCATTGCTAATGTACTTAAACTTTTGGATATTAATGTAGTATTTTCATATAACAATATTGTGAAAAATATCATAGTAAAAAATAACCCTACCAATAATTCAGGCATTATCTATAAAATTGGTTGTAAACAATGTGATTCCTTTTACATAGGTCAGACGGGAAAGGATTTGCACACACGTATAAAACAGCATCAATATTCCGTTAGAACAGGACAGTTGTCCAGTGCCCTTTTTGTCCATTTGTCAGAGTTATCCCACTGTATTGATTGGAATAATGCTTCAGTTTTATTTCACTCTAGCAACATTGTTAATAGAAATATTCTTGAGTCTGCCATTATCCAACTTACAAATAACTTCAACATAAGCAAAGGTCTTTTTCAACTCGATCCTGTTGTTTTGAATTCCTTCAGAACAGATTTAGATAAGAAAGCTAGAACGCTAAATCTTTGGTAAACTTCTATGCCACCCTAATAACTTTTATTTTTCAATTTTTATATACAAAAAAGGGTAGAGTGCTAAAACCCGGGCAGATTTCCAGTATAAATTTGTATATTTTTTTTATCTATAACATTGGTTGGAAACAATTCATTTAATCTTGTGCTAAAAATCGATAGTTTTTCCTTATAAATCTGTGTGCCCCTCCCACAATCCTTTAAGTTTGTTTCTCCGTTTATATATAGGCTGTAATTCTTTATGTACTTCAGTGTTCCTGAGGATGTCATTAGACGAAAGCGCTTGAGCACCATTCTGTTTCCTTTCCTTCGTGGTTTTATTCATCATAATTATTTTTCACGTGTTACTTTCGTGAAATAATTTTCATATATATATATATATATATATATATATATATATATATATATATACACACTGTATATATATATATGTGTCTGTATATATATATATATATATATATATATATGTATGTATGTATGTGTGTGTGTATATATATACACAGGGTGGGCCGAAAGTCTGGATCCATAGGAAAATATTTATTTTAATACATAAATTACAACAAATGGTAAATACTTAAAATGAATATCAACTTTAACTCGTAAATGCGTATCTGTGATACTGTACAGTGGTTCGTACTCCAGTAGAAACAACAAATTATAACAAATGCTCAAATTGGCGGCCTCTGACATCGAGACACTTAGGGATGAAATTTATGATTTTTAATAATTCTTCGAATTGACGTTCTCGAGATGCGTGTTTCATTTGATAATCTTCTTGTTGACTTTACTGGACTATTCGTTAAAGTTTCACATACCATTGCAGAGGTATTTTCCTCAGTTGCAGTTTTTGGACGACCAGGACGCCATCGATCATGTACACTTCCTGTTTCTTTGAAACGTTTAAACAACTTGCCAACAGTCGCATGTGTTACTGGATGCTTATCAGGATGATTTCTATTGAATTCGGTAGCAACTTCTCTGTGTGTAGCGCCCTGTCTTGCGTACATGAGCACAAGTTCTACCCGGTCTTCTGTTGTTAGATTCGAAGCCATTTCTGGGCTGAAATAAAAAAAGTATTTGAGTATTTATACTGGAGTACGAACTACTGTACAGTATCACGGATACGCATTTACGAGTTAACGTTGATATTCATTTTAAGTATTTACCATTTGTTGTAATTTATGTATTAAAAAAAATATTTTCCTATGGATCCAGACTTTCGGCCCACCCTGTATATCTACACCTCGTTAACCTCGTTGCTGTTTCGTGCGTTTGTCTCTCTTTACACGAAGGTCAAGCTGATGGACCCGCCTCTAGGTCTGGCTTGGTGTAGAAGTGAGTTGCTTTCTTGCGCTCTCCACCTACATAGCGAAGTACACCGGCTCATCTGGTACCGTCCTGAGACAGGCGTCTAGTCTTCTCTTGAAGAATTCAACTTTGACCCCTGTAACGTTTCTGAGGTCCTTTGGAAGCTGGTTAAAAAGTCTTGGGCCCCTGACAAACAAGCTATTTTTCTTCAGTGTTGAGGAGGTTCCTTGTCGGGCCTTTAATATGGGAACACTACACATTCTCCCTTTCCTATTTTCTAGTGTTGTTTGAATGGTAATTGGGTTCAGTTTTAGGTTTGGTATCAGTTTTTCGATCATTTTCCATCTGTAGATTATGGTGTACCTCTCTCTTCTTTCCAGGGAGTACAGATTTAGTTTACGTAGTCTTTCCCAGTAGTTCAGTTCTGCAGCCATCAATCTTGGCTGTGAAATGTCTCTGCGTTTCTTCTAGTTTGTTGGTTTCTTCCTTTTTATATGAGGACGTCAAAACTGAGCAGTATTCAAGTTTTGGTATAATCAGTGTTTTTAGCAGGGGAATCATTATTGTCCTGTTCCTTCTTTTGAACGTTCTTAGGATCTGTCCCGCGACTCTTTTTGCTTTATTTATCGTTACCTGATTTTGTGTTTCGAACTTCGCATCATCGGTCATTATTACCCTCAGATCGATCGCTTTTGTGTTTCTCTGAATTTCCTGTCTATCTGGAGCATAATATGCAGTCTGTTTAAGTTCCTCTTTTCTACCATATCGCAAGAGCTGAAATTTCTCGGTGTTAAATATCATGTTCTTGTCTTCTGACCATTTGTATATTTTGTTCGTGTCCCTCTGCAAGGCCCCCACTCCATTTACATCGCTGATTTTTCTGCTGACCTTTGTATCGTCTGCAAAGGATGTTACTGTACTGTTGCTGTTTACTCCGCTGTCTATGTCTGTTAGCATGATAATGAAAAGGAGTGGGGCCAGTACTGTCCCTTGTGGTACTGAGCTGCGTACTTATGATTCTGATGATGAAATACCTTGAATTTTGACGACCTGTAGACGTTCTCTGAGGAAGTTGTAGATCCATTTTCTCACTTTGCCTGTTATTCCCATATATTTCATTTTATGTGCTATTATACTGTGATCACATTTGTCGAAAGCTTTAGCAAAATCTGTGTATATGACATCGTACTTCTCATTGCCTTCCAGTGCATCTAGGATATTGTTGAAGTGTTCTATTAGTTGTGATAGGCATGATCTTCCTGATCGGAATCCGTGCTGAATTTCGTTGAATCTTTCCAGTGTCTCCAAGAAATCATAAATTTTCTCTCTAACTACACTATTCCTTCAAATACTTTGGTGAGGTGGGACGTCCTCAGTGACACTGGTCTATAGCTCTTTGCTTGAGATCTGTCCCCTCCTTTATATATAGGGACAATGTTTGCTCTTTTCAAGATGCTCGGTATTTCTCCAGTGTTTAGGGATCTTATCCCTATCCAGTACAAAAGTGTAGCTATTTCATCCTTACAGTTTTTAACCAATAATGCGTTCCATTTGTCTGGACCTGCAGTTGAATGTGGTTTCATTTGTCCTATAGCTTTCGCTACATTTTCTGGGGTAAAATCAAAGTCTGTTATACACTTTCCTTGCAATTTCTCTTCAAAGAATGCATCTATGTTAGGTATTGCTTTGTCACTTTTTGGGGTACGGAAAACTGATTCATACTTGGCTCTCAATGTTTCAGATATTTCTTTTGGATCGTCCGTTACATTATTTCTCTTCCTTAAGGGCCCAAAAGCGGAGGGCGTTGTTGTTTTCGTTTTCGCATAGCTATAGAAGAAGTTTCGTTTTTCCTTTATTGCTTCTACCGCCTTTTCCTCTTCCCTCTCTGTATGGTCCTTAATCAGGGCTTGTATTTCCTTATCGATACCCTCCAGTTTTTCTTGTATTACTTTCCTGGCATTATCTCTGCAGTTGCCTAACTTCGCCTCCACTCTCTTTCTTTTGCGAAATATTCTAACCAGTTCCTCTTTCCTTTTGGCTGTGATTTCGGAGCATATTTTTCTAAAATTCTCAGCGTTTTTTCTTCCAAGGTTGTTAGCATTTCTTCAGTTGTTTTATTCTCTAAAACTGTTCTCCACTCTATTTGGGCCATGTGCGATTTGATTGCTTCCCAATTTATAGTCTTGTAGTTTAAGTTAAAGACCCCAAATTTGCTTCTTTCCTCAATATGTGTATTGTCTTTTAATGTTGTCGTCATATTTGTTGATATCTCGATTAAGTTGTGGTCTGAGATAATGGTTGGGGTTATTTTTATATCAGCAATCAAATTCGTGTTATTCGTGAATACCAGATCTACGCAGTTATTTTTTCTGGTATTTTCTGGTATCTCCTGTGTCAGCAATAAACTCATTTGTGAGAGCCATCAACATTTTTGCTTGCTCCTGGTCTTCTCTTGTGCCCCCTTGTCCTGGTATATTATATATATATATATATATATATATATATATATGATGCACACAGACCGTGGATTTAATTATCCCAGAAGAGTTCCTTGTTCCATGCACGGTCTGTGTGCATCATAAAAAACTCAGGGGACCATTCTGAGTTCATTCCCATATATATATATATATTCCTATCCACCTTTTTGTATTTTACAAATGGGAAGTTAAATTCTCCGCAGATCATTTAATTGGGGGATGGAGGATTTATAGCCTTTATTAGCTTTCTGATGTCATCAATGGCCTCCGAGAATTTTTCGGTTGGGTTGTTTGGAGGTCTATAGATGACTATTAGTATCACGTTTAGTTTTTCTAGTTTCAGGGCTAGGAGTTCCACAAAGCTGTTTGATTTACTTATTATCGTCTCTGTCATATGACCTTCATGTACATATATAGCACATCCACCTTTACGTCTCGTTGTTCTATCCGCTCTTAGTAAGTTGAAGCCGTCTATATTTATCTCCTTCTTATCAATACAATGTTCGCAGTTTTCACAATTTCCTTGGCAATCCTTAAGATGAGTTTATGTGAGGCATGCGATGTCTGCCCTTGGTTGGTCTATAAATCCTTTCAGGTACGAAACTTTGTTGAGTGATTGTTTTGGTCTTATTCCTTGAATATTAGCCAGGACAATATTTATGTTCTTTGTTTTTCGTTGCCCTTTGTGCATTTTAAGTTCGTTTTCCTTTGGTATCGCTTGATTCGTTGCCCTATGATCCTCCGAGAGAGATCCGTTTCCGCCTGCCTGTTCTGGTAGCTTCTTGCCCGGAAGTGGTTTGGTTTGGGGGTTTCCAGCTGTGTCAACTGCATGCGTTGGATGACATTTAGAAGGTGTATCGTGTCTGCGATGTTGAAAAAATTTTTTTGTTCGCTTATTGTTATTCCTACTGTCATTTAAAACTGCATCTGTCTCCAAATTTACAATGACCATTATTATAGAAGAAATTGCATATTGGGGGATGTTCATATATACATTGTCCTCTTTTAAATCTGCAATTATTTTTTATATAATATCTGCATATAATTCCATCCACATATTTACTCGTGGCCTTTGTTTTTTTGCTCCTTATTGGGGGACAGTTTCACTCCGTTTTCTTGATTGCCCTCTTGTCTTTTCCTATTTGTGCCATTTGTGTTAATGTCCTTCGTTGCCCTTATACTATCTGTTGTCTTTATACTCTCTTTCGACTGCATGGTTTCGGCCTCGTTGTGTGACGGTATTTGATTTTTTTTCTACTTCGCCTTTCTTCATTTCTTCTGTTTTCCTCTGTTCTTTATTCCCACTTTCCTCTTTCATTTTCTTCTAGTAGTCTCGTTCTGCTTTAAATACTGTGAAAGAGTTTATTTTGGTCGTGCAGTTTTCGCAGAAAAGTGTTATCCCATTAAGTTGCTTCGCGTTCGTTATAAGGGAGATTTTTCATCTTCCCATTCTTGGCATCTAAAATCAAAAAGCAGCCGACAAAAATCGCACCTCATCGCCTTTGTCTCATCTGTTGCATCATTACAGATACCACAGAGTTGCAGGAATTTATTTACCATTTCCATGTTACTGATAGAGGGTATCCACTGGTGCACAAAATTGACTCAAAAAGGGTATTATGGGAAGTATTGGGTGGGGGTTGACTCAAGCTGAGTGAGGGAAAGTTCTCCGTTACTCCGGGTGATTGGGGATGTGGCACGCTGTATACTTCTCATTGATTGGTGCTCGCGACTGTGGCTGCAGGGGATAATGGGGGAGTATTTGCAGGAATTTCGATAGGCAGCTAATTTTCTTCACAAAGAAACACTCGGAAATATGCTGTATAGATTAATTCGCTTCGTTTTAATTTACTTTTTTCGATATATGCCGCGATTTTTACTTTTTAAAAAGAAATACCACTATGCACTATCAATTAACTCACAATATCGGCACCGTTTAAAACTGATTAATTGCAGGATTTTTACTGTAATACCGCTTTTATCGGGACTTTGATCGAAACACGTGTAACCGTCACACCAGCAAATCACACACACACACACACACACACACACACACACACATATATATATATGGTGTGTGTGTTGTGTGTGAGAGAGAGAGAGAGAGAGAGAGAGAGAGAGAGAGAGAATGCGTGTTTGTTGAAATTTGCATACATGAAACATTATGGGGTTATAAATCTGTTAGAATTAGTTTTGATAATTTAGTATTCTATATTACATCAATATTTATGAACATTTATCAATATTTTACATCATAAATAAAGATATTAATAAGAAAGTAAGGTTTCGTAATATTTCAAAACATTTTTTATTTACACTGCAAAAATGACACTCATTATAAAATATTACATTTTTCACGTGTACAGTATAATGTATACAGAAATTGTCTTCTTCAGGCTTACCATAAATGAAAAAGTATTGAAAAAGATACTTTGTTTTACTTCGACATTTCAGTTTGCATAATTTTGCTTTAAATAAAAATTCCAAGTGAAAATGTTAACCAACTTAATAAGTCGGAAGCTGAGAGTAGTGTGGTGTTTTAATATATATGTACAGTATATGTATACATAGAAGACCCTCTTTATTTCACGGTCCGATACTTCGCTTTCTTTATTTCACTGTACCCTATATTACTCCAATTTTTTTTTATACAGTACGATCTAAACACTAAACACTAGCTGGATCCTACCTGCTTGGCAGATAGCTGGTGAGGGAAGCTGTATTTTGGGGCGTCTTTGGGAGTGACCCGTTGCACACGTTGGGCTAACATCATGAAAAAGAAAAAACTATTGTGTTTGTCATTTATCCTTACTTATTCGGACCATAGTGGATTTAAGTTTCCCAGAAGAGTTCCTTGTTCTATGCACAGTCTATCACATACATATATATATATATATATATATATATATATATATATATTATATATATATATATATCAGTGGCGTGCGGTGGTTTTTCGTCAAGGGGAAGCAATTCAAGCAAAAACAACAAAGATTATATAAAATAAAAATAAAACTTTAAAATACTCGTATATAATAAAAACAAAACACATATAATCATCTATTTACTGTACTTATAGGTTAATTCTATTCTTCTTTCTTTTTTATTAAATATATCTATTATTTCTTCATTTCTAGCGTAGTTATGTATTCGCTTTAAATGAGAGAATGACAGCAGACAGCACGTAAAGTTGCCAGATATTTCAAGAAAATTAACTATAAGCTCTGGACAGCGAAATCTAAATTGCTTCCTTTTTGACATAGGGAAGGATAAAATAACGATAAATATATATTCTTTTTCGCTGAACATGGCCATGGAATTTTTTAGTAGAAAAACTATATATGAAACTTGTTGTATTCAATAAATACTACATTATTAAACATTAAATGAGTTTTTAGAATGGAAAGAAACAATTTGTAACAGTAAAAAAAAAAGCGAAAGTCATTGGGAAAAAGGATACATTTCGTCAATTGTTGTCCAACTCGAGATTTTTTGCGTCGGCTTTCTTAAAGGTTCTTGCACGAACGGCAACCAATGTATATACTCTGTATCCACCTGATTACCAATCAAATGCTATAAATAGTATAATAAAATGATTTTGTACAAATTATTAACACATATTGAACTGTTTAAACTTTAAAGTATAATACAGCATTTTCTTCTTTCTTTGAATAGGGAAGCATTGCTTCCCTTGCTTCCATGGACAGCACGCCACTGATATATATATATATATATATATACACACACACACACTACTGGAAAATTATTATGGATTTTCTTTTAATTTTGTTTTTTTCGACTAAAAGTTATTCTAAACTCCAATAAGTGTTTCAAATCACATTTATTCAGATAGTTTATGCCACAATATCACACATAAGTAATGTTAGTACTTTGTTTGACCTCCCTTAGCTGATACAAGTGTTTGAACACGTCTTGGCATCCCAACAATCAAAGACCGGCACAAATCTTTGATCTTAGGCGAATTTATGAGACGTGCAATGAGCTGTGTTTTGGTTTTATGATAATTGGTACTTGGTGGACCTTATTTTTCAATACGTCCCACAAATTCTCAATTGGGTTCATGTCCGGAGAATTTCGCCCATGAGAACAGTGTGATGCCATTTTGTGTGCATCATATCTTGACCCTTCTTGAAGTGTGGTATGGGACTGAGTCTTGCTGGAATATCCATGGTTTATTACTATACCAATCCTATATTTGAGGAATAAAGCGGGTTTCTGACACGTTTACATATTTGTCCTGGTTCATGGTACCTTTAACAATATGCAAACGGCTTCTCCCATGTATTAACATAGCCCAACCACACCATAATTTTCGGTCGGAATTTCAGAGCCCTCTTGAGACATTCAGGCAAAAATTCATCCCCTGGTCGCCGTCTGACAGTTTGTACACGATCATCAAGTGCTGCTATAGATGACTCGTCGAAAACAACCTGAAACATATTACAACATAAAAGAACAAAATAAACATAGTACAGTAGCAAGGAAACTTGGTGCCATATTAAGATGGCTCGCGTGATAATGGTGGTGAGGCAACATCGCCAGTAAGTTAAGTGACTAAAAATTAATATCAATACAATACTATTTACAGTGTTCCTTACAAAGGTAAAAAGCGTCTTATAAAATCATTTTACCTTCTTCCAGTCATTGACAGTCCACTCGGGGTATCGTTTGGCCCATTCAAAGCGTGACTGCTTCATTGCCTCAGTAAGTCGCGGCTTCTTTCTAGGGCGATACGCTCGCAACCCAGCTTCCAGTATCCTATTGTATATTGTTCAGCGATCCAAAATAACACCCTCTGCTACCAGTGAACTTGATATTTTTCTGCACGATGCTCTTCTATAGTCACGGGCCCATTTTCTTAATTTTTCTATCCAGTCTTGGTGTAGTTTTTCTTTTTCTACCACAGTTTCCGAGCCTTTTAGATTCCAAATATCGCCTTTATCCTCCTTTTTCTTAATCACAGTGACATTTTGAATTGATACATTGAGTTTCTTGGCTATTTTTTATTTTTTTAGCTTTAATGTTGAATTTTGCAGTAACACTTTAATTTGTTCAACTTTACGAGGACTCAAATCTTTTCTTTTGTCCATTTTTTATAATATTGTAGTTAAGGAAACCTTTCTAAATCTGCAAAAAAAAAAAAATCATCACATAATAAGCTACAGCTAAGAGAACATATCCATTAGGCTGGAGCGAAAACCTTTTTCTCAGAAGTACACTTTATTATAATGTGAAAAAGTTCCCAAATGGGGCAAACAATATTCATGCCAAATGTTACTTTATTCTGAGGTTATTTAGGTCTGCCACAGAGGATGTATATATTTCAAAGAAATTGCCAGTTTTATTAAATTATCACTCTTGCGTATGTGTGTCACTGTGAAGCGTGTGTGGTAAATTTGGCTTTTGTTATAGCTTTATGCACGTTTAATATGTATTCTCTGTAATTTACTGTAACTATGTATTTTATATAACTAATGCTTGTAATTTTTTTTCAGATATTTCAAAAGCATTGTGTGTAATATTAATTGATCTAATAAATAACTCCAAGTTTCCAAACAAAGTTTGGGTCTTCATTGTTTGAAAACAATCTTAAAATGTCTTCACAAAAACTTTTGAAAACGAGAATAGATTTGGAGTGTCCTGTTTTCCGTGCTCCAAAGAATTTAAGTTCAAATGTATTGCCTACCTATTCAGAAATTATGATATATCACAACTTTCTGCGTCATGAACTACATCGTTCTACACCTTCAAAAACCAATCCATCTGTATTCAGAGTTAGTGGAGAAATGGCTTTAAAACTTCAAGGAGTATAGCGGAAAGCATCTATCCCAACTGTTTCTCATGATAGAGTGTAACAGATGATTATAAGCCAATACAACAAATATAGAAACCTTCTGAAACCCTACAAGCAAAGGAAATCAAATGCCGCATGTATTGCTAAATTAGAGAAATTTAAAGACCAGTCAAATAAATTATTTGACATTGCAGCATGGAAGTGGAAATATTTTCACAATAGTCACTGCAAAAGAGAATCAAAGGTTCCACCAGTTGAAAGATTGTTCCTCAGTGATCAAAGAAATGAAAGAAAAATGTTCATGGGTACAATTGACAAAGTTGAATCTGATAAAATTGAAATGAGAGAGAAGAGAAAGCAACTTCGATCTATACAAGCTGATGAAAAAATGAAAAGAGATAGAAATTTTCCACCTAGTAAGAAATCTATAGAAGATATCTCCTCTGAAGAGGAGGAATTACTTATTCAATGTTCAAGTGAGCTATCTTGCAACAATACTCAAATGAGAGCGCCTCTTAAGGCAGTAGCGAGAGTTTGCGACCGCTTTTGGGTTTCAGAGAGGTCAGCAGCAGAGGATGTTAGATGCTAGAAATGAAAGACAAAAGAAACCTACAAGAAGACCACGAATTTTTAGAGTGCCTTCTCTCATTTTTGACGATAAGGACTACACAGAACTAATTAACTGCGCAGAACCTGGAACGAGAGTGAGAGATTTCAGCCGCCACTTACTGTACATAGCACCAAAGCGAGGATGATCTCCAAGTTTCAAAACTTCCTATGTCACATACAATCATCGAGAGAGAGAGCGGTGCATTTGGTGACAGAAACTGCAATGGCAGTGTGTGGAATGAAGCAGAGACGATTATATCAAGACTAGAATCGAATCAAGAATGGCAATGCCAAAATTTAACACTAAAATAGAATTCAGTTGCTGAACTACTTCTATACATGTATCTGGATTTATTATCAAGGAAATTCAATACTTTTAACATGATAGAGAAGGGAGGTGGGTGGAACTCAAAGAGCAGCCACCTCCACATGGTGAGTTCTGGGTATTTTGCGTGATTGGAGGTAGATAATCATGCAAAATAGCCGAGAGCTTCTTAGAATATAAATATTATTTGTCTTAATCCTTCCTAAAAATGTGAAATTTCGTGAAATTTCATCGTCCTTGTGGCAGACCTAAAAATAAGAATAGATAAAAAGCATTTTGTCAATAGTTAAGTGGAACCAATAGTATGCCCGCAAAAATGTAGAGTGGGGAGAAGGGAGGGGAGGATGAGTGGGGGAAGGGTTGTAGGGGATGTGGCCGCTAAACTTCCTATTCAATAATGTAGAATGGAAATAAAGTGGGGGTAGTGGAGGTGGCCGCTAAACTTCATATTAAAAAAATGCCGAGTTCATATTTAAAAATGTAGAGTGGGAATGGAGCAAAAATCCCGAGTGCGGGACTCAAAGGAGTATAGAGAGAGAGAGAGAAAAAGAGAGAGCCTGTATGTAAGGAGTTACAAGGAGAGCCTGTATGTAAGGAGTTACAAGGAGAGCCTGTATGTAAGGAGAGAGAGAAAGAGAGAGAGAGCCTGTATGTAAGGAGAGAGAGAGAACCTAAGCTAGCATGTATGTATGTATGTGTGTGTTTGTGTGTGTAGCTTTTGACTCCTCTGACAGTTGTTTCGCTGAACGGTTGGGGACCTAAGCACGTATGTATACTGAATAACTAACATCCTATCTCTACGACTTTTTGAAGTAAACTGCGGGGCCTGTGGAAGCTGGCTGTCAGTCAGAAACCACAGACACTCGTCCTGGATTAGCGTGTATATTAGGGTGATTCAAAAAAATCAAAGTTTTTTTTTTAATTGTTCAACCTGTATTTTTGTTCCCTATGACAAAAAAGTAGTGTATGCCAAATTTGGTGAATTTGAAATAAAATTTACTATGTGCTACCAGGCGTCAAAGTTTCCCTCTTTTTCAATTTGTTTGTTTTTACAACTTATGATTTTATGTTTAATTGTTTATATTTCAGAATTTTTAATTAATGGTTTATATACTAGCTTGCTTTTAATTGTTGCTTGGAACTCGTAATTTGATACCAATTAATCGATTATGGAAGCTAGGCCTAACTCACCATCACCCAGTTGCTCATTTGGGAGAAGTTCTACAAGAAAAGAAACTGAAGTATGGCTAATTGGGCAGCCCTCTGCAGTATTAAAAACATCCGTATTACCATCAGAGAAGGAAATGATGGCCCTCTTCATGCACTACAGAAATATTAAAAAGCAAGACATTAGAGAATCATGCTGCTCTACTGCAGATGTGTCTAGCAGTTTGGAAAAAAGCAGGAATACCAGCAAAACAAAGAATACATGTAGTAGATAAAATTCAAGGAATACTGAAAGAATGACAGCTGCTTAAAAAAAACAAAGCAAACAAATTGAAAAGATCACAAAATTTAAATAATAAAGAAGAAAAATGGAAAGATAAACTGGAAAACTTATTTGACATTGCTCATGAGAATGCTATGCAGCTTATAAAAATAGAAGATGATAAGAAATTCTTGAAAATGCAACGTGAGAAAGGACGTCATGGAAAAATGGGTACCATTGATAAGGCTGTTGCTAAAAAAGAGCAAAGAGCAGCAGAAAAGCAACAACGTTATGAAAAGAGGAAAGCAGAAGAAGAGATCAAAAGAAAGAAGAATGAAGAGGCTGTCATACTCACCAGTACATCATCAGAATCAGAATCAGAGGAGAGTAAAAGTGATGAATCTGGTTTCTGTGCTGCACAACCTTCAACATGGAAAAGTAAGGTTGGCAAACGTAGAAAATTGTTTGATGATAAATTATTAGGAAGTCTTGATGTTGCAAAATTGAGTGACAGAAATGCGTCTCTTTTTAATGCAAACAATCAGACATCGCTTGAATGGGACATCTGCGAACAAATAAAATGCATGTGTTTCAATAAAACGGCAGCCAATACTGGTCCTAGAAATGGTGCAGCTATTCTTCTACAGTAGAACAAAAATTCGACAACGATTTATTGTGGCTGGCATGTCGACACCATATATTTGAAATTATGCTGGAAGCTGTTGTTTCAAAGTCTTTATCACCTTCTTCTGGCCCAGATATAGTCCTTTTTAAGAAGTTCAGAGAAAAATGGTCAAGTATTAATAAGGAGGACTACGAAACAGCATTATCAGATCCAGATATCTATGAAAATATTCATGACATCAAAGATGACATAATTATATTTGCAACAAATCAACTAGATACATTCCAACCAAGAGACGATTACCTAGAACTATTGCAGTTAACAATTATTTTTTGGGGAGGTGAACCAAAAGGTGGAATCAAATTTAAACATCCAGCGGAACTTCATCGGGCTAGGTGGATGGCCAAAATTACATATTCATTAAAAATTTTTATGTTCAAATCTCAGTTCAAAATTTCAGTAAAAGACAAAAAAGGACTAAAAGACATCTGTCTATTTGCTACTCGGTTATATGTAAAGGCATGGTTTACAGCTCCTGTGCCATCTTGCGCTCCTCGTCTTGCTCTGGAATTATTACAGAATCTTGTAGTCTACAAACAAATAAATGACACAATTGCATTTGTTGCTATTAAAAAACTGTTAAGTCACCTCTGGTACCAATCAGAAGAACTGGTAGCCTTGGCCTTTTATGATGAAGTGCCTACTGAAACGAAAAACAAAATTGTAAAGGCCTTGCAAAATACAACAGAAACTCTTCCTGCAAAACGGGCTTTTCTAGATCCTGCACTTATTCCAACGAAGAAATTAGAAGATTTTGTCATCAAATACTCAAACATTCTTTACAATAACAGAATTTAGTTAAAAAATTTTATTCAAAGATGCTAAGAATGGGATAATGATGAAGAGTATAACTCCGCTAAGAAATCTATCAAACAGTGGAAAGTCGTGAATGATATAGCGGAAAGAGGAGTAAAATTAATGGATGAATATAATAAAATACTAACACATGACGAAGATCAAAAACAATTCTTGCTACAAGTAGTGAAAAACTACAGGGCTGTTTACCCTGATAGAAAGAAAGAAACATTGATGAAGTAAGGACAGCTAATGTCTCAAATATCATGCTAGTTTAATTATGCATGCTTGTGGTTATGGTAGGACCTACAGGGGAGCTTTCCACATTAAAAAAAAGCAATGCGCCTTGTACTGTACCCCCTGGGTGGTGTGGAAAAATTTGACAATTTGAGTCGTTCTGTCAATTTTTAATTGCTGGTAGCAACCCCTAAAAATTAAAAAATTTCTAAAATATTTTAGGATAGTTGTTTTTATGCTGAAATGAACCATTTAAAGGGTTGAACACATTAAAATATAAAAAAAAAAATTTTACCCCCATATTTGAATCACCCTAGTGTATATATATTATATGATCTAACAGAAGTATCTGAAATATTAAGAGCTCATTACGAATCATCTTACAGTATTCCAAAAACTGACAAACTGATATGCGATAGAAACACGTTCTTTGAAGAAAAACTACAAGGAGAAAGTATAACGGACTTCCACTTTACGACAGATGATATTACACAAGCTATAGGGAAACTAAAAACACACTCAGCAGCAGAACCGGATAAATGGAATGCCACACTGATCAAAAACTGCGAGAATGCAATCGCTGAGCCCCTATATTGAATATGGAGACGATCACTAGACACGGGAGAAATACAGGACATCCTGAAGAGCCGAAGCCAAAAACTATAGGACAGTGTCGCTTACATCTCATCTCACTAAAATATTTGAAAGAATAGTTAGACAGAGAATCTGACATTTTGGAAACTCAGCAAAAATTCAATGATAACGAACATGGGTTTCGGTCAGGCAGATCATGCCTATCACAACTAATAGAACACTAGGACAACATTATTGATACACTTCAAAGTTATGAAAAATATGATGTAATATACACAGACTTTGCTAAAGCGTTCGACAAGTGTGACTATGGAATCATAATACATAAACTGAAATATATAGGAATAACAGGAAAAGTAGAGAAATGGATATATAATTTCCTTAGTGAGCGGCGGCAAGTCGTTACAGTACAAGGAGTATCTTCATCAGAATCAGAGGTCCTCAGCTCAGTACCACAAGGAACAGTATTAGCTCCACTACTCTTCATAATCATGCTAACTGACAGAAATGAGGACGTTACCAGAGACAGCACAGTAACATCCTTTGCGGATGACACAAAGATCAGTAGAAAATAAGAAACCCAGAAGATATAGGATCTCTACAAACCGACATGAACTGAATCTACAAGTGGACGGAAGACAACAATATGAAGTTTAACACTGAGAAATTTCAGCTGTTCGGTACGGTAAAAGAGAAGACCCAAGATCCATGGAATATTATACCCCAAATGGTCAGGAAATTGGGAAAAATTCTAGAGCAAAAGATTTAGGAGTTGTAATGACAGATGATGCGAAATTTGAAACACAAAATAAGTTAGCAGTAAACAGTGCAAAGAAAATAACGGGGCAGATATTGAGAACCTCTAAACGAAGGGATAGGAATGTAATGAGTCCTCTACTGAAAACACTGATCATACCCAAATTAGAATACTGCTCGGTCCTAACATCCCCCTATAAAAATGAAGACATTAGACAGCTGGAAAGGATTCAAAGAAGCTTCACAGCCAAGATCAATGGGTGCAAAGAACTAAATTACTGGGAAAGGTTACGCGAACTAAAACTATATTCACTGAAAAGGAGAAGAGAGAGATACACCATTATTTACACTTGGAAAATAATGGAGAAACTAGTCCCTAATCTTACTCTGAACCCTGTAACTCCCAAAACAACAGTGGAAAGTAGGAAAGAAAGACTGTGTCGTGTTCCCAAATTAAAGACGAGGCAGGGAACATCCTTAACCCTGAAAGAAAATAGTTTTGTTGTAAGAGGACCAAAACTGTTTAATCAGTTGCCCAAAGACCTAAGAAACACGAGTGGTGTTGTAATGGATATCTTCAAAAGAAGATTAGACGCCTGGCTCAGAACAATCCCCGATGAGCCGGGCGTACCTGGCTATGTGAGGTGGAGAGTACAAGAAACCAACTCACTACTTTACCAGCCCAACTCGAGAGGAGGGGAGACAAGCTTGACCTTCGTGAAATGAGGAATCATGGCGAGGAACCTTTGAAAGGTTGAAAGGAAAGGTATATATATATTTACACAGGGCTATTGAAAATGATTCACCTGATTTCAAATGAGAATATTTTTTAATGTTACAGATACAGAGTGATTTGTGATACATCAACCAAAAGAAAAACTGTCCAAATTTTGTCTCTCTCCTCATAAATGCTCTATGTGACTTCCCCTAGTTACACGAGCAACGTCGACACGATAGTCGAATTCCTCCCATACTCGCTCCAGCATGTCCGTTGTCACTGACTCTACGGCAGTAACAATCCTCGAACTGCCGATACCACCGACGGATGCTCTGAGCACCTGGTGGATCTGTTCTGTAACGTCGACGAAACTCACGCTGCACTGTGACTACCGATTTACAGCTCGAAAACTGCAACACACAAAACGCCTTCTGCTGTGCGGACGCCATTTTCACACTGACTGTTTGTTGCTAGGCTAGGCCACGGCGTGACTTTGGAGCCCTCTCGCGGTGATCTTGTAAAACTCGGAGATTTCCTCTTTCATGTGGTGTATGCCCAGTTGATGCACGGTTGATAGGTACGGAAGTATTCTCAGTTGAAATCGGATGATCATTTTGAATAGCCCTGTATATATATATATATATATAATATATATATATATATATATATATATATATTGAGATATCTGGAACGTTACATGCTCTCACTACAAATTTTTGAACTGAAACGCTGGTCCCCCGACCCTTCAGGCGGTCTTTTCTCTGTGCACACTGACATAGAGACACTGTATATAAAGTTATTTGTATATAAAGTTATTTTCATGAATGCACTTTTTTATTTTTCTGGCTGCCGTGTAGAACCCGTGCTAACTTAGAGCGCTGTATACATATATACATTATACATATGCATATATTGGGATAGTGCCATGTACTCTTTTTATTTTCTGTTCTTGAAGTGAATACAACTTTGATGCTATTATATATATATATATATATATATATATATACACACTGTATATATGTATACATATATATATAATATACATATTATATATATATATATATATATATATATATATATATATACTATATATATATATATATATTATATATATATATATATACATATATATATATATATATATACTGTGTGTGTATATATATATATATATATATACACACACTTTTGTTACTTTTGTTGAGTTTGAACGACGGTTCAGGATCGACCTGCGGTCGACCCCTCTGCAGCATCCCGCCTCATTTGCGGGACTTGTTGAAGGAGAGAATTGCTCTCTGATCGCCTCCTGCCCTCGTAGCCAGCCACGTATGGCTGATCATGGACTTTGCACAAGAATCTCTTCAGCTGGTTCTTGAAGTTATTCAGGTCGGTGTGCTGGAGATTCCTCACTTCTTTTGGAAGGACATTGAAAAGCTTTGGGCCCCGTATTCTGAGGGTATTTTCCATCCTCGTTTTCGTGGCTCCTTGTCCCACCGCAGCTGGGACCGTACAAAATTTGCCTTTTCTCTCATTCCAGTTTGTTTCTATTTCATTTCTGAGGTTAGGGACAGAGCCCTCAAGTATTTTTCATATGTATATTATTGTGTACCGCTCGTGCCTTCTTTCAAGAGAGTATAGTGTATATATATATATATATATATATATATATATATATATATATACATATATAAATATATATAAATGTATACATATGTACTGAGATAAAACAACATTTTTTCGGACAGTGTAAAGGAGAATTAAAACAATTAGAGCCATCTGTTTTATTAACATATTCCTATATCACCCACAAGTTAACAATACACCCTGTATAGAAGAATTGTATATACAACAAAACGAGAATATACATGACCTATTTAATATATATTATATATATATGGAGATACAAACTTCAATGTCAGCTTCTACTACGCTTAAATATAATTGTAAATTCACACTTAATAGCCATCATATTTACAGTCTCGTTGCTTTTTACTACACAATAAATGCGATTTAATATTAACTCACCACTCAAAGTATGCGGGTCTATATTCAATATCAAGTGCTTTCAACTCGTTTAACACTATTTTTGTACCCACTTTACAATTGGGAGTAAAACTATCACTCTTTTTAAACACGGATAAAATACAATCAAAAGCACGCACAAAGATGGCATCGCTTGCTACAACATCATCATTAAATTCAAGTTTATAAACACTCCTTTCCAAACGTGCATTTATTCTTTTCTCGCCGACTTTTTCAACTGTAAAATCTTCATATCTCATCTCGGCAATTGACGTTTCTAAATCGTGACGACAACTGCGTCTTATATAAAGAAATAATTCTTCAGGGTGAACAGTGAATGTGAGATCACCCTGTACCGCTCCAGTCCTTTTACCAAAGTTCGTGATATTTCAAGAAGTCTACCTTCTAAATACGTATCCAGCTCCAAACCATTCTCGCCTTGTTCGTCCCTACACTTAGTAAAATCATCGAGCAGGGTGGTGTACGCGTATTCAAACACCGTGTCAAAATAATGCATATCAGCAGCACGGGCGTGTAATACAGGTTTTTGTTTACGGAAACCGACGACTTCAAACATTCTGTCTAGAATGAAACGGTTTCGCGTGGAGATAAGGGCGTTATTGTCAGCAGTATTCTTGTACATCAGCCATATGTTAACGAATGGTAGTTTTGTATCACAATTTATGTACAGCGTACAAACAATGGCGGATGAGGGTGCATCACTAATCTGTTCTCTTTTTGTGCCACACCCACAGGTATTTTATAACCACCTTCACCCCACTTCTCAACAACCACGAAGATTCTGTCCATCTCTTCAACACTTAATTAAATAACATTGCGTTTACTAGACTTTGATTTTCTACATTTCGTTTCAAGTACATAATTAGTAGCACCGGTATTACCCCCTGAATACATGCACAGACTTCAAGACAGACACGTCGTATACTGCAATGAGGACGCTCCATCTTTTAATAGTTTCCTATTGATTCTGTGAGGAGGGCACGTCCTTTCGGGTCAATCTTTGAAGCGGCTGTGAGGCGTTGAGTTCAGGGTGGGTTCAAGCGATGAGGAGTGGTTGGGGAGGTGAGAGATGGGGGAGGGAATGAGCCACACGGGATGCGTCATGAACGCTGCCAAACGTTAGTAATACAGATTCGTGTCCGAGATTGTTCCAACATGAAAGAATCGAGGCGCACTGGTGAATCATCCGAATATTTAAAACTGTATCCCATTATACCAGGTAGGTGTTTAGCGAATTTTTCTATCTGCGATACATGAAATAATATCGGTTTTAATGTTTTAGCACACACATTTCCTGGAATGTGCACCATACATCTTCTACAACGTTCAGGGGTAAATATATTCACCATTGTACTTTCTCAAGTACGAACTATGCACATATAAAATTTATTAACACTCTGGCGATCTATTTGAGAGAAACATGTGTCCATACTTGTCCTTTTTGTTGAACAAACGCTACTCATCCCTAAACTCTACTAAATATTCGCATAAACCTTTAGCTACAATTTCGCTGCGAACCTCATCATGATATTCATGGATGTAGAAATATTTTAAACTGTCCATTATCACAAGATTTACATTCTCCGTCGCAGTGTACGCGTACTCGGTATGATGTAACATGGCATAATACCTCTAGTCATACCACTCATCAACAAGATTCACAACCCACACCCTCTGTTTCTATTCTGCAAGGGTTGATTCTTTCACTTCACGATGTATGTTCTTTAACACAGTTTAATCCTACAACATATTCCATTACACCGTTTGAGCAACGAAAGCCCGAAATGCTCCACCAGAATATCCATAGAATATATGGATGTCTTGCTCGTCATGTTTCGCACGATTTAATGTTTCCTTAAAGGTTTCAAAGGAGGAATGACTAGAAATTCTTTGAGTGTTCACCACATCTGTAGACTTTATCAAGTACCACTTCAGGAATGTCTACGCGAGAATTCCTCAACAGGTAAAAGATACGTCTGAGAAACAGGGCTTGCTGGGATCAACTGAACACGCAGGGAGGAGATATGTCCCACCAACTGGATTAGTAGAAAGAGTCACGTGACTCTTTTGATTAGTATGAACCATATAGTGGGCAGTGCTTAGATTTTTTCCCATACATACACACACACACACACACACACACACACACACACACACAAATCAGAAAATGAAACGCTAAATGATACATAATTTATTTTAAATACTCTTAATAAATTGAAAAAATTTAACTGTAAAATATCGTCATCAAGTAAATAGACTCTAATACAAACTATATAGTTATATAAATATTTATGTATCGCGGTATCCAAAGGGAACAGTGTCGTAGGTGCCAGGCACCTGATATCGTTTCCTGTAGATGTTACGACACATCTTCGTGCCCCTTAGCTCCTTCACGCCTCCCAATTTCTGTGTCCAGAAGTTATGGGTTCCTACAACTAGGTGGGTTGGTTAGTCACCCTCATTTCCATCATCTTCTAAGCTCACTAGATCTTTGAGCGAATCAAAGTTAACGATCTGGCGGTTGGCATGGTTAAGAGTGATGCCTTTAGCCTTGACGATGTATTTGTGCTCTTCCCCGCCTTCACGCGTACCCCGTAAGTTTTTGGTCCTGTTGAGACAAAAGAATCGGCGTAGGCACTATTTCATACGCATCCTTGATCTCGTCAGTCACCTCTCCGAGGAATTCCCCAATAGGAGGCATACTGTATATTCACCTTCTCTCTCCGTGAATATCATGCTATCTCTATCTGCGTACAGAACCCGTCGTCCGAGAGAATGCAACATATGCCATAGCTTCATACGTGCGTATGCTGTTGTGAAACTGGCTACAGGGATGTTTGTGACACGTGATGTATCTGTAGCCAGTTCGGTTCTGTTGTACCTTATTATCTACGTATTACCTACATTCACGATTTCCATGACTTTATCGATGGCGTTTGCATAATCCCAAACTTCACTATAACTTTGAGCTAGATGGACGTTGCTTTTGTCTGTATTCTGTGTAAACTTCCCCCAAAGACTATTTAGACAATTTTGCACTAAAGCGCTCACATGGGTTTCGCGCAATTTGGCCCGGTTCAAGCTATATCCCTTCACGATCACGATATCGTTGTACTGTATATATGCCGATTTTTCATTTTCAGTCTCAACTCCTCGCGGGTATTCTGGTGATTTTACCTTATCCTTCAAAAAGGTATTTATATACGGTATGAAAAGGTTTGGGAGCTTCTGAAATCTCCACACCTCATATACTGTATCTTCGGTATTCTGTACCCGTGACGAATGGCTAGGGACAGCTCAGGACTTGTATAAACGCCTTTGATCATCCTCTGGGTGGTTGTATGATTACAGTCCCCACTGTTTTCCTCTGCGCACTTCACACACAGAGGGAACATGAGTTTGTGGTCTATAACAACGGGCAAAATTGGCATCCTCAAGCGCGAGAGGGGGAGCACATTTACGAAAGAAAGACCAAGGTAGTTCTCGTTCAAATTAGCTGAGAACTCTTCGATGGTAGGCAAGGCAGGTCCCAAGAGTTTTTCAGGCGCGGCTACGGAATACGAATTGTTCTTCATTACGTAAGAGTATAATGAGCAGAAATCGTAGTAATTAATCTTCACCCCTTCCGTAGGTGGAAAGTAAAGTTTGAAGGGGTTTGTACGTCCTCCATACAAGCTATCACCACATTTGAGAGGTTCCAACCCCATTGTACGTTTGGTAGCCCTTATTTCTTTGCGATACTGCTCATCCGACTCCATCCTCGCATCATATTCGTGTTCCCACAAAAACCTTGTGAATGAACTGGGAGATTATAAGCTGCTCGCACGTCCGGGTCCATGCGAGACTATCTGCAAGAGATCTCCCATGGACATCCCCTGTAACGCCGCACTCAGGACGTGGGCAACCAATGGTGGGGTCGTCACTTATACCATCCACCCAAAAAACACGGCCATTGATCTTGATTGCACTTCTCCCGTGTTGTGAGCGTATTTTATACTGTCTGCTGCTGTACGTGAGTGAGCCAGTAAATAGCTTTATACCCATAACTGCGCGGTACATTTCGGGGAATGACGACAAGTGTGTCTTTAGGCATGAAATTATTGTTGAATACGACAAAACACAATAATGAGGTCGTAGTTGCGGCTGCTTGTAACGGATCACAGTTGAAACGCGTTATGTACATCCTCCTAAAGGCTTGGGAGCATACTTTAAGTACGCGTACGTCAATCACACAATAACGTTCACATTCATACGCTATATTATAAGGATTATCTTCATTAAACCTGTTGTAGTAGCGGCCAAAGTTTTCACGTTCGCTTGTACTCATGCATTCATAATTAAAGTAATGTTTAGGGGGTGGTGGACCTACGTAATTTAAAGTGTCGTGAGTGAGGAATGTGTAAGGGAAATACCCTTTTGATACTTCAGCATCTACACCCATCACCTTGGGTAGCTTAGCTACTTTACAAGGTGTGAATAACAGGGTGTCTTTAAACTGAACATTTCCTCTTATCTGCATCTGTATAAGCTTTGTCCCTCTTTTCAAGAGATCACTCGTGAATATATCTGAGAACTCGTGCTGAAGCAACTCCTTATAAAGCAATTGTGTATCAAATTTTGCAGCGTTATGGGCAAGAATATACAGTCATTTTTTTTAACTGGTCCGCTAGTTTGACAATATAGTTCACAAAAAGTTTCACCGGGGAATCGCTTGCAGACAGCTCTCTGAAGGTGAAGAAGAAGAGGCCACCCAGCAACGTCCAGCCTTGGCTAACACAGTAAGAAAAAGTTATTATGACATTTCTAATGCAGCCTCCTATGGGGGAATTAATAGACTGTACAGAGGCGTTTATAATGAGGAATAGACTAAACCGGTGAGAAGAAGGTTCAAAACTGCCAAGACAGTAGGCGCCTCGATTGATTTTATTTATCAGGCAGACTTAACGGACATGCAACCGTATTCGGTGTATCATGACGGCTACCGGTACAACCTATTTATAATAGATGTATTCTCTAGATACTTGTGGCTAATTCTGCTGAAAAATAAATCGCCTGAAACAGTCGCTAAAGCTACAAAGCCTATGACTATGTTAACGGAGAAGAGGACACCTGGATATTTTTGTACAGATTTGGGCAAAGAATTTATAGGCCGACCTTTTCAGGACATGTTGACGGAGCTTATTATCAGTTATTACCTAAGGCATCTTTAGCCGAAAGAGTGCAGCGTACCAAAAAGGAACGTATGCATCGTTATTTTACGCATAAAAATAAATACAGGTACATAGACATTCTGGTACAGTTGGCTTCATCCTACAACCGCTCACGCCATCGCATGATTGGTACATCCCCTAGCAGGCTTTTAAAATGAGCCCCGCATACAGAGCCTGAGCCGAGAAAAGATAGTCGCAAAGCATCGCCACACACTTTGAGCTTTGAGCAAGGGTGGACTAAGGAGATTTTTAAAGTTAGATCTTTTAGGCCTAAAGACGATGTGATGATGTATTACGTTGAAGATTTGAATGGTGAAGTTGGGGTCGGCCTTTATGGCGAGGAGTTACTGAAAGAGAGGTTTAATTTTGGAATAAAAGTGTGTAAAATAAAACAAATTTTGGAAGCAAAGGTACAAGGAAGAGAAAGATGTATCTGGTGAAGTGACTAGGGTACCCTGAAAGCTTCAACTCCTGTATAAAAGCTGAAGCAATAATGAAACTTAAATAGTATACAAAATGTTGCCTAACCACTTTTACGTCACACTGCCCTTTTCTGCCTCTTTGGGCACGCATCTGGACAATACCCTGTCCAACTTTATAACAGAGCTCCATAGACCTATCGATTTGGGGTGTGAATAATACGAGGTCGGTTTGTGTGAATTTCAATTGACCATCAAGTTTTTTAAGTATTAAGAAGAAAGAGGCTGTTTTTATGATTCTTAGAATGCGCGATGAGTGTGAAAAATTAGGCATAATTTTAGATGATACTATGCGTTCAGCCTGAAGCGGGAAGTGCGGTATTACAGTACAAAAGTAACACTAGGGCCGTGCATTATAACACAGCCGAGGATATTGTGAGGGCCTTAAATGGGAGTCTGAAAAGGTCAAGCCTCACACCTGGTTTACTTTTTGAAGTCGTAAACAAAGACACACCGGCCCATACTTTGTTGTTAAAATCAAGGGCTAGTAGAAATGTTAAGGACAATGAACCATTCAAAATTATAACCTAGGGCAGATATGGTCTAGCCTTCCAAAGGGGTACTTTTCATGACTTACCATATGACCTAGTGTTGTGACGACAAATTTGTGTGCCTAAATTCTCTTACTAAAATAGGAACAAAAATTTTAGTTTTAAGATTTTATTGTTTAAATCTCTAAAGCAAAGTAGTTTAGATTATTGTTATTGAAGAATATCAATAGGTTTCTTACTACAGGGTTAAAAAATAAAAAAGTTTCAAATTGTTTAAAATTCGTTCGAATTTTATTTTTGTCTTCTCACGGTAATTGTATCACCCAGGTCAGCCTGGAGGTAAAGATTTATATTATGGTGGAGGAGTGTCCCTCGCTTTAACGAGAAGGGAAAACAAACTGGCCTGGTTCAGATGTAAGATGGTTTGTCTTATCTTCGTTTCGTGGTTAAACATTTGGAAACTGACTTCGAACCCACTTGTTAAATTGGACCATAAAGTTAGTAATAAATTTGAGAAAAAGTGGCTTCGAAGAAAGGACTTTATTTTAAGTTGATTTTAAGTTGATTATTTTAAGTTCCCTTTGAAGGGAATGTCAATGTCCAATCAAAGGACAATGATTCTTGTAACACCCAGTGAGGAAAAAGGGAAACTCCTTCTTCCCCTTATGTATGGATGGAAGTTTTCATAGGGATGACCTTATGAAATGAAAATGGTTTTGATTAGTCATTCAGATTACTGTAAGGTGGTGTCCTTGTAATTTTAAGGTATAACTTGGAGTTCTAAGTCAGTTGCCGAAAGAAAAATGTTAGCCGAAAGAAAAAAAATTTTGTGAAATCTCTTTAATTAATTTTTTTTCACATTAAATGTTAAACTTGTAAGTTTGTGAGACATTATGTTTCCTTAGGGGAGAGTAAATCTCTTGTGGTGATCTCGTTTCCCGAGAAAAACCGTGAAGTTAGTGCATGACCATTTAAAGCCTCTGAAAAAATTTATTTGATCTAATTGACGGACTTTTTTCCTGGAAAACCCGCGGAATTCGCGCAGGACATTTGTGAGAAAATTTCTTAAATTTTTTGTCTGTAAACTACTTCCGTACACGTGTTCTTAGATTTCGAAATTTTAATTTAGTGCTATTTCTAGAGTTACACGAAAATAAAAAAAACCTCTGTATAAATACTTTTTGAGACTTAAATACTTGCAAACATTTTCTTAAATTGATAATTTGATATTTTGAAACAAAATTTATAATCGCGCGTCCGTATATTTCTTTTCAATATATGTCCTATTTTGAGTGAAATAAAATAAACTTCATATGAGGGAGGCTGTTGTTTTATGCTACCTTGCAATAGACCTCTCTTATAAGCTGAAGGTAACTTAACATTGAAAGTTTGAAATTCAAAGTGGGCTTCAAGTAAGCCGAGAGAAACTATGTGTATAAAATTGAAAGGCAATCCGAGTGGATAGGCAGAGTCATCCTGAAATAAACGAACGCGCGCGCGCAATAAGTGCAATCGAAAAAGGAGTTGCACCACACTAGTCAGTTTATTATTCCAACTAAAATTAGAGAATTTGAACAATAGCGGACCTTCTTCCCCTATGTGTTATGTTTACAGTGACATTGTGGAACATCAATTTCTTGGGGATACACAGGCTCGACTGTTATGCATTGTGCACATTACCAATCATAGAGGAAAGAATTTGAGCATTACATATGATAAACCTCATTATGTCAACGTTGCACCTAATCTACTTAGAAGTATTTCAATATACCGGGTGTCCCATAAGTCCGGCATCATAGGAAAAATAATAAAAAAAGGCCGAAGAGACTTATTGGGACTTCTGTTAAAATGAGCCAGGATAGCAGTCGCTGTATCATCGTCAGTGGACCTCCTTGAAGGTCCACTGCGTGGCTTATCTTCTATGGATCCTGTTTCCTTTAACTTTGCAACAAGTCTGCTAACACAACTCTGTGTTATTGGCTCGCGGTCTGGATGCAGTCTGTTAAATTCAGCAGCGGCCTCTCTTTGACTCCGATTTCCTATGAGTAGAATTATTTGGATTCGTTCTTCCTTGCTCACAGACATTATGGCCTGTAGAAAGAGAAAAATATGAATTATGGTTTGTAGAAATAGAAAAATATGAATTTCTCCTATGATGCCGGACTTATGGGACACCCTGTATATATAAGAACGATTGAGGGGAAAAGTTTCCATTCGTTAACGGGAGCTTAAACGTGAAACTACACTTCCGGAATGTTGCGACAGAATGACAGAGAGGCCATTTTCCGTCTACTGAGAGGTGAGGTTGCAACGTGGAAGCGGCATCGGGTGAATTGTTTTGGCTATACTGCACTGCTGTACCCATATTGAAAAGTGGGGCCAGATATCTTGGAAAGAAAACCCTAAAATCAGGGCTGAACACATTTGAAGATATAATGTTAGGTACTAGGCCTAAAGCAGCTTACAGAAAACATTTACGGCGTACACGGGATGCGCGGTGGGGGTTTTAGAAGAAAGAAAAAGCAAAAGGATACTATAAAGAGAAGAAAGAGTACTGAAAGGCGTGGAGAAAGAAAAAAAAGGATAGATAAACATTCAGTTCTTGGTGTTAAGCAGAAATGGGCTTAAAAAAAATGTTCTAAGAGAATCAAACTGGTCGTGGACTTATTTTTTAAAAACTAATATAAGGTAAATCTGATACAACTGTCTCTCATAGGTGATTGTACAACTGAAGTGGAAAGCTGCATTAACGATTGCTATGGCCCATTTAATACACCCACACAGCTCAGAGTGTTGCAAATCCGAATTAGCTCTCTTTGATATGCCTCCAATGCAAAGAAGTATTGTGGAGTTTGAATTCGTTACAATTCATCCTCTAAACGCTATTCGGTCAACGACTGCCCCTATACAGTAGAGTTCGTGGTTTCTTCATCAGGAAGCCATTTTTTTGACCCTTCAAACGTGTTTCTTTACACTAAAGTGAGAATCGCACATTCGGATGGCACATATTGTGAAGAGGGTTACGCAGTATAGTATACTCTGAAATAACTTCCTGCATACGCTAATAAGTCAGTGTGACGTGTACCTAAGCCAAACTAACGTTTCGCTAGGCGCTAGCTCTCATCATTATAGAGCCTATTTAGAAACTGTTTTAAACTTTACGAGAGATGCAAAAGATACACATTTAGCGGCGATGGAATATTACACGACCCAATCGGCGGACAGTGTAAAAAATAAGTTTAAAATTCTAAAAAAAAAAGATCTAGCATTGTTACGGAAGTTTACACTGATTTTTTGTCACAAGTAAAACTGCTTTTGAACGGTGTTGAAATAATCAAAATTACAGGCACAGCTCCCGAGATATGCTTAAATCTGGATGAGGGCAGAGAGCAATCTATTAAGCCTACTGTTGTACACATTTTCGAAACGTATCTTAGAGTTCGACGCGTGATGTTATCCGCCACTAAACAGATGGAAATTGAGAAACGCTTGTTGAAAGATATAGTTAAATATCCAACGAGACGCGTGAATTAAAAATGCATACAGTCACGGCCGGTGTAACTAGCAAGCAGATAGAAAATGTGGCCATGGGTATTCTCCCATAGCGCGTCCTTATCGGTATGCTCGACCATAAAGCTACGGTTGGCGAGTATAAGAATTCGGCTTTCCAATTCCAAAATTAAGACTTGAAAAGTGTAAATTTGCATATTAACGGCGCATCTGTTGACGGAACTTTGGAAGTGAATTACTCTACAGGCACCGAGTTTTCTTTATGTTCACGTGCATACCACAATCTGGCCCGCGATATTAATGGCTGCGATGTATTTCGTGTGGATGTGACTATAGACGAGTTTATAAGTGGACATGCTTTGTACGCTTTTGATCTTTCGCCTGATCAATGTGGTAGCGTAAGCACACATCTAAACCACCAGTTACAGGACAGCCTTGGGGTAAGCTTAGAATTTGGTGAAGCATTATCTACCCCGATAAGTGTGCTGTTTTACTTGGAAAGTCAGAGTATCGTCGAGATTGACCGTTTCAGAATTGTATCTGATAATTTAAAAAAAAAATAATAGATGAAATAACGATACGCAAGGTAATGATGCAGGGTTATTTCACGCGAAACATATTCGTTGGACTTATGCATAAAATGAAAAATTGAAACACCTAATTACGAAAAAAAAATACTGCATTTATAGTAAACACCGATTCACTTGGTAGCCATGGTACCCACTGGCTCGGAATATTTGTTAGAAATAGAGGCGACTCCGTAATTATAAGGTTTATAAGACTGCTAAGTATACCGCGATTTGTGTGGAACCCACAACGTTATCAAAGTTTATTCTCAAATGTGTGTGAGCATCATTGCCTGTTTTATTTCATTTCTGACTCGTAGGAACAGTTATTCAGCTTTCTTAAAAAAACTGAATTTGTACTATTATGAATCTAATGATAACCTCGTGTTTAGCGAGGTAGTCAACAGATTCGCCCTTGTAAATGAAGCAAACACGCGTGTTGTATAAAATGAGAACTGTGTGCGTGTGTGTGTGTGTGTGTGTGTGTGTGTGTGTGTATACAGGGTATCCCGTAAGTCTGGAACCATAGGGCAAAATGACAAAAACGGCAATAAAAACGCCGAAGAGACTTTTGGGGACTATTTGTGAAAAGAGCGAGGATGGTAGCTGCTGTGTCATCATCGGTGGATGTCCTCGGAGGTCCTCTACGTGGTTTATCTCCTATGGATCCCGTTTCCCTGAACTTTGCTACACGTTTGACGACACAGCTGTGTATTATCGGCGCGCGGTCCGGATGCAATCTATTAAATTCCTCAGCGACCTCCCACTGACTCCGATTTCCTACGAGCAGAATTACCTGGATGCATTCTTCCTTACTCAAAAACATCATGGGCAGCTGCCTAAACGGAAAAACATGAATTACTTATTTTACCATATGTTTCCAGACTTATGGTACACCCTGTATATATATATATGTATATATATATATATATATATATATATATATACCATGTACCGCCGCTATAAGTGAGGACTGTTTGTGTTAAAAGTTAAAATTGTACTACAGTTATTTATATCAATGTAATAAAAAATCTTGTTCCTAATTTTACATCCGTTAAAGCTTTATATATATATATATATATATATATATATATATATACACATCAGTCTTTTCCTTGTGAACAGACGTGTTTTATCGAGTGTCCAGTGTTATCAATTGAATAAGTGTTTTTCGTTGAAGTGTTTTAAAAAAAATAGTGTTCGGTGCATTCTAACTAAATTACTTCGTGCTACTAATCATTCATTAACGAATATATTTCATTTATTGACGTTATTCAGTACTATATTATTTGATCAAACCAAGGCTACTGCACGTGGCTTGCCTGTTTGTTTTTCAAATCTATCAGAAAACGTGGAGTCATAAGGTTCATTTTTCCTTCCTTAGAGGTCAGGTAGAGTGTGGTCACAACCGTGTGAAAAAAGGAAAAAGTCGGGTCGAATCGCGGACAGATAAGTATTATAAATACTCTTCTTTTACAGATCTTTTGTCGGTAGCTTAATTCTATATTCATTTAGTATAAATTTGTGACAAGAACCTGTTTCTGTGTTTCAAAACGCGGTAGACCTACGTTGTAATTTATTAATTTCCAAACGCTCGTTTTTTTTTTTTTTTTTTTTTAACTAATTAAAAGCATGGCACCCCGTCAAGTACTTGCAGTCGCTGTGAAGGGAAATTTGCCGCTTACGCGTTTACAATGGCTAATAATAATGAACAGTTAGTTTGCAGGTGGTGCTCAAGCATGGAAGTGCTGAGGAACGAGTTAGAACGTGAGAGGGAGGCCAGGGTGAGGCTTGAAGAAAGCGTGATGCTCCTGACGGCAAAATTAGAATCCCTTGAGACTCCAGTTACGACCCCTCCTGCCTCAGTTTCTACTAATAATATAAATAGTATTAATAGCCCTCTCTCTTCCCCTAGTTCCCAACCCTTCGTTCGAGTGCGTAATGGAGCCCCATTGAGAAACCTAAGACATGTCTACCAGTAATAACAAACAATAAGTTTTCTGTTTTAGGTTTCGATGATGCTGATGAACCGGAAATACGACTCGTTGGCGATTCCATTGTTCGAGGGCAGCTCGAGGAATTCTGTGGGAGAAACCCTCGTCGTAGGCGCCGTTACTGCTACCCTGGTGCAAGGGTGGAGGATATAACTAATAGTGTTGACCAATTTACAGACGGTACCTCCGAGGACACAACGTATGTTATTCATGTCGGTACTAATAACGTTTTAAATTCTAGATCGGAAGAACTGCTGGCTAGGTACAGGGACTTACTAGAGCGATTAAAGGAAAAACTAATAAGATTGTTTTAACAGGTATACTTCCTCGAATTATCCAACGTAACGATTTCTACAGCAAGGCGACCTATATTAACAATAACCTAAAGTCTCTTTGCCAACAGGAAGGAGTGCATTTTGCGAATTTTTGGAACAGTTTCTACGGCAGGAGGGACTTGTTCCTCGGAGATGGACTTCATCTTAATGACGTTGGAGCTGCGCGTTTAGGAAGACTATTTCATAATACTGTCTCTTCTTTTCAGGCTGCCGTAACTCGAACGGTCCCAGCGTAAATTCCACAAATTTCCCTGCGCTCGCGAAGGTGTCGCAATTACAAACAATTTGAAGGTTTATCCTTAAATGCTCGTAGCCTACGAAATAAAAGAAACGAATTTTTTTCTTTAATTGCTTGTAAAGACTATGATATAATTGCGATAAATGAATCGTGGCTTAGCACTGAAACTCGTGACTTTGTAGGGGAGTATCAAATTAAAGGTTATAGACTTTTTGTTAAAAACAGAATAGGTAGGCGAGGAGGCGGTGTTATGTTGTATATCAAAGATAATATTGCGAACGTTATAGAAGTAAAGCACACAATTCCAGAACCGATAGATTCGACTATAGCAGAACTTAAATTGAACGATTTCAAACTTGTTGTTGCGGTTATATATAGGCCCCCTAATCAAACAGCTGATACGGACGAAGCGTTATATCGTGAACTAAAGAGAATAATCGGTAGTGAGCAGGCTTTAGTTATGGGTGACTTTAATTGCGCCAACGTGAATTACGATACAATGCAGGGAGACGCGGAAGGTAATCGTTTAGTTAATTTTCTCGAGGATAGCTTTCTTATTCAAAAGGTTGGGGAACCTACGAGGTTGGACAGTATTTTAGATTTAGTAATAACTACGGATGATAGGCTAATTACTGATCTTCAAGTAATAGAACCGTTAAGCAATAGCGATCACAATATGGTAGAGTTTGTCCTCTCAGTAAGTCACTCGAAACCTAACTCGACTAAAATTCCTAACTTCCAGCACGCAGACTTTAGTAAATTTCGAAATAAATTGTCACACGTCAATTGGGAAAACGTAATGGGGAACTCCAACGCAAAACTAATGTGGGAATCGTTCGAAACAGTATTTAGGACTATAAATGAGGAATGTGTACCGTACAAAATTAAGCGTGCGAAAGTAAACAACCCTTGTGGTTTACTTCTAGAGTAGGAGACATTATAAAGAGTAGAGATAGGGCTTATAGGCTACATAAGTGCGATAAAGACAATTTGTGGTTACGAAACAACTACATATCTCTAAGGCGTGAAGCGAAAAGTGTAATAAAAAAGTCCAAGCGCGAATTTGAAATCTCCATAGCTCGTGACGGTAAAGAAAACCCCAAGCGATTCTTTCAATACGTCAATAATAGAAATCCAGTAAAAAGTGTCTTGGGGCCTTTGAAAAATGTAAACGGAGATCTAGTTTCTGAAAACAAGGAAATGGCTACCTTGCTAAACGAATTTTTTACGTCAGTTTTTACTATAGAAGATGTAACGAATATCCCTACGGTCATAGACATAATACCTTTTGATAATGGTAATATTTTGGATAATATCGTGGTTAGTGAAGGGGAAGTAATGCGCTATATTGATAAAATGAAAACGCGTAAATCACCGGGGCCGGATTCCATATATCCCATACAACTAAAAGAATTAAAAGATAGCATTGTTGTGCCGCTAACAAATTTTTAATGCGTCTATTTCTGAGGGGTGCGTACCAGATAATTTCAAGTTAGCAAACGTAACACCTATCTTTAAGAAAGGCGATAAAGGTGCGGCGGGAAATTATAGGCCAATCAGTTTAACGTCTGTTGTAGGTAAGCTACTGGAATCAATAATTAGGGATCGTATAGTCGAACACTTAGAATTGCATAAACTAGTTAGAAATACGCAGCACGGTTTTAGGCGAAACAAATCTTGCTTAACTAATCTTTTAGAATTTTTCCAAAGCGTGGTTGACGTTTACGATAGACATCGGGCGGTTGATGTAGTGTATTTAGATTTTCAAAAAGCGTTTGACACCGTGCCGCACAAAAGACTCATTGAAAAAACTAAGGCTCATGGAATCAGGGGTGTAGTAATAAATTGGCTAGAAGAGTGGTTGCGAGGTAGGAAACAGAGGGTGGTCGTTGATGGAGCGGAGTCGTGTTGGGCTAATGTAGCGAGTGGCGTTCCTCAGGGTTCTGTATTGGGCCCCTTGCTTTTTCTTATATATATTAACGATTTAGATGTCGGCCTAGTCAGTACAGTTTCAAAGTTTGCGGATGACACGAAGGTGGGTGGTAGGGCGATTAATGACGAAGATAGAGGTAAAATCCAGGAAGATCTGAATAAAATCGTTGATTGGTCAGTCACATGGCAAATAAGATTTAACGTTGATAAGTGCAAAATTTTGCATATAGGTTCGCGTAACGGTAATTTTGCGTATAGTATGTCAGGGAAAGAGTTATAGTCACTGGTGATTTAAAAGTAGCGAAACAAAGTACAGCAGCGGTTAATAAGGCGAACAAAGTGTTATGTTTTATAGCACGAAATTTTGAGTACAAATCGCGCGATATTATAGTTCCTCTATAAATCATTAGTTAGACCCCATTTGGAGTACGCGGTCCAATTTTGGAATCCTCATATGCACAAAGATATAGACAAAATCGAAAGAGTTCAAAGACGAGCAACGAAGATGATTCCGTCGCTTAGGTCAAAGTCTTACGAGGATAGGCTTAAGGAGTTAAAATTGACTACACTCGAGACTAGGAGGCTAAGGGGTGATCTAATCCAGGTTTTCAAAATCATGAATGGGTTCGATAACGTAGATAGAGATAGCTTTTTCGAAATATCTCAATAGAATAAGACTACAAATAACGGGTGTAAGTCGACAAGTAGAAGGTTCGAGACAGCAATTGCGAAAAACTTTTTTACGCATAGAATAGTAAATAGCTGGAATAGTTTCCGGTAGAAGTAATTAGTAGCACTTCTATAAACATATTTCAAAATCGATTAGATGCATATGTTGATAGATTGGGTATAGTTTAAGGTAGTAAAATTAAGGCTTTGTGGTTCTAGATCCCACAGCTCAACACAAGTGTTGTGGGATATAGGGAGGCAGCATCTTGGGTTAAGGGATACTCTCTGTCCTTACACATCCCATTTAAAGAGATTCCTCTGCCGAGCGGTGCCTCCCATAGTACTGTGAGGTATTGAAAAACTCATGATCTTCATTTGCCCCACAAACACCTTGAAATGGGAGACCCAAAATGGCTGAACACACATTTGTACATTACTGTACAGTCTTTACAGCCACACCTACACTTTTCCTCCTAGGTATATATATTGTAATATATATGGTTGTAAATTTTGACTTGGTCCGCAATCGATATAACCGTGACTTATTTTTGGTTGGCAGGTACTAGTATTGATGGATACCGTAATGAAATTGACTGGATTCTTTGGATCTGATATATTTGCATGTCGGTTATAAATAGATATAGCGTGTAACATATTTGTGGATAGTAGTCTATTATGACTTGATCCTCTGGATCCAGAGATTCTATCTTTAGTTTTAAATCGATAATTATTTAGTTTTGTAAAAATTGGTCGTTGCCAATGTACAGGCAGTTTTTATAATAAATTTCTTATGTTCTTGTGGTTCGGAACCCACGTAAAATTGTAGGTCCTCTCCGCCACCACGGAGGACATACACAATACACAATTACGAACACAGTTAGGTAGACTAGCCATGAGTGGATCCTAAGGTCTTTGTTGGTCTGAAACATTATAACATTATAACATTATATACAGTGTGTATATATATATATATATATACCCCCGCAAGGGGGTTCTAAGCTCGTGCTCTTGAGTGCTCTTTGTGCTCGTTTGTACGTGCTTGTTCCTGGAGGTTTCACGTGCGCCCTCCCGGCCCTAGCACCCAAGGATGATGGGGCTCGACCCTGCAGTCCTTGTCATCCTTGGTCTTTTTCCACTTCGACTGTCCCCTCCACCCTTTCTTTTTCCTCCGTCTTTCCTCTCACTTTTTCTTTGTTTTTCCGCTGAGATATGCCCTTTAAATAGAGGCGAATCGGTTCTTCCTGAACTAAAAAAAAAAAAAAATATATATATATACACACATATATATATATATATATATATATATATATATATAAGCACACCGGACAAAAAATTAGTCACCCCTCTCAGAATGTACCTAATAACGTGTGACGGCGCCTCTGGCCTTGATAACCGCACGAATCCGGCGAGGCAGAGACTCTACGAGGTTGTGCATGTACTGAACATCGATTTGCTGCCACTCGTTCATCAGCCGGTCCCGAAGTTCCGCCAGAGTCCGTGGGTGTCTATTCCTGCGATTCACTTTCTGTTTCCAGCCTGAACAACACCTTCGACGCATTCAAGATTAAAGGGTTCATTGGATCTGCGATGTACTCGTCGCCTCCCATCATTGGAGAACAAACAAAAACGGGACTCATCGGACCAAATTACACGTTTCCAATCTGCCGCAGTCCAGTTTTTGTGCCTCTGAGCCCATTTATAACGTGCCAATTTGTGACTTGCTGTTAACAGCGGCCTCTTCCGTGGTACCCTGCTCCAGATGTCCATCGCATGCAGTTCTCGTCGCAATGTCCGTTCGGAAATTGGTCGCTGGAGAACCTCATTGGTTTCTTGGAGCAATTGTTCTCTGGTTTGAAAACGATTTGCAGTTACTAGACGAGAAACATGGCGGCGCCCCTATTGTCGAGAATTGTTTTCCGGCCACAGTTACGCCGTCGATTGTCAGTTGATTGCGAACTACACCACTCTTTGTAAACTCGCTGGACAGTACGCGTTGACACACCAACAATTTGGGCTACTTCAGACATTTTGTGTCCGTGGGCTCTGCCAAACACGATGGCTCCTTTTTGCCACTGAGTAACGTCTGCCTCACGACCCATTTTGCAGACTATATCCAACACACACTTTGTTCTTCACCACCTCACGAAACAGATCTGATCCTGTGCTACGTCACCGCTACTTGTCACTTACCAATGCTACATCAGCGCCCTCTGTGTGACCTTGAACTTCCTACTATCGGTGTTATTAGGGGTGACTAATTTTTTGTCCGGTGTGCTTATATATATATATATATATATATATATAACGTATAAAAACGAAATTATGTATTATTGCCTCTCGTATATATGTGATAAAACATTGAAGCCAATATTAGGTAAATAATGTGATGTATACAATAAACGAAATTAGGTATTAATTTATAAATACTGTACACTTAAAATGTTTCCCATAGTTTTATTATACCTTTTACAATACGGAATAAAACCTTAACTAGAGTTTTATTATTTAATAAAATGTTGAAAATACCCGGCTTATTCTTATTCATCAAACACACACACACACACACACACACACACACACACACACACACACACACACACACACACACAAGATAAAAATAAAAAACAATTTTTCTTCAACTATCTCGCATTCCGTGTTTCGAGGCCCATCTTCGTATAAAACAACTGGACCATCCCTACAAAAAAATATTACGGCAAGCCGCGCTTAATTATTATTGTCATTATTATTATTATTATTATTATTATTATTGTTATTATTATTATTATTATTTTTATTATTTTCGCAGGATAAAGAGATATAATTATTTTAAAATAAAATCGGTTTCTTACCCCGCAAGGTGGCTGATTTGAGATTCCTGCTCTATCGTTTCCTCATACTGCAACATACACTGATGTAAATTCTCTTCAGGGCTTTAAAATAAAAATAGAAAAATAAAAACTAATGCGCCAGACATTCCTAACAAAAGAGCTTTTATGTAAGAGGAATTATCCTGTAGAGACTGGCTCGAAAATACAGTGTCATTGCCCACACATCCCATCAAATGAACGCACGCATTAGCTCCGTAAAATGATAATGCATATGTAGAGAATGGGGATATATATATATATATATATATATATATATATATATATATATATATATATATATATATATAAAATAAGAGTACTCACACTGTATCACAGCAGAGGTATACAGGTGACGAAGCATATTCGGATAGGCACTTATGTATGGATCAATCGGTCCTTTCAAATAAAATAATAATAGGATAAAATTGGACACAATCATAAAATCAATAATCACGAAAACACTTCTATATAAATGTTGATACAAGAGAATTAATTTCTATATATTTCACTCAGAGCACTATTGAATAAGACTACTTCTGTATATTTAGAATAGAATATATAAGAAGTAAAATTAGTTACAACTTGATGCTGGTGTGTTCGTCAGACTGCATCCTGGTTATAGGCTTGTATGCATCAACTGAAATGCTTCTCCAACAGTAAATGTTTCACATATGTCACTGCTACTGTTTTTATAGGGCAGAGAGAAGATATCCCTATAATGGGGCATGCTGAAGAAAAGACTTCCCCTCCTCCGCACTTTCAGAAAGCAAAACATTCATTGGCTGAAGGAATTTTAGCAGGCGGTCGCTGAATGAATTTTAGTCGGCGGTACTTAAGTTTTTCCAAGCCGTGAGAGAGAGAGAGAGAGAGAGAGAGAGAAGTCAGGAATAATACCTGCGGTACTTGTCATCCTATATGTAATGTGAATTATACTAGAGTGTGAAAGCGCCCCGAAATATTTGAAGTGTGAGATTTAAACCACGCATACAAATATTGAAGCAGCTGCCTTCGTTTTCAGTTAGCATGTGATGTGTGTGTGTGTGTGTGAGAGAGAGAGAGAGAGTTACAAGGAGTTACAAAGACAAGACGAAGACTCAAAGACCGTCCGGTCCACTCTGAGAGGTTCCGGTTATTTAACAAGTTTGTTTTTCTTTCAACTATTCTTGCAGTAGTAGAAAACTGGATAGAAAAGTATAAGTCTCTCTCCCCACTCTCCGCCCCCTCCCTTCCAGAGGCAGGTACGGAAAAATGTTGAAGGAAACACCTTGACCCTGGAAAAGTATGCAAGGAAATTTTGCAGGAAAAAGGAGAATGTATAAAAAAGCTCTATAATTAGCATGCCCACAGAGACACCGTGCAAGTGAACTCCTGTAGAGTTACGTTGTTTTAGTCTTAAACCATGAGAATATTCAGTACTTTGTCTAGCCTATTTTAAAACACATTTACACTTTGGCTAGAAACAACCTCTGAGGGAAGTTGATTCCAGATATGAGCTATTTTAGAGGAAAAGAAATTCCCGCAGACAGAGGTCCTAAATGTCTTTAGTTCCAGTTTAAACCCATTATTTCTTGTCGGATTGGCATTAAGTAAGAATAAGTTTCTGTAATCTACCCTGTCTATTCCATTGAGCATCTTGAAGACTTGAATAAGCTGACCGCGCAACCTCCTTGTCTCTAAGGTAAACAGATTTAGGCGCTCCAATCTCCGTTGGTAATTTTGCATTCTCATTGAAGGGATCAATTTTGTAGCCCTTGCTTATACCCTTTCTAACCTTTCTATATCCTTCCTGAGGGATGGAGACCAAAACTTCGCACAGTTGAGGTCTGACTAGTGAATTATAAAGAGGCATTACAGCCTCCTTCTTCCGAAACTGGAACTGTCTTTTAATATAACCTCGTATTTTTAAGGCCCTCTTTTCGACTTCTGCTCAGTGCTTCGACGGTTTCAGATCATTGTTGATATAGACTCCTAAGTCTTTCTCTTGATCGGTCTCAGTCAAGTTCCTTCCTAAGAGAGAGTAATCTGTCTTCGGGTTTTTATAACCTATGTGCATTACCTTACATTTTTCCAAGTTCAATGGCATCTGCCAAGTAGCAGACCAGTCGCCCAACCTGTCAAGATCATTCTGAAGCGTTCTTACGCCTTCCTCAGTACTTACACTACTTCCTAATTTCATATCGTCTGCAAATTTGGAGATTGTACTTAGAAGCCCGACGACTATATCAGTAATATAGATGATAAAAAGTAAAGGACCCAGAACGGAACGCTGTGGGACACCACTGGTGACGGGCGCCCACTCCGAAGCCACTCCATTTATTACCACTCTGCATTTTATCTTGTAACCAATCCTCAATCCAGTTGGAAACGGGCCCGCTGATTCCTAGTCCTGATTTTACGCATCAATCTCGCGTCAGGGACTTTATCAAAGGCTTTATGAAAGTCGAGATACACTATATCTACTGCCCTACTTGCATCGTATAGTTTATGCATATTATGGAGAAACTCTAACCGGTTTGTCAGACAGGATCTATGTCGCCTAAATCCATGTTGAGAATAAAAAATTAGATTGTTAGATTCAAGGTAATACACAATACATTTTGTAATGATGAATTCCAACACTTTGCCGACAATCGATATTAAACTGATCGGGCGGTAATTACAAGGAATTTCACTACCACCCTTTTTAAAGATTGGTGTTACATTTGCTAACTTCTAGTCGGTTGGAACTTTCCCTTACTCGATTGATTGTTTGAATATGGTTACTAAGTCAACAACATTGTGGCTAACCTCTTTCAATATCCTTGAAAGAAATAAGTCGGGGCCAGGTGATTTGTATTTATTAATCTTATCAATTAATTGCTGTACCTCATTTCTCGTTAAACTTATGATCTCTACGGAATGGTCACCGTCATATGTAATCCGAGGACTTGGCACTATAATTGAGTCTTCCTGGGTGAAGACTGTAAAGAAGAACTCGTTTAACGTGTAAGCTATATCTTTATGTCTGAATTTCAGTACGCCAGTAGTATGACCGCAAAAAGGTTAGAGTGCAATGCAATGATGCAATGTTGCAATGAGTGCCAGTGCCAACCCCCTCCCCCTTGTTTCAAGACCCCCAGTGCCAACCCCAGGGTGCCAAAATAAGAAAGGGGGAAGGTGAACTCCCAAACAAGTTGGGGGAGTCCACCTGACCTCTTTGGGGGAGAAGTGGGATGGCCTCACCCCCCCCAAAGGGATATACCTAACCTAAGAGAGACAGGAAGAGGAGAGAGAGGAAGAGACCATCTAGCTTCCACAAGAGACAGAAGCTCAATGACTGATTATACTCCAACACTTGACTTAGAACTTGAAATCCGCCAGTTGGCGTAGAAGCCAGTGCCTCCAGGCATTATCAGCCAGTTGGCACAGTATATACAACGTTTGGACAGCCAAGAAACGCACACAAACGCACGTACACTCCCGACTATACGCCCATAAAGCCCCTATTATTACACACACAACTATATGCACGTTCACAGATTATATGCACCGGGTTCGAGACCTGGTGACGGTAACGGTGCGAAGCATTCGTTCATCCTTCCACACAAGTGGTTCGTAGACAAATGGGAACCCCGGGTATCCTAGTGGTTAAGACGCTGAGACTGCTGGATTCCACGATAAACAATAGGTCTAAGGTGGAGTGACAAGCTTGAACTTCGTCAGAATGAACAATTCGGGTGGAAGCTAACGAAAAGTTAGCCAAATGAAAGTCTATATATGTACAAAACTATAAAAATGACTAATTAGTACAAGAAGCGTACACAATCGCATGTCTCATTCTAAATTTGTAGGGCGGGATACTTTTGGGCACGCACACACACACACACATATATATATATATATTATCACAGGTAATAAACTTTGACCATAAATTTTTAACCGATACGATCTCCCCGTCTCTGCCAGTTAAATTTTAAAAACTATTTTCCAGTTTCAGGCGATTTATTTTCCAGAGGAATTAGCCACAGATATTTAGAGAATACAAAAGTTTATGGTCAGGCCGATCTCCCCGTCACGGCCAGTTAATTTTTTTAAAAGCTATTTTAGATGGGTGTAAATCCCTTCATATATATATTAGGGTGTGTTTATGGTATATGGTGAAAAATGCGAAATGAAAATGCAAGGGAGCGGAACCCTTTATTTTGTGAGGATACATGAGAAAACAGAACAGTCAAACTTTCTTTGTAATCCAACAACATTTAGAGGTTGCCCACAGCTGATAAGTATTTTCAATTTATAGGGCAATTGAACTTTTAATTCTCAGTTTAAATGATAAATTGCATCTCCAATATACATCTCCAATAAGTATTCAGAACAAATATATCGTGTGAGTATATTCACTAAATTCATAATTAACGATTAAAGTACATGACACCTCGAGTGTTGGCGTTCATTTTTTCATCAAAGTGGCTTTGGAGGCTGTCGGCAAGACTTTACGATGTTCTTCGACGATTTGAATCATGAACTGCATCTGCTCTTCGTTCCGAGTCCTTCCAGCCTTCGTGAATTCTTGAATCAATGCTATGCCTCGCTCTGCTGCATCATTCACTACATTTAAGGAATCCACCCTGATCTTTGCTGAACCAAAGCTGGTGTTGTTTTCCCAGTTTGATGGATCCTCTTGGAGGAAATCGACCGGAAGATCTAGAAGGGTGAACAGGTTGTACGTATTGGAAGAGCAAAAGTCTGCCAGGGTCTTTCCTCTTGGATCTGGAATCCAGACTCGTCGGGGGGAAGATTCTGACCCTTCAACGGAATTCATATTCTCTACCATTTTCCGCTTCTCATCATCATCGACTGCAGGATCGAATAGTGCAAGGCCCACGTTTACCTCATTGAGGTACCAGAGATGCCGATTAAAACTTTTGTACCCAGCGGCGTTGGTGTTTTGCAACTTTTGAAGGAGGGCTAAGTCGCTTCGTGGAGCGCTTGCTGCTTCTCTTGCTGAAAACCACGGAAGGACGTAATCTTGAGCAACGAAGAGACAGAAGTCCCGCAACCCAGAAATCAGGCGGTCACTGCTACTTGCTCCACGAGATGTTGAAGGACATTGGTTCATCTGCATCGTGAACTGGTATCTGAACATCCAAATCTTGAAAGAGTAAATTCCACGCGCCATCTACCGTGCTCGGTGCAAAGCCCCTGGAGCCATGAACACAGGACTCCGACGTCCGTGAGGTACTCCTCCCAAGAAAATGACTACAAGTTCAAGAAGCTCTTTGTAGTCATCTCTGGGATGCTTCACTTTCAGAAGGTCATTTGCTTCATGAATCATCTTCTCGGCCCAGGGACTGATCACTGCAGCCGTGTCCTCTTCGTCCGCGGCAGTGGAGTATTCATTCAATTTCAGTTGCGGCCAAACATTACGGAAGCTCTGGAAAATCGTAATCTCAGGTCCTTTGGAAAGGTCTCCAACAAGGAAAGAAAATACTGCTTCAAGCAGCAGTTCCAGCACGTGATGTCGACACGCAAAGTAAATCATTTCACGCCCGAGAGCCTGCTCTACTCGCACACACACTCCTCCATGGATGCCGGTGTTGGTGGCTGTCGTGTCAAAGCAAAGAGCTTTGATCTTCTGGCCAAGATCCCAGTTTTCGATGGTTTCGATGATGACGATTGCTGTCCTTTCTGCCTTGGAGTCTGAGAGTTTGGGGATGGCTAGAATCTTGCTCATTCCATCCCCGGTAACTAAGATGGCTAAACGGTCGATTTTTTCTCTTCCCATTAAGTCTGCCATAAGTTTTCCATCCCAGTGAAGAACAAGAGGGCATTCAGGCTTGTAGGAAGCTCTCACCTCTGCTTCGTGGGCTGATCTGTATCTGGATCTGCTGGCCCGAATAGCACTTGGACTGAGGCACATCTCACTTATGTCCTGACCCATTTGCATGCCAAAGGGGATGAGAAAACGAGCAGCTGCCCTGTCGCTCATCCGCGTGCGGTCCAATGCCGCAGCGACCTCCGAACTGATTGCCGTCGTCCCACGGCGATGTTTTGGAGCCGACGATGTAACTGGCTTTCTTTCGGGACTTGTTTCCTCACTTGATGACGCTGACGATGAGGTTTCCATAACAACGGTAGCAGAGATTTCTTCCATTTCCTGCACATGCCTGTCTTTCCGCTTCAATTCCTGAGCAGTTCTTTCTTGGGCCCTTGCGACTTTTTTGGCAATCTTCTTGTCGACATTTCCAATCCTTCCTCTCCGACCCTCCTCCCTTTGAGCAAGCAGGAAGTCCTTGTCCTCCTGAATTTTGATAAGATTTAGGGCATTTTGGTGACCAATGTCGAAAAGGTTGTTCAAGCTTGACCTGAACGCAGCCTGGTTGTCAAAATTGGTCTTCGTTTTCCGCGAAATTCTCTTCTTCAAACCCTGCCATTCGTCATGCAATTTCCGGACGTGCTTCTTGACGTCGTGCGGATGTTTCGTCGGTAAACCTTCTGTCACCCAGATTTCAATGATGGCTTGTGATGTCGAGGACACACTCTCAGCTAAGGATTTCTTCTCTTCATTGTGGAGATGGAAAAGGTACTTCAATACATCACCTCTTGAAGGTAATTGCTGACCGGCAATAGTAGGACTTGATGACCCCACAAGCCAGATTGATTTCTTCGATCTTGTACATGCCGCCATCGTTCACCAGTTATCTGTGAATAAGACAAAACAGTGAAATTGGTAAGTTAATTTAACCCATTCATGGATAAAGTACCTCAGGAAAATGTGCAGAAATAAGCCACCCTCTTTGTAACCGTAATCTGTGTTCAAACAATGATTGGCTGATAACCCATGAACACAATATGTATTAAAATTATAATAATTTTGCGAAATCATGCATACATAACCATTTACAGTATATCCAATCCATATATAAATTTAAAATAATCTACGGTACACTACACTATTTCACTCAGACGATGCGAAAAAAGATGATTGCAATACGCTGAAGCAGAGAGCGTCCAAAATTTTATACGCATAAAAATTAAACCTTATAACTATTTTTGGAAACAAAAATATTGCCGGTAAAACAAGTCATTATACTTACAAACAATTCATAATACCATCCATTACAGTGCTAAGTAAAAGAAACGTTTGAAATATATGAATTATTTAAATAACACTTACCGTTATTAGAACTGTGATGCTTCTTGGCCACAATTACGTGAATGCATGAAAGACGTGAGTAATTAAGAGAAAACGATTTAGAATTAAAGAAAATTCATTTGTTGGTATACTGAAGTAAAGAAATATGGATTATCAGAACGCAATTGACAAATGCAATTTCTAATTTTGGGGACGCTGTGTATCAATGGGTTAATAAACACTAGAAGTGACTTAAAAAGGGCGCATAAATAAATGAGCATATGGGTAAAACGTTGGGGTCTTTGGGCAACCTCTAAATATTTGATGATTTTCCAAAAAAATCATGTGCTTTATTTGCTCTCGGAACCTCATCATTTGCGGGGTTCCGTGACCCGAAATTCACACTTTCAGTTTTTAAAAGCACCCATATATATATATATATATATATATATATATACAGGGTGTTTCAGGAAGAAAGGTCAATACTTCGGGAGGTGATAGTATCGGTCATTGTGAGAAAAAAAGTTCCTATGAACATGTGCCTAATTTTGGATGGTTACGGAGATAGAGCTGTTTGAATCTACAAGTACAAAAGCATTGTTAATGATAATGAAGAAAAAGACACCAATTGCTGTTTCTAACATTTAATGTTTAAACATTAGCATTTTGAATGGTATCAGATACAGAAATGACAAATTTGTTACAGTTTACAATACGTTTTCGAAAATCCCACCGTCAACCTCAATGCACTTTGCAACTCGTGTGCGAAGATCGCGAGTTGTTCGTCTGAGTTAATCTTGACGTTCTTTTATGGGGGCAGCAGCATCCAAAATGTGCGCGCGCAATTCGTCTCGTGTATCCACCTTTCTTTTGTAAACTTGATTTTTCACCCACCCCAACAAACAATAATCTAACGGAGAGAGGTCTGGAGACCTTGGTGGCCATTGAATGGGACCAACGCAGGGGGAGGATGAGCTGCGCGCGCATCAGATTCAAACAGCTCTATCTCTGTAGCCATTCAGAATTAGACACATGTTCATATGAACTTTTTTCTCACAATGACCGATACTATCACCTCCCGAAGTATTGACTTTTACTCCTGAAATACCCTGTATATATAATGTATATATATATATATATATATATATATATATATATATATATATATATATATTAGGGTGGTCCTCCCTTATAGAGACGATATTTTTTTTTGGTAATTTACATGCTCCCACCCAATAAAGTTGTCCCACTTAATAAGAAAATAATTCTGCTTCAATTTGAGCTCGATCGGATAATAATTAGAGGTGGCTGTCGAAGCTTGAAGTTACCACAAAACTGCAAGGCGGGGGTTTTCTATTGACCCCCTGAACAATCTCAGTTGGCCCCCAGGGATCCATGGATCACCACTTGGGAACCACTGATATAATGTGTAGTTAAAAGATTTTTATTTTGCATATATATTTTAAATTATAAGCGTTATACATAACACTGATGACGTACTATTTTGAATCGTCATGGCTGGCAAGACCACTCACTGTAGCTCACTGTTTAAGATCTTCTTAGTAGGTTCAGGATATTTCTTCCTGTGTTGCTCCACGACTTTCAATAGGTATTGAAGTTGTTCTTCATTCTTAGTGTGTTTTCCACTATAATCCTGGATAAGTGCAATCCCACGTTCGGCATTGTCGTTCACGACCTTGATGTTTTCAACTTTCCGAAGAGCCTTTTGAAACTCATCATCTGAGTCCCATGTTGACGGGTCGTTTTGCATAAATGCAGTATTGATATTGAGGGCCCGTATAAGCTTGAAAGAGTTTCTCGTGCTCAAGGAATCCAATGTTGGGAGATGATCTTGACGAAGGCTCACACGTTTAGGACATTTTAGGCTGCCTTCTGTCTCATTAATTCCCTTTACAATTAATCTTTTTTGTGTCTACTGATACAGAAGCATCAAACAGTGCCAATCCCACCATTTCCTCAGATAGGTACCACAAGTGGCCAGCAAATTTAGATGCTGCAGATTTTGCCCATTTTAAGGATTTCGTTCAAAATTTAAAGTTTGACAGCCACCCCTAAATATTATCGGATCTGGTAAAAACTTTGCCAAAATAATTTTTTTATGAAGTGGAACTACTTTATCGAGTGGGAGCAGTAAAAATAAAAAATTCGTTTTTGAGGACCACCCTAATATATATATATAAATATATATATATATATATATATATATATATATTGTCACAGTTGAGGCAATAAATGGATATTTATCATAAGCGATCTCTGGATACCATAAAGTTCAAAGCGATGCGATCTGTTCCCGATTTCCAATTTTAATTTTCAATGTTGGTAACTCTCCCATATATATATATATATATATATATATATATATATATATATATATATTACAGGTAAGGTCGTAAAACAGATGCTTTTGGTACAACAGCCCTTTCCGTCACGGACAGTTAATTAAAAAAAAAATATTTTCTTGTATAATGGCGAATGTAATTCCCTCATATATATATATAATATATATATATATATATATATATATATATATATATATATATATATATTTTGGCGCACGTAAGGCACTAAAAGGGTGTTTATTATACCTTTAAATTTCCCTTTCCTCCACCCATCTCATCGGCGCGCCAGAAGAACAAGTTTTATTTTCGAAACAAAGCGTCTCTCTCTCTCTTTCTCTCTACGCTTCTGGGAGAAATCTATGGAATGGGTATGTTATATCTGACATGCCCCAGATTTCACGAGACAGCCAATTACAACCCAGTGGGCGGAGCCCCATGCCCTCTGGTTGGTGGATGGCTGCACTCACACATTGTTCTCCACCCAAATTTCACCGACGGCCAATAGGAAACTCGCGATTCGGCTATTGTGGGTGTTTACAATTAGGATAGTGTACGTATATAAAAGGGGGCCTTTTCAGCTGGAATCCACATCAGTGGGATTTATGAAAGAGTACTACAGAAATATCTCGTCATGAGTCATTCACAAGAGCTTTACATCTTCCGGCAACTGTTTGAAGGCGGGGACCTCTATGCGGGTGTATCGCTCGTAATTTTCGGAGCGGCTGACCGGAACGCCCTACTTCCAACGCAAACTACTGCAGAAATTTGTGACGGGGATAAAGACTCAACCGTTCATGGCGTCGTTGAAATGTAAATAATTTAATCTGTGAAATTTATAAAAAGCCAGAATAAACGCTTTTTGAAAAACTAGTCTGCGATTTAAAAGGAAAGCTGGGCTATGTATATTTATATCGTTTCATTCAGTGCAAGTGTTAGTTAATTTCTAAAAATTCGTAATAAAACGAAGCGTATCCGTACTCGGTAGAGGTGTGATATCTTTTAAGGTTTCTTATAATACGCAAATTTAGTGGACGTTAAAAGTTACTTCGCAAGATCTTAATGGTGGACTCTCTTTCGTTTATAATTTATTTAGTACTCATTTTATCCTTTTATTTTGAGTTTTTCTTGACCAAAGATTTTCTACATCGAAAAAATTATGAAATGTAGATATTCTTTTCTTTATATGGGCGTCCCTAACCGGGCGCAATATAACCTAACCAGGCATAATATCGTATAACCTAACCGGGCATAATATAACAAGCTAACACAACTGAACCTAACCTGCCCTAGTTTAATAATCCGAAACTTGTAACCGTACTCGGTAGAGGTGTGATATCTTTTAAGATTTCTTATAATGCGCAAATTTAGTGGACTTTTAAAGTTACTCCGCAAGATCTTAATTGTGGACTTTCTCGTTTATAATTTAATTAGTACTCTAATTTTATCCTTTTATTTTGAGTTTTTCTTGACCAAAGTTTTTCTACATCGAAAAAATTATGAAATGTATATGCTCTTTTCTTCATATGGGCGTCCCTAACCGGCCGTAATATAACCTAACTGGGCATTATATAACTTAACCTTGCGTAACCTAACCGGAAATAATATAACCTAACCTTGCGTAACCTAACCGGGCATAATATAACCTAATCTTACACAAATGAACCTAACCTGACCTAATTTAATAATCCGAAACTTGCATTCGTACTCGGTAGAGGTGTGATATCTTTTAAGATTTCTTATAATGCACAAATTTAGTGGACGTTAAAAACTACTTCGCAAGATCTTAATGGTGGACTCTCTCGTTTATAATTTAATTAGTAATCTCATTTTATCCTTTTATTTTGAGTTTTTCTTGACCAAAAGTTTTTCTACAATGAAAAAATTATGAAATGTAGATGCTCTTTTCTTTATATGGGCGTCTATTTAATAATGCTAGTCAGAACGTTTTGTTTTAAAATTTGACGTTACAATCTGTTCCGCGTTAATTTATGTCGTATTTATGTCGTAGATAACATCATAACTTTCGCTCTCTATTTATCACCCGGTTTACAGATTAACTAATTCGGTTTAACATTTACTTGCGTATTATTTTTCTTATGTTATTCTAGCCTACTCCAGACAATTGTATTGAATCTAAGGGGACGTGTCTTTGTGATTAACGGTTAACATATATGGTAATATAAACAGAGTGTGTATAAAGCAACGCAAGTAAAGAGGCAAATCCGATTTGAACTGATTTAAGCTAGTTTCAACTTGTTTTTTAAATTATTGTTCATTCTGTGAAAAGATTCAGTATGGACTAATCATGTTAATTTCTCCTTAAAGGACCGATGTGGAACTTAATCGTGTTATAGCTACTTTTCGCGACAGCTTTGACGAAAGGTAAATAAATGACTGCGATTTGGAGATTTTACCGCGCAGCCAACCCAGTGACCTTAATACAGAGGTCGAGGTATTGGCTCACATCCGGTTCAACGAATGCCAGGTCATCGAGGAGTTACGGTAAGTTTTTTTTGTGGTTAAAAGCAAAACACAATGTATTTTCATTCAATTTAGTAAATGGTAGAAAGCATGTTTTAGTACATTTCGGCTTACAGAACTAGCGTCCGTTAATTAAGACTAACATTAATGGAGACATTTTACAGTTATAATTATATATATATATATATATATATATATATATATATATATATATAAGTAAAACTTTACACAATATAGTTACAAATATATATATATATATATATATATATATATATATATATACGTAAAACTTTACACACTACAACGAGTGCGCACAAATGGGTACCTCTTTTTATCTGTCTGCATACCAATTCATAATTCATCTCAGTGTCGCACAAATCCAATAATTTTAAAAAATTTATAAATCCCTTCCCACGTGACATGTCCAGGATTACTAAAATATCCTTGGAAACGGTAAGGATTCCAGACAATTTCAGAGACATGTAGCTGTTCGAAAAATTGTACAATTACAGGGTCACTCCAGGGCTGAGTGCAGAGTGAATCAAAATAGTACATTCTTTCCCTACTTTTAAAATAGATTGCAAACCAATGAGTCCCCTCACTACCAAAAAATCTGTGTTCACGATAAGGCTATACCAATCTCTCGTAGTTGGCAATTTCAATGTTTCATTTATCGCAAACACACCGATAAATTGGGAGCGTGTGATTCAGTCGCTTTTCATTACTCTCTGGAGTGTATTCGCGTCCATTTTAAAAGTCTGTGACAACGTTCCGGAAGCGGTCAATTTCTATTAGAGCTTTTGATACGATGTACACTAGTACACTAATAGGCGCATCTATAGGGTTCATGAATTCCAATCTGACTGAGATGTTCCCACATTGTTGTGGACCTAAGTGTGTATTTACACTAGCAGATAAGTCGGGGTAATATGAAATGAGTAAAGGTTAAATTGTTCGACAAATTCTTTCTGCGTTACGCCAAACCCAAGCTCGTCACAGCCACCTGCAATATGGGCCAGATTACTATAAGCTCTTGTGGAGAGCTGGAACACCGCGTCTGATGAGTAGTCCGTAACCATAGTCCCGCCCAATGCAACGCCATTTACGTATAAAGTTATATTTTTAAGGCCGAAATTCTCGAATTTAAAGGCGCTCTTTTTATATTCTCCATTCGTCGAATGCTAAATGGGTATTTTACTGTTGCGTGTATTAAATTTTTTTCAATTTCTTCATATTTCGGGGAACTTAGTTTCACTCGCGGTACACGCAGATATATTTCCATGATGTGAATCACAACGGGTTTTGCGCCCTCTTCTTGATCAGGTCCCAGATTTATGCAGATCTCAGGATTCCTGGAGTTGAGTTTTAGCTTCATGTCGATGCCGTTCATAAGCAGTTTCTTTTGGAACGTGAAGTCTGTATGAAGACGTCCAAAACATTCATATATCTTTCTTTTAGAATTTTTAAATTTATCCTTTATACTACTCTCGTCTTTAGTCTGATAATAGCCCTCGGCAGTTAAAAAGGTATCCTTCGCTTCTTTTGAAAAGTTGAGGACATTCATTTTCTAGATAGGCTCGTAGATGATAATAACCCGTGCCTGCCGAGATGTTAACTTGATTTAAATACACCTCACACTGGCTGAATATGGACTGTAGAAAGTTGGTTTCAGGGTATCAGGGTATGCACAGTAACTATCATCGCAGTCCGTTCCATCTGAATGGGCTATACGCAGCTTAGCGTACATATGCATGCAGTTTGGATCAAAAAAGTATGGGCCTGAGCTGGGTATCACGAATTCTATAGGGGCACTCGGTGAACTGATTGTGTTTAATGGGTTAATTGTAATAAAGTCGCTATGCTCAATAGAAACCTGTGTAGGGGGGCATATCAAAGAGGGACAGTTCCGATTTACAGCATTGTGAGCTACACGGATGGATGAAACGCGCCATGACGAGTCAGAAATAGTGTCACCTCTCACGAGAAGTAGTAATCAGCCTATGATTCGTGAGAGTAGTGTCCTCAGCTTATATCAGTTAAAAAAAATGATCAGCCATAGCCTTCATACGCTTAGAACACTTCTTTTTTTGGTGCCATTTTAGGTTTAGCGCCACATGTTGATAACCCCTTCTTCCGGACAGCCCTCTTCTTTTTCTTTCCACCACCACCCATTTTTCTCTTTGCATCTTTGATGATTTCGTCCCGTGTACGTATTAAATGTTTTTTTTAGAACTTCTTTAGGTTTAGTTCCACCCATTATATCTTCTACCGCGTTAAAACGTAATTGTAACGCCTTCCTCCCGAGATATCTAGCACCCCTCTTCAACAATGGGGGCAGCCGTGCGTAGTATGGTTGAAAAAATGGAGCCAAGCCCACTCCCACGCTGATATCTCATCCCTCGATAGACTGTGAATGGCCTTCCGGTCATTATAACTGAATGCGACGAAAGTGTAGCTTCAGTGTTAAGCTCCCATTCCCGAATGGGAAATTTTTTCCCTCAGTCGTTCTTATATATATTGAGATATTGGTTAATAGATGAATCGCAACATTCATGTAATTGGGCTTGTCATACGTAATGCTCAAACTCCTCCCTCTATGGTTGGGAATGTGTACAATGCCCAGCAGGCGCGCCTGGGTGTCCCCAACAAATTGATGCTCCACGATATTGCTGTAAATATAGCACAAGTCTGGGGATGGATAGCTTTCACCCAATTTCTCCAATTTCAACTGATACATTAAGCTGGACAAGTCATGTTGTGCGTCGTGAAAGGTATCTCTTTGGAGGGCTGCACCATATCGAACCTCGGCAACAATTATGAACAGCTGTTTATCTTTAATATTTCTACTAAGCGTTGATTTTAACTTCACGTGTGTGCAGGCGTGTCTATGTTTACGACTTCAAAATGTAAATCGTTTGTCAGGTACGACTTTTCAAGACTCTTGTTTAACCCCATCACAATGTCCGTGGCTGTCATAATGACCGATTCCTAGTGTTACATTTGTACTATAGTACTGTATTTCACCGAACAGGACTGAGCGCATAGTGTTGTCTAAGGTAATGCTTAATTTTTCACACTCATCGACTCTTCTAAGGATCAGAGATATGATGTGCTCATTTTCAAGAGTTAAAAATTTGGTGGCTAGCTGGAATTCACAAACACCAACTTCGTACGAATCACGTTCCAACTCAATGGGCCCATGGAGCTCTGTTACAAAGTTGGCCAGGGTGTTGTTAGGATGTACAGAGAGAGAAGAAGAGGACGGGAATGTGATATAGAAAGGGTTAGGCGCCTTGATGCATATTATTTAAGCTTCATTATTGCAGCACCTTTTATATTAGTGTTGAAGCTTTCTGGGTACCCTAGCCATTTCGCCAGGTACATTTTTCTTTCCTGAACATTTGCTGCCTAAAATTTTTTCAATTTTAAACACTTTTTCCTAAATTAAATGTCACTTTCTGCAACTCCTCGAGGTAAAAAGCCTCCTGCGATTTCTTCCCCATTCAAATCTTCTGATATTGCTTCTACTTTTGGATATTGCCAATAACTTTACTTTTGGAAAGTTCTGAATTTTATATTCTTGCGTTTATAATCACATTGTTATAGTTAAGTAATTGAATATTAGTAGTTTTTAGCAATTTAGAAGTTTCCATAGCGTGCCGGCTTAATTTAACTTAAACTTGTGACGGTTATAAACTAATTTAATTTGCGCGATGCCGTCGCAGAAAGCGTCGTGTGTTAAGTGTGGGGTAAATCGGTGGTATACAAATTTTAAGAATTATAATGGCGGTCCTTTGGCGATTACCGAGAGATCAGTTTGTTTCTTTTGTGATTTAAGGGAGGAAATAGTTGACATAAAACGTAGTGTACGTGAGGTAACGGAAAGTCTTGCAACGCTTGATGAAGGCAGGGGTAGGGCTACAGTTGACGAAAGCCGAACCGATAATAACGTTGAAGACGTTAGTAATTTGAAGGGTGAGGTGTGTAACCTAGTTTCTAGTTTAGGTAGCTTATCGGGAAGGTTGGATAGAGTTGAGGAAGGGACTAAGGTTGGTCCGAGATTAGTAGCTGGAGAGGGATTTAGAGAAGTTAAGGGTGGAGCTAGGCCACGTACGTTAGGAGAAAGGAATCCCCCCTCTATCGAGGTTTTGAGCCCTTTCGCCCATTTGGATAGGGACGTGAACGAGGGGAAACTAATTTAATTGGGGACTCTTTAGTGCGCCATATGGATAAAGAGTTCGTTGAACGGAATACAACCAAGAGGAGGAGGGTCTGTCTCCCAGGGGCCAGGGTTGACAGAATTAGAGACGAAGTGGATAGGATTGATGTTGCCTCCCGTCACTTGATGTTGGTGACGATGGTAGGGGGCAACGACTCGTATTGGCCCGATACGAGGGTGCCTGACCTTTTGGAGAGATAAAGGAGGTTAATTAGGTCCCTGAAGGTGAGGTCAGCTAGGTCTTTAGCTCTAGGTATTACCCTTAGGCACGGTTTGGGTCTTAGGATTACGTCAAAAACATTTGTGCTCAGGAAAATGTACCATTCGTAAAGCTGTGGTCAGAATTCAGTGATCCTGAGCTTTTTTATGAAAAATAGCTTAAACGTCTTTTATTGTAACGCGCGTAGTATTAGAAATAAATGAAATGAATTTAAGGTGATAATTTATTCCGGCAACTAAAATATAGTTGCTATCACTGAAACGGTTAAATACCGTGATTCGGAACTTGTTGGGGGAACTTGATATACCGGGTTTTAAACTCTTTACAAATGATAGGTTACATAGGATTGGTGGCGGCGTTTTGCTGTACATTCGTAATTCCCTAGGGGCTATCGAGGTTAAGATAGATTTTCCGGTAGCAATTAATGCGATATGCGTTGAAGTTAGGACGCGTAGTCTTAGTTTCAATTTTGTTGTTGTTTCTCGACCTCCCGTTCAACCCCTTGATACCGATACTAGATTTTACACACTTCTTGGTAACTTTATTAATAATCGGGATAGTATAGTTGTCGGAGACTTTAACCGCCCTAACGTTAATTTACGAGGGAGAGATTGCGCATATATCGATAGGCTAAAAGTTAGCAAGGCTCCAGGCCCTGACAAGCTTTATCCAAGACATCTGAAAGATTTGAAAGACGTTATCGTAGGCCCCTTAACGAAGATTTTTAATCAGGCACTGAAAAGGGGGATTATTCCTGAAGACTTCAAATTAGCTAACATCACGCCCATTTTTAAAAAAGGCGACCGCACAGTAGCTAGCAATTATAGGCCCATTAGCTTAACGTCAATTGTCGTCGGTAAACTTTTGGAATCCGTAGTTAGGGATCGTATCATCGATCACTTAGAAAGTCGCGATTTGATCAATAGTAGTCAGCATGGGTTTCGACGCCATAGATCTTGTTTAATTAATTTGTCAGAATTTTATAACGAAATAGTACACGAATACGATAGGCATAGAGCGGCTGACGTTATTTATTTACATTTTAAAAAAGCGTTCGATACAGTTCCGCATAAAAGATTAATTGCGAAGATTATAGCGCACGGTATACGCGGTCAGGTAGCTAACTGGTTAGAGGAATGGCTTCGTGCTAGGAGACAGAGGGTCGTTGTTAGTGGTAGTGAATAGGGGTGGTTGGATGTAAGTAGCGGTGTCCCACAGGGTTCAGTGTTAGGCCCATTGCTATTCGTAATTTACATTAACGACATAGATGTAGGATTGACTAGTAACGTGTCAAAATTCGCGAACGATACTAAAATAGGGGGTAAGGGTGTTAACGATTACGATAGAAATAGGCTCCAAGATGATGTAAATATGATTATGGAGTGTGCAGTTAAGTGGCAGATGCAATTTAACGTAGACAAATGTAAAGTTTTGCATATAGGTTCTCGTAATAATAATTACACGTACACGATGGATGATAGAGTTAGCGAGCGTTGACGAGGAAGTAGATTTAGGCGTACGCATATCTAAGGATTTAAAAGTTAGGAACCAGTGCTTGGAGTTTTGCGCAAAAGCTAATAGAATGTTAGGCTTCATAGCGCGTAATTTCGAATTTAAATCGAAGAATATTATATTGCCCTTTAAAAGTCCCTATTCAGGCCTCATTTAGAATATGCCGTTCAGTTTTGGTGCCTGTATTTGCGTGAGGATATTGATAGGTTAGAAAGGGTTCAGCGTCGCGCCACGAAACTAATTCCGTCATTGCGCAACAAGCCTTATGAAGAGAGGATTAAAGAGTTAGACTTGCATTCACTCGAAACTAGGAGATTAAGGGGGAGCTTATTGAAGTTTTCAAAATCGTTAATAAAATCGATAACGTAAATTTTGATAAACTGTTCACTTTCGATAACAGCCATACTCATAATAACTGATTTAAGTTGCGTGGCAGACGTTTCATTATTAATATCTCTAAAAACTTTACGTTTAAAGTAATTGATAAATGGAATAATCTTCCCGCGTTAGTCGTGAACTCTACCAGCATTAATGTGTTTAAGAACCGTTTAGATAGGCATTTCAAAAATATTAACGTTGTTTAATATAATAATAAAACAATTAGTAACAGGAGCTCTGGGGGTGGTGATCGGGGATGAGTCCGTTTACGACTAATGCCAGTTTGTGACATGCCAGCGTGTGATATGCCAGCCAAAAAAAAAAAAATTAGACTAACACGAGCTTAGATGTAGCTCGTAGCGTAAACTAACCCACGTTTTGTTATTCTTTTTTTTCTCTCTCCATATGAAAATAGAAACCCACTCTAACAGACAGAGTTTATTTCCACAACAGTTTCGATGCCCACTGGTATCCTCCTCTGGTGGATACAGAAAAAAGAATGAACCAAGACAAGCTGTAATAAAAAATAATGCAATATTAAATGTAATAAATTTAATAATAAATGTAATAATTATGTAAAAAAATAATAGAATCTGTATGTATAGAACAAGAAGATAGTTTTAACTTTTGTGCGAATATACTTATAAGAGGGTCCTTTTAATGAAAATGCCCTTCCGGTGTCGGGAGAACGGGATCTAACCTAGGTGCGAAATTTTTAACGGTCCCTGGACTGTTTTTCCTCTTGTTTTGGTTCATTCGTTTTCTCTATCCACCCGAGGAGGATGCCAGTGGGCATCGAAACTGTTGTGGAAATAAACTCTGTCTATTAGAGTGAGTTTTTATTTTCATATTTTGACCTTCACTTAGAAAAAAGTGAAGTTTTTTGCATTTTCTCTCTCTTTATTTCCGTATCTGTAACTCTAATCATTGCATGTCTGTAGGTTGCATGGTATGATTGTGTTTGAGTTAAGAATGTGTTGCATGGTTTGTAATGCGTTCTTAATTTACTTCTTTTCATCTTTCACCCCTTTCCGGCAGAGTGGGCTGCATCCTCTTCCTCCCTATGGAGTGGAGGACTGGTTTGCTAGGTTTTGCTACTTACTTAACCACATATTCTCGTCTTTTAACCCCTTACTTTCTTCTTTCTCTCGGGCTAGCCTTAGAGTGGATCTTAGGGTCTTTGTTAGCCTTAGCTTCTGTAGATCTCTAGATCATTATCTCGCCTTTAGGTCTCATAGCACTAACTTTAAAAATCTCACGTGTCCATCCTTGCTCAAATCCTTTCGCGATTTTATTTCCCGAACGTGATAACCTTATATAATCATTGATTTTGAAACGTGTAGAGTGTTGTGGCGGTGCTCCATCTCTTCTCAAGTCTGTGCAAGTACCTCTTTCTAAAACTTCGTTAGGTGTTGTACCAATCGTACGGTGGTGTGAACGATTGTATGACGATGCCAATGACCCGAGAACGTTTATATATGTGTATGTGTTTTTATGTGTAAAATAGCGATGCATGCGTTCCTTTATGGTACGTTGAACTCTTTCAGCTAAAGAGGCCTTGTGTATAGAACTGTTAGTGTAGTAACTGATATTAAACTCTGTCAGCATGCTGTGAAAAGCGCGGCCTATAAATTCTTTCCCCATATCCATACAAAAATAGCCTGGAACCCTGTCTTCTTTCAACATCAACGTTTTAGTAGCTTTAGCAACTGTTTCAGGCGATTTATTTTTCAGGGGAATTAGCCACAGATATCTCGAGAATACATTTATTATGAATACGATGCAGCGGTAGCCGTCATTATACACTGAATATCTTTGCATGTCTATTAAATCCGCTTGCCAAATAGAGTTAATCGAAGCCGCTGTTGTCTTGGCCGTTTTAAACCTTTTTCTCACCGGTTTATGAAGTGTATAAGCATCCTGCTCCCGCAAAATCCACTCAACATCTTTTTTCCCTACTCCATCATTGTAAACACCTGTGTACAGTCTATTAACGCCGCCATAGGAGGCGAGGTTAGAAATGTCATAATAGCGTTTTCTTAATATGTTAGCCATTTGCGTATTGTAGAGACACGTGGATAAGGTTGGCCGTTTGGTCTCTTCTTTCTCCTCTTCAGAGAGGCTACTGTTGGGGGTGATGGCGTATTCAGTTGTTGCACATGCGAGACTTGATCCAAGCCTTTTAACCTATTCAGATTTCCTATCAATGTTTTGGGAACATTTATTTGTTGTAATCTTGCTTTAATATGCATCCATCCTGTTGGTGAGGGCCAGTCCCACTTTCTCACCAGATCATGGACAATGTCGACGATACTGGATCCCTGTACCCTTGTTCCTTCAACAATGACCTCGCCTGTATCGGTCCACTGTATGATGGGGTCCTCACTAAATAGATTTAAAGACTTAAGCCTTTATTCCTCAATGTATGTGGGAGACTGCTTTTTAATACATGTTCGATGTGTTGCGTTCCGTTATTGTTTGGCTGGTCGTCTTTAACGTCGGGCCCAGGTCCTATGTCGCCATGCTCAGCGTTGCTAGCGCTGTACCTAATAACCACGGGGATTTCTGTCGGATTCTTATAATCTTAGTACTCGTGAAGAAATTTCTGCAGAGCCTCTTGGTACAAGATCCTTTTCTCATCAGGTGACTTTTCACTATTTAATAAGGCTAGCAACTCGTTTTCCATTCTTTTAAGCCTACTTTTACGGGGCCTAGAACTGTGTCGGGAATCTTTGAACTTTGCGATAAGGCATCAACTTCGTGCGGAATTACTACCACTTTCTTCATTATATTAATCTAGTCAGTAAAGATCCCAAAACTGAAAATAAGATGGGGAGGAATGATACCCATCCTTGTACAATAATTCGTTTTTTCTTCCCCACAGTTTGACTTTTACGAGCGATCGCACGTATTATGTTCTTGTAACGACGTACGCGAGCCTTCTGAGGGGGTTTCATTGGCACATTACATTTTATAACATTAAGACAGATTTCACAGATGCATTTTAAAAAGTCAGAGTCGATATTTTTAACAAACATCTGTTGCAGTACCCGGGGCAATCGTTGATAGATTTGTATTAATTCACGATATTTCTTCAACCAATTTGTCATTCTGGAATATACACCGTTTCAGGCTCGTTTGGGAATATATTCGTTCTTAGAAGCACCCTAAAGGTGTTTCGCGGGTGAAGGTCACGAAGCAAATATCCATAACGCTGACTTGTGGCTTCATTATAAACCTCCGAAAACTCCTTACGCTGATTCGGGAACACTTGATTGGCTAATACCCCAATTTGTGACACATCTCTACGTTGCGCGAATAAGACTAGATATTGTGTATTTAGCGACACATCGCGCATGTATCTATTTTTGAAAAATAGATTCGGATTGATGAAGTATACGCTTATGTTAAGATGGTGGGAGAACACTGTAAATGTCTCGGGAAACGTTTTATCCATTTCCAACATGAGATCGTCAATTACAATGACTGTATGCTCATTTCCCTTTAACGAATTAACGTCATATACACCTTTGTGGAAGGAAGGTGTATATGACGTTAATATACACCTTTGTGGAACAAGATATCATCTTCGTACTCGTTGAACACTGATTGATACGTCGAATTGCACCATATTACTTTATGTACAAATTTTGAGAACATCTCCCCCTTATCTTTAATGATTTTTAGCATAAACACAATTTTGCCACATCCTGTACGGTCAGATATAATACATGTGGATGGGCTTGTGAACCTGAATTTTTCTACAGATTCCATCTCTAACACGTCACAACCCTAAGTGGGTTATTTACAAAATATAACAAAATTTAAGTGCTGCTCCTTATATTCTTGTTTTTCTTCTTCCTCAGAACCGTGAATGACGACGATGTACAGCCCCCCATCATCGATATTACAGATGGCCCCGATGACCATGTAGCTACAGACTCCACCCCCACTGACGAACCCTCACCAGCGACACCTGTAGCACGCGACAATTCAAAAAGGAAGCATAATGAAGAACCCTCCACATCAGGTATAAAGCTTGCCAGGATTGCGCTGGTTTTAAGACCCCCAGTAATAGAGCCCCAACGCTCTACGTCTTACGACACAACCCCCACAATAGTACCTTCCTCAAATATACCCCCTTATTCCTGTTCAATTCCGTGTACTTCCTCCACACCAGCAGCAGCAGCTTCTCGTGCTGTGGAGGAAGGTATAACATTCGAGTTGGTGAGCACCGCTACCCCTACCCCTGCCCTGACTAGAAATCGGTACGTGGTCAGGGTTGATCCTGGATCCCTGTATGGCAACGGTGTTGGACTGCGACGCGTAGTTGAACGTATTGTGGAGTTTGCCCTTCAGAACCGCGACGAACGTGAAGTTCGGACGAGGTTGTCTTTGAGGTTCGGGTCAGATGACGGGATGTAGATGATTTTTGGGTAGTAATACCGTTTAGACGCTTGGCAGCTGTAGACATAGAATATGTCTTCGGCCGTATAATGCCTTCAATATGGACAACTTCATGGTAGATATTGACAGAGTGTTCCGGGTTACGGGTCATAGTGTCACTCCTTTTACTCTTAATCTCAATTCTCAATCTATTTACAGAAAGCACTTAAACGTCGAACGTGGTTGCGGCTTTATAGCAATAGTCTTAGCTCATATGTTCACTGTACTAAATACAATCGCGTATAATATCTGGTTACCTACGGTTGTGCAGCGTGCCCATAAACTGGCTTCAGATTGTAAGCTTAAGTTTGAGTTTAATATGGGTCCTGAAGAGCTGAGAAGGGTCGAGCAGGAAAGGAATGTTCGTATAGTTGTATTTGGAATGGATGATCGTTAAAGGACTGTGTATGTTTTTAAAAGCTGTGTGAGAGATCGTACAAGACCTCTACTTATTTTAGGATTGTCAGGAACATCGTATCTCCCCATCCATAATATAAGGACTCTCTACGCTAGTTATGATAAAAGTTGAAAATATGGAAGGCATCATGATTTGTGTAAGGGATGTCTCGAGTTTGCAGATGATATAGTGAAACATTGTAAGGAGTGATACATTGTATGTGAGCAGTGTAAAAGCCCCAAATGTGAAAGTCGTGCAGTTGAAGCTGAGAAGAGGGAATTTAATGTGAGTAGACGTACACTTTTCAACAATAAATGCTTTGAGCTCCATAAATCAATTGGCACTTGCAGGAAATGAGAATCTGTGAATGTGGCATGTTTCATATGATGGATAATTGGGGTAAGTTTGTGCATAAATGCGATGAAATTCAGTGTTCTACATGTCATGAAAAATATAAGGCGGAGGGAGTGAAGCATGTTTGTTATATGAAAGATGCTAAGCCTAAAAATTGCCCTTGTATAACCGTGTACTACGATATAGAAACATACACGAACGCTGAACCCGAAGAGGTTATTCCACATTTACTCGTAAGTCAGTCTATCTGTGATGAGTGCATGGATGTTGAGTGTGATGACTTTCACAAATGTGGTAAACGGACAAACCTTTTTAAAACGATTGCACACGACAGCCCTGTGAAACTCTTTGTATCCTATATTGCCAAGCTAGCGGACATGTTAAAAAAATGGCTGTATATTCTTGCTCATAACAGAGCAAAATTTGAGACACACTTCCTTTATAAGGAGTTGCTTGAACACGAGTCATCGGAGATATTTACAGGTGACCCCTTGAAAAAAGGCAACAAGCTAATACAAATGCAGAGAAGGGGTAATGTTCAGTTTAAAGACACCCTGCTGTTCACAACTTGTAAATAAGCCAAGCTACCCAAGGTCATGGGCGTAGCCGCTGAAGTTTCAAAAGGGTATTTCACTTACACTTTCCCCATTAACGAAACATTAAACTACGTAGGACTGCCTCCCCCCAAACATTACTTTAACCACACCAGCATGAGTGATAGTGAGCGTGAAGATTTTGGCCGCTACTACAAGTTTTAATGAAGCTTGTCCTATACAATATAGCTGAAGAATGTGAGCGTTATTGCGTGAATGATGTGCGCGTGCTTAGAGTATGTTTCCAGCTTAGAGTATGTTTCCAGGCCTTTAGAAAGATGTACATAGCCCGTTTCAAATGCGATCCGCTGCAAGTCGCAACGACGATCACCTCATTATGTTTTACGGTGTTCAAGAATAACTTCATGCCTAAAGACACCTCAGCCGTCATTCACAGAAACAATCCCGGCAGTTATGGGCACAAGACTATTTACTGGCTCATACACCTACAGCAACAGACCGGGGTATACATAAAACACGGCCACAACACGGGGGAAGTAACTATTAAGGTCAATGGTCGTGTTTTTTGGGTTGATGGTCAAAGTGAGGATCCAACCACTGGTGGGAAGAGTGTGTATTCCTTTAACGGCTGCTGGTGGCATGGATGCTCACGCCCTGAGTGTGCCGTCACAAGGGACCTCCATGGAAGATCCCCCGCCGACAGCCTCGCATGGACCCGTAACCGCGATCAACTTATAGGCTCCCATTTCACTCACAAGATCGTGTGTGTGCATGAGTATGATGCACGGATGGAAACAGATGGCCAGTACCGTGAAGAAATAAGGGCCATCAAACGTTCAATGGTGTTGGACCCCCTCAAATGTGGTGATAGCTTGTTTGGCGGGCGTACAAACCCATTCAACTATAGTTTCCGCCTTCGGAGGGCGTGAAACTCCATTACTAGGTGCACCTGAAAAACTAGTTGGACCTGCCATACCAACCATCGAGGAGTTCTCAGCTAACTTGTGTGAGCGCTACTTTGGTCTCTCTTTCGTAGACGTGCTCCTCCCTCGCGATTTATGGAAGCCGATCTTACCCGTCGTTATAGATCACAAGCTCATGTTTCCCCTGTGCGTGAAGTGCGCAGAGGAGAACAATGGGGATTGTATTCATACAACCAATCAGCGTAAGATCAGAGGTGTATATACAAGCCCTGAGCTGGACCTAGCCGTTGGCCATGGATATAGAATATTGAAGATACATGAGGTGTGGAGTTTCAGAAGCTACCCAACCTTTTCTCGCCATATATAAACGCTTTTTTGAAGGATAAGGTAGAAGCATATGGGTATCTGGAGGAGTTGATACCGAAGATGAAAAACGGCTTATATTCAGCGTTACCGTGCCCATGAAGGTATACAGCTTGACCGTTCTCAAATTGTTATGAATCGTGGCAAGCGCTTTAGAGCAAAGTTGTGTCTAAACAGTCTTTGGGGGAAATTTGCGCAGAATTCTGGCAAAGGGAACGTTCATTTGGCACAAAGTTATAGTGAAGTCTGGGATTATGCCGACGCTCCCGATAGAGAGGTTATGGAGATCGTGAATGCAGATAATACTTACATAATAAAGTACAACATCACCGAACTGGCCACAAATACCTCACGGGTTACAAACATATCTGTAGCCAGCTTCACAACGGCCTACGCCCGCATCAATCAAGCTTTGGGGACTACTGCACTCTCTTGTGCGGAGGGTGCTGTACGCTGACACAGATAACGTAATATTCACAGCGAGGGAGGGTGAATACATTCCTTCTATTGGGGAATTCCTCGGAGAGTGAACTTCCGAGATCAAGGATGAGTATGGTGATGGTGCATACTCTGACTCATTTGTATCAACAGGGCCAAGAACTTATGGGGTATGGGTGAGGGTTGGGTACGATTTGATGTGGCCGACTCGATGCGATCCAACTCGATGTGGCCGACTCGTTGTCAGGACAACTCGATGTGATATCCCTAAGGGATATTTTCGTTAGTTTTAACGAAAATATCACGACTTAACCTAAGCAATCGTCAAGGGCGTACAGTTGACCTAACCGGGCATTCAGTTAACCTACATTAAGTATATAAAGAAAATGAAATCGACTTGGCCTGGCATCGACTTGGCTTGACATCGAGTTGTCCTGACATCGAGTCGGCCACATCGAGTTGGGTCGCATCGAGTCGGCCACGTCGAATTGTCCCTGCCCCAAGGGGGAGGGTGGGGGAGGATATGAAATATATCGTGAAGGCTAAGGGTATCAAGCTTAACCATGCGAACCGACGAGTCGTTAAATTTGACTCGTTGAAGGATCTATTGTGCTTGGAAGATGAGGGCAACCGTTCACCCCAACTGACTGTGGGGACCCACAATTTTAGGGCGCAGAACCTAGGGTGTGTGAAGAAACTTAGGGGCACAAAGGTATGCCGTAACACCTATAGGAAACGTTACCATGTGCCTGGTACCTATGATACCGTACCCTTTGGACACCTTAATCCTTGATTGTTTATATATATATATATATATATATATATATATATATATATATATATATATATGTGTGTGTGTGTGTTGTTAACGATATGTTTATTTATTACGTATATTTGTTTGAATTCGGGTTTCATTTTCTCCTTTGCGTGTGTGCGTGTGTACAATCCTAAGCTCCGCCCACTGTAAGATCGGTCACGTGACTACTGCCACTATCTGAGCATATCTATATCCCTGCGTGCTCAGTTGGCCGCTGCAAACCCTGGAGTTCAGACGCGTATTTTCTCACGTAGACGAAAAATAGTGATGGCTACTTTTGATATTGCGTGTTCGACGTTTATAAAGTGGTATTCGATAAAGTCGGAAGATGTGGTGAATAATGAAAGACTGCCTCCCCCCCCCGTTCCTTTATGACTTTTAAGGATACATTGAATCGCGCGAGAGAACAAGATGTTCAAATACTCTATGGATATTCTGGTTAGAGTATTGCCGGATTTCGCTGCACAAACGATGTAATGGACTACGTTGTAGGGATAAACTGTATAAAAGCGTACATATACCGTGAGGTGAAAGAAACAAGGCGTGCAGAAGATAATGAGTCTTGTTGATGAGTGGTCTCACAGGCGGTATTATATCATGCTGCATCATACCGAGTACGCGTACCCTGCGGCTGAGAATGTAAACCTTGTCATTATGAACAGTCTAAAGTACTTTTACAACTACATTCATATATATCATGACGAGGTTCGCAGTGAGGTTGTGGCTAAAGGCCTGTGTGAGTTTTTGATAGAATTTAGAGACGAGTATTGATTGTTAAACAAAAAGGTTAAATATGGTCACATGTTTCTCTCAAATAATGCACCGGATTTTGAATGAAATGTGTTTAGTTCGTGAAATTTCCCCTAAGCGAAAATGTCTGGTGCGTATTTTGGGGAGTGGGAGCGATAAAACATTAAAGCCGATATTGCTTCATGTATCGGAAAATTTCTCAAAACACCTACCCAGTATAATGGGATACAAGTATTTACGTCGGAACAACGCCGGACACGTTTCATCAGCTTATGGTGTGACTCGCTCCTCCCGTCTAGCCGATCCGCCCACCCGTGGCTCATAGTCATCTCAGAGCTTGAACCGACTGGACGTGCACTCCTCGAATACGATGGAACTTCCTTTGAGAAGCATTCTCAATGCCGCGTACGATGTGTCCGTGACGAATTCATTGCGCGTGTTCAGGCGTGAAACCGGTACCATTAACTATGTACTTGAAACGATTTGCAGGCAAGCAAACTCTGGTAAACGTAATGTTATTTATTTAAGTGTTGAGGAGATGAATAGAGTCTTCATGATAGTTGAGAAGTGGGGTGAGAACTGTTATAAAATACCTGCAAGTATAGGTACAAGAAGAGAACAGATTAGTGATGCCCCCCCATATGCCGTTGTTTGTACGTTGTGTATAAATAACGATCAGCCATGCATTGATATGCGACTGATGTGGAAGAATGCATCTGATAATAACGCTCTTGTCCCCACGCGAAACCGATTCATCCTCGACAGAATGTTTGAAATTGTCGGATTCGCAAGCTGAAGCCGATATTAGACGCGCTTGTTACGGATATGATTTATTTTGACACCGTTCTTGAATACCCATACACCGCTCTGCTCGACGGATTTATCGAATGTATGAATGAACAAGGCGAGAATGGTCTAGCGCTGGATGCTTATTTAAAAGTTTTAGACTCTTCGAAATATCCCAAACTTTGGTACAAAGGACTTGAGCGGTACAGATCAGAGCTCGCCTACACTGTTCACCCTGAAGAGTTGTACCTCTATATAATGAGCAGCTGCCGTTACGATTTGGAAGATTATTTCAAGTGTCGCTATGCAGTGTGAAGAAGAGTTCACGATTGGAAAGCACGGGTCGGTAAGAAAAAACCCTCGATTGGAAAGGAGTGTTTAAAAACTTGTATTTAATAATGATGTGGTGGCTAACGATACCCTCTTTGTGCGTGCTTTTGATTGTATTCTAACCGTGTTTAAAGATAACTTGTCAACCGAATGTAAAGTGGGCACAAAAAGAGTACTGAACGATATGAAGGCCATTTACATCGAGTATAGGAGCCCGCACACCTTGAGCGGAATAATGTTAAGTCGTATTTACTGCGTAGTGCAAAGCAATAATGGTGTGACTGTAGACTCGATTACGTGCGGGTTTAGTATCTTAGTTAAGCGCAGTAGAACATAAAGTATTTTGATGTATATTTATTTCAATATATTTAATTATTTAATATAATTGTATATATATATATTATATATATATATATAATTTTTTCATGTACTATGTTGATGATTATACTCCCCCGTTTTGTATATTATTATTTTTATTTTCAATATATCAGTTTGTAACATAAATTCTGCTCGATTAGAAAACGGACGATAGCTAATAGAATAACCTCAAGATAATGTGAAATAATTTTAGAAATGTTGCAAAAAACGCGGCGACAGGTTCGCACGAGTTTTATGACGATACAGAATGATACTGAATAACTTAGGCTAGTGTAGAATTAGGCTAATGAATATTTTCTCTGGTGTTTTTCATACAGTTACAACGCCACCCCCTCCGATATTACAATAATTGAAAAAACATGGAGCCCACGAAAGAGCATATTCGACATGTGATGCTGTATAAGTTCCATAAAGGATCTAACGCTAGTGAATCCGCAAGAAACATTCAAAGAGTTTAAGGAAATGATGTTGTGAGCGAATGGATGTGTAGGAGATGGTTTGAGAAGTTTAGAAATGGAGACTTAAGTCTGAAAGATTATCAACGAACAGGACGACCAAATGAGTTAAATGAAGAGTTGCTGAAAGCAACAGTGGAAGAAAACCCAACGGTAACTGTAAGAGAACTTGGCCTGCAACTCGCCGTTAGCCATATGACTTTTCATGTTCATTTAAAACTGTTAGGAAAAGCAGTGAAGGTTGGAAAATGGGTTCCGCATGATTTGTCACAAGCGAATCTTCAACATCGAATCGATATTTGCACATCACTGCATTCTCGGCAAATGCAGGCACCGTTTTGGAATCGGATCGTCACTGGGGATGAAAAATGGGTCCTCTATAAAAATATTAATCGTCGACATCAGTGGCTTAGCCTTGAAACAAAGTCGAACCTCAGCCAAGGAATGAACCCCATCCAAAGAAAATTTTGCTATGCGTTTGGTGGGATATGCAAGGAATTATTCATTTTGAGCTTCTGCCAGATAACCAAACAATGACAGCTGAAGTCTACTGCCAACAACTCAAACGATTAAATATGGAATTACAAGAAAAACGTCCTGCATTAATTAATCGCAGAGGTGTTCTTTTCCACCAGGATAACGCGCGCTCTCACACTGCTCGAATTACCACTGCCCAATTGGAGGCATTTGGTTGGGAGAAAATGCCTCATCCACCTTATTCTCTGGACCGCACCTTCAGATTACCATTTATTCAGAAGTCTTCAACACCACCCAGATGAACAAAAGTTGCAATCCAGGGAAGCTATCAAAAACGAAGTGATCGGTTTTTTTTAACTCGAAACCAAGGGATTTCTTCGAACGTGGCATAAAAAACTTTTATACAGGTGGGAGAAGGTTATAGAAAAAGAAGGGAATTATATTTATGATTAATTTGTCATTATTTCATTTAATTTTTGTTGTGAATAAACTAAAAATTCGAGAAAATTTGTCGTTATAAGTCCTTTAATTTTTGTTCTGAATGAACTAAAAAATCGAGCGGCATATACTGTATGTTACAACTTTATATTTAATATTATTTTTTATTTTCAATATATTTAATTATTTAATATAATTGTTTATATATACAGAGTGTCCCAAAACCATGTATACATTTTAAAAAAACTTATAACTTATATATTTCCTGTACTAATATGTTGATGATTATACTCCGTTGTTTTGCATATTATTTTTTTATTTTTTATTATATATATATCCCTCGTTCGTATTTCTTATATTATTATTAATTTTTATCGAACATATTCCTCGTTTGTGTTGGATTGTATATTTGTTTTCTATATATTTCGTGAAAATGATTCCAATAATTTGTCTAAATAAACAGGATGATATAATGGTGTTTTATTTAATTCTTTTGGGTGTATATGACGCGTTCGGTGGAGAAGGGGCGAACGCAACATTTTCGAATTATGCCACAAAATGCAGTTAAAGTTTGTAAACTTTAAACCTTTGTATTTTTCCGGTTTATTGAAATGTTATATGAATTTGAACACATATTTGAGTAAAATATTGTTGTGTAATATGTCGATATAATAAAACGCCAAGAAATTTTACAATATTATTTATTGATAGCTTCTGATGTTAACTGGTGTAATCCATTATTTGGTCCTCTTCGTCGAATGTTGTATTACCTGCTTCAACTGTTTCGGTTTCTTCCAGTTCTTTTAACAATCTTGTATAATAGTTCACTGCAGTTGCAGGCATTAGGTCTGATAATTCTTTGAGATCTTTTATTTTTTCCTTAGTTATTGGCAGCAGTCTGACGGGATGGCTATTATCTGGGGTTGTGCGGTATGCAGTAGATATTACGTAGCCTTCTTTGTGTTGAAAGTCAAATATTAACTTTCTTGCATCTGTAAATTTAGTAGTTGTTGATTTCCTAATGACAATGCACGTTTTTAGGACGTCAAATCGAGAAAATCAGCCTGTTTCATTTCTACAACTAGGAAGCGCTGCGAAACGGCTGCAGTTATGGCCGTAACATAATCTTTTTTGGTGTAAATAATATTGCTGTAATTATTTTTTATATTTTGTTCAATTTGGCCAAATTGAGCATCACAGGGCATTGTCGAGTGACCAGAAAGTAGATAGATGTGTTCAATGTGAAGCAATGATGCGGAGTGAATTTCTCTGAGATACATTAAAACCTAAATTTTACCGTGAAAGAGTGCAGACTAACATTTAATTTTTTGCATAGGTAAAGCAAAGGTTTTAAAGGATAATTATACGACAAAAAACTCATTTTTCGAATTTTGTGGCGTTCGCCCCTTCTCCACCGAACGCGTCATATATAAACGATATTATTGTTTAATTATATGTATACCAAATGGCTGCTTAGGCCTTCTAAACCGACTGACGGATTTCTAAGCCAACTGTCAAAAATATATGAATAGCGCAATCTGGCAGCGGAAAAGCTAATTAATATATACACCTGCCTTCTAGGTCTTCTACGTCAACTGGCGGGTTAAGCCAACTGGCGGAAAGCCAACTGTCAAGAATATATGCTTTAATTAAATAAATAGCGCAATCTGGCAACTCATCCCTAATAATGTACACCTGAAGAAGCCATTTACGCCTTCTAAGAAGCCTTCTAAGCCAACTGGCTGATTAGGATCTTATAAGACAGCGGGCGCTCGGATGAACTCTCATTATGCGTCTGGCAGGAGCCAGGCGAACACCCCTCTATCCTTCTTAGGTTAGGGCTTAGGTTAGGTTTCCCTTTGGGGGTTGAGGCCGTCCCAACTTCTCCCCCAAAGAGGTTAGGTGGACATCCCGAGCTTGCTGGGGGAGTTCCCCTTCATTCCAGCTTGGGGGATAACCCCTCCCCCTTGTTGCATAACCTCTTGCAACATTGATCAACATTTGCAATTGCATTGCACTCTAACCTTTTGCGGTCATACTACTTACGCCATTTCTAGCTTTTAGGGAACCTACAGAATTTTTAACTGGCTTTCTGCTATTAACATGGGCAAAAAACTCTTTAGAGTTAACTTTACAGAGTGAGGCAACTCTAGTTTCTTCATCACGTTTGGCTGATCTAATTAAGGTCTTAACCCTCCTACGTAGGTTTATATAGTTTTCTGAATTAGTCTGCTTGAAATGTGACTTAATTAGTTTGTAGGCTCTATTTCTTCCCGTAATAATTGCTAATTTCGTTGTTAAACCATTTCAGCGACTTTGTTGACAAGGAAACTATTTTAATGGGTATAAAAGTGTTCTGTAATATTATAAATTGATCCCTATACGAGCTCCAGTTGACATTGACATCCTCATTTATTAGAACTTCAAGTGTGTCTAAACTACTTCGGAAGCTTTCAAAATTTGCTCTGGAGAAATCCAGTCTTTCACGAGTCTTTTCGCGTGTATTAACTGGAACCCTGAGGTCAAACCTAATCAAATTATGATCGCTTTTACTCAAATTTTCACCAATAGTCAGGTTAAAGACTAGGTCATCTTCGTTCGTGAATATGAGGTCTAGTTTATTATTACCCCTTGTAGGACCGTTAAACCATTAATTTAATAAATTATCATCGGCAAATTCCAACAGTTTTGAGCCCTCAGCATCAGCTGTTTTGTTTTCCCAATTTATATTACCACAATTAAAATCACCAAAAATCACACTGATCTTATTCACTATTCTGCTTAATTGGTTATACAAGTTTATATCCTTATCAACGGGGTAGTGAGGTGGCTTAATACTAGAATTAGATGCACGACTTTATTATTTAGGTTTAGATCAATTCCCAACATTTCATGAGCATACTGTATATGATATTACTGTTTACCGGGTGCAGGAAGTCACAAGCATACAAAAGTACACCGCCGTCTTCCCTTCCGTTCCTATCTTTGTGAAACATTTAGTAACCTACCATTTCGAATTCTCCTACAAAATCCCTTGATTCAGAATTAATCCAGGATTCCGTTATTCCTATGATATCAAAGTTCTCAGTTTTTACTAGCGCTATAAATTCCACTAGTTATTTCTAATTGACCTAGCATTGAAGAGAACAGTTTTGAGAGATTTTAAGTTGTTATTTCTCCTAACTGGCCTGAGTCGTTTCCCGAAGCAGTTGAATCAACTACTGGTGGAAGACTGACTGCTGGGGAGGGACAGGACTATCTGCTGGGTAGGGAGGAGGAGGACTGACTGACTGACTGAGAGAGAGAGAGAGAGAGAGAGAGAGAAATTTTGGTATTTTAATTATTTTTGTGTAGAAAGTAGAATTCTTTTGATTTGGTGAATTTTCATTTTAAATGGTTGAAAGTTTAGCGGCAGAGAGAATATATTTTATCGGTGAAGAGTGGCTAGAACTACAGAACGATGTAAAATGGTATAAAGATGAAAATTTGGAATTAAATTAGTATGCAGTTGTACTTCCATAATATAAGTTGAGGGAGCGTTAACAGATGTAATTGCCAAAATTTTGGTAAACTTTTCTTTATTTTTTAAAATGGTGGAATCAACAAAACTATTGATATTTAACAGCTGTACATTATAACTGAACTGAAAAAAATTGCAAAACACCAAGATTCCAAAAGATTTGCCATGAATATGAGTTTATAAATAGTATCAAGTTATGGAGGTCACTTTGATAACATAGATTGTTTTGTGAGTGAACAAAGATTGCAAAGAGAAAAATCCGGGAGTTACATGATGGTCTTCCGCGATATTTACTCGTGAGTTGCCAGAACGTGTTTTTGTTTTTAATGCGGAGGGTGAAAAAATATTGTATATTTATTTAATAGATATTTCACGATTGCATGTTTGAAAGATATATATATATATATATAAAATAAGTACATAATTAAAAATAAATAAAGTTGTTATAATAAAATGTATATATGTATATATGTAATTTAGTGGTGGACCGGATATCCGCATCCGCATCATTTTTAACATCCGCATCAGCATCATTTTAAACATCCGCATCCGCACTTCTGACTGCGGATGTTATGCGGATATTGCTTCAAATAAAGTATGCAATTTTCAATTAAATTAGCTTATAAAGTGGCTTATAAGGCCATTTTTCATGTAAAGTATTAATTATTAATGAACAAACAAATATATAAACCTCAAAATATAAATACCTGGTAACACAGAAAATTGAATGAAACTTGTTTCAATGAATTTTCTGTGGCTGAAACTCTTGAGAAAGTTATTATTTTTATCATAATGAAAACATGAATATTAATTTTAATTCTTATGCATTGCCTGCCATAATAGTAGACTAATATCACGAAATTTGAAAAATTATGTCATATATTCATAATTCTATATTATATTGATAGATTAACTAAATATCCGCATCCGCGGATATTGAAATTAAAGATCCGCATCCGCAGATGTTGAAAAACTGACATCCAGTTCAACACTAAATTATGTTATGTATATATGTATATATTGGGATATTCCCATGTACTTTTTTTATTTCCAGAGCGATATCAATCCCCCTGAATAGACCTGACTAAGTGATTAATTATTATAACAGCTTTATTTATTTTTAATTATGTACTTATTATATATATACAGGGCGTCCCAAAAAAATGTATACACACTTTAACAGCTGATAGCTCAATTGATGTTTCTTTCTTTCCAAGTTAAACCCATTAGAATTAATAATAGCAGTCAGACTAAGCTTTGAACAAAGGAAATTCATTCTAAAATGCTACTGGAAGTGTGAAAACGCAGTTGAAGTGCAAAGACAGTTTAGGAGGGAGTTTCAAACAGATCCACCAACGCGACTTACCATCACTCGAATTAGAGATAAGTTTGAAGCCGATGGAACTGTTCAGAATGTCCACAAGAAGCGTTCCGGAAGACCACGGACATCGACAAGCCCCACAAAGCAAGAAAGAGTACTGGAAACGTATCACCAAAGTCCCAGAAAATCTGTGCGGCAAGCGAGTCGTGAGGTATGAATTTCAGAATCGTCTGTCCAACGCATTTTGAAGCGCTGTCAATGGAAAAGTTACATTCCAAGATTAGTCCATGCTATTAATGAAGATGATCCGGACCGAAGAGTGGAGTATTGCGAGTGGTACTTGGCACGATGTGGATGTGGATTAGACGAAGGGGTTTCGTAGAATACCCTCCGCGTTCACCAGACCTCACACCACTAGACTTTTTTATGGGGATACTTAAAAGACAAAGTCTACGCTATAAAACCTGCAACAGTCGCTGAATTGAGAGCAGCCATTGAACGAGAATGCACACAAATACTAAACGAAATGTTTCGTGATGTTTGCGATTCCATTGCTTCGCGTTATCAGCAGTGCCTGGACCAGAACGGACGTCAGTTTGAAAACAGGCGTTGACAAAACAATTAAATAATGTCTGTAGATTCTATTACATTTTGAAAATGAAATGTATTTTAATAAACACTGCCTTTATAATTATTTAAAGTGTGTATACATTTTTTTGGGACGCCCTGTATATATATGAAAATTATTTTGATGAAAAATATTTATGATGAATAAAACCACGAAGGGAAAAGAAACTCAAAGTGGTGCTCAAGCGATTTCGTCTAATGACATCCTCAGGAACACTTAAGTAAAAGGAGAGTTCAAGACAATATATAGGTTACAGAAATATATATACAGTATATATATATAGTAAGTATAGAAATAAAAATTGTGGGAGGAGCAAACACATTTGTACGGAAAACTAACAATTTTAGCACTTTGCCCAAAATTCAACATAAATTCAAATTGCCTATTTACAACCAATTTTTTATAGTTATTGTCTGAATGATACATAGGTCACAAAAGAATAAAGAAATCATAATAAATATAAATTGGAAGCGAAAATAGCTAAAAAAAATTACAAACTGATGCCTAAATGATATATAGGTCACAACCGAAATACATAAAGAAATAAACCCGCGGATAAAAACAAAAAATTGTAAGCGGAGCATACAAATTCAAGTTCAATTGGAAGGTTTACAATCAATTTAATAGATGATGCCTAAATGATATATATGTCACAAAGAAATAAAATAAAGAAATAAACCTATAAAATAAATTGAAACATAAATTGTAAGAGAAACACAAATTTATAAGGGAAAAAAAATTACCAAAGTTTTTTTATAGTTATTGTCTGAATCATACATAGGTCACAAAAGAATAAATAAATAAAAATAAATATAAATTGGAAAAAATTACAACTGATGCCTCAATGATATATATAAAAAAAATAAGAAATACATACATGTACACATATACACACACACATATATATATATATATATATATATATATATATATACATATACATACACATACATACACACACACACACATATATATATATATATATATATATATATATAAGAAATACGCATACAACAATAAATTGAAAAATAAAATTGTAAGAAAAGCATCCAAATTTATAAGGAAAAAGAGACAAAAAAAAAAAAAAATTACCAAAGGTTTAGCAGCCTGCCCTTCTTGTTTAAATCCATTCTGAAGGAATTCAGAGCAACGCGATCGAGTTGAAACAGACCTTTACTCATGTTAAAGTTATTTGTAAGTTGAATTATAGCAGACTCAAGAATATTACTTTTAACAATGTTGCTAGAGTGAAACAAAACTGAAGCATTATTCCAATCAATACAATGGGATAACTCTGACAAATGGACAAAAAGGGCACTGGACAACTGTCCCGTTCTAACGGAATATTGATGCTGTTTTACACGCGTTTGCAAATCCTTTCCCGTCTGACCTATGTAAAAGGAATCACATTGTTAACACCCAATTTTATAGATAATGCCTAAATTATTGGTAGGGCTATTTTTTACTATGATGTTTTTCACAATATTTTATATGAAAAAACTACACTGATATCCAAAAGTTTAAGTACTGTACATTAGCAATGCCTAAAAAGCCCTGGAAAAATGGAAGTACTAAAATATTCTTGGACAAGGTGCGAGTGTTATTATTCACACGATAGAAGGTTCGTTTAGCCTTATTAAGACAAGATTCCATGAACGCAGATCGCAGATGGGTAACACAGCTCACTTCCAATACCGTTGATATTTTTCAATTCGGTATCGATGTATTCCGGACTGGCGATCCTAAGAGCGCGGAGAAACATTGAGGAAAATATTGCCTTCTTAATAGGGATGTCATGTCCAGAGTAAAAGTGTACGTAGGACAAATTGTTTGTTTTTTCCGATAGATACTAAACTTAAAACCTGGGCTATCCCAATGTACACGCACATCCAAAAACGGGATTGAGTTGTCTTGTTCCACTTCTAAAGTAAACTTAAAGGAGGGGACTTGATCATTTAACTGCAGGAGGAAGTCATCCAGGTCACGATTCATGGGCCAGATACACAAAATATCGTCGACGTACCGCAACCATGGGATGCCAACCCCCAGGATTCTCGGAATGTAAGTAATTTAAAAAAACTCCATATAAATATTGGAGAGGAGGGGCGACAAAGGGTTGCCCATGGCCATCCCAAAAACTTGTTGATAATGCTCGCCATTGAAAGTGAATTTACAATCCTTGATACAAAGCTTAATAAGTTCCAAAACAATGTGTGCAGGTAGTGGCAGATCATACTTATGTAATTCTCGGGCGAGAAAGTCAAGCATATCGTCCATCGGCACTTTTGTGAACAATGAACAAACGTCAAAACTAATCAATCTATCGTTGGTATCAGTGCGAACATTATTCAATTTTTCAGTAAGATCCATGGAATTTTTTACATGTGAATCAGAGATAGTTCCAAGAATGGGGGACAAGACATTGACAAGCTATTTGGAGAGTTTATAGGTAATAGAGTCCACCGAGCTAGTAATAGGACGCATAGGGTTGCCAGGTTTGTGGGTTTTAATAAGACCATAAAGGTAAGGAAGAGAAGGTGAAGTGGACAAGAAAAGGGGAATTAAGTCCTTATGATCTTTGAGAATGCGTTTCAAGCCACGATTGAATGATTTGATGACATCATCCTGCGGGTTCTTCCGAAGTTTCACGTATGTGGCGGGGTCCTGAAGCAGCTCGTTCATCTTTCCAATGTAGTCCACTTTGTCCATAATGACTATGGTGTTGGCCTTGTCTGCTTTAGTAATGTGGAGCTCATTATCTTTTTTTAATTGTGAAAGGCTATTGCGAAAACGTTTAGGAAAGTTATCTTCGTAAGTAATATTCGCAGCACCATAGACAAGGCCTTTAACTATGTTAACCAAAGACTGAGGAAGGTTACACTGTTTTTCAAAACAAGCAAGTCTATGACAAATTTGTAAAGCAGTAGGTTTTTTAACAATAAAAAAGGACATACCAAATCCAAGGGCACTTTCTGTATCGTCACCTATGTTTTTCGAAGAAAGGTTCACAACACATTTTGAGCTTGCTTTTTTACTCCACTGACTATTTCGAATGAGATTTAATTTTACGACCCAGAATGTTACGAAGTGAAGAACTTCTCCGACGCAACTCGTTGTAAATTTCATCAAACAAAGGTTGGATCCACGGTTGGGGAATAACGGTAAACAAGCCATTTGAATTTATGTTGAATTTCGGGCAAAGTGCTAAAATTGTTAGTTTTCCGTACAAATGTGTTTGCTCCTCCCACAATTTTTATTTCTATACTTACTATATATATATATATATATATATATATACTGTATATATATTTTTGTAACCTATATATTGTCTTGAACTCTCCTTTTACTTCAGTGTTCCTGAGGATGTCATTAGACGAAAGCGCTTGGGCACCACTTTGTGTTTCTTTTCCCTTCGTGGTTTTATTCATCATATATATATATATATATAATAAGTACATAATTAAAAATAAATAAAGCTGTTATAATAATTAAACATTTAGTCAGGTCTATTCAGGGGGATTGATATCGCTCTGGAAATAAAAAAAGTACATGGGAATATCCCAATATATACATAGATATGTATACAGCGCTCTAAGTGGCACATCAATATATATATATATATATATATATATATATATATATATATATATATATGCGCCTCGGTGGTGTAATGGTTAGCGTCGCTGACTACGAATTCATCGGCCCCGGGTTCGAGACCCGACGGCAGCCGGCGCGCAGCAAAACCAAGCTGTTCATCCTTCCACACAATAAACATTTAGTCAGGTCTATTCAGGGGGATTGATATCGCTCTGGAAATAAAAAAAGTACATGGGAATATCCCAATATATACATATGAAAAGAAGGATCAACACAACGGCAAACATTTTCATTTATTTGTACATCAGACGTTTCGACAAATCTTTTGTCATCATCAGTGAGTTAAGTCTTAAAACCTTAAAACAAAATTGAAAAGTGAAAGTTACATCAATACAATATTAAGACCATTAAAATTAAAACCTTAAAGCAAAATGAAAATTGCATCAATACAAAATTAAAAACATTTAAATTTCATCACTATAAAAACTAAAATTAAATTAAATTTCATCACTATAAAAACTAAAATTAAATTACCTCAATAGGTAAATACACAATGTTTACATCCACCTCCATACTTGGCAAAGTCTAAGTGAACACTAGGTGGTCAGAGGATTAGGAAGGGTATATCTGTGAAACACGGTTGGTTGTCAAAAGAGTCGTAATTTGTAGGATGAGCTATTATTATTAAGGGAGGGTTTGTTTCTATAGATGTACAAAGATTCTAAAATTCGGAGTTCTGTAAGGTTATTGGATCTAGTTAAAATTTCAAACTGAGTTTTGTGAAGGGGATGGTCGTTTTCATCACTGTGGTTTCTAATTGCGGATTGTGGAGGGCTACTGAGGGGACGGTTGGTACGGACTGACAAGCCCAAATGTTGAGAAAGGCGCACCTCCAGTTGGAGTTGAGTGCTGCCAATATACGCAGCCTTACAGCTGTCGCACGTGTATTTGTAAACAACATTGGGGCATACAGTTTTGGGGAATTCATCTTTGAACTTTAAAAAATTTGATAATTTAAGTGGGTTGACGAAGGCGAATCTAAAATTTATTTGGGGATAACTAGACTTGAGTAGTTTGGACAATTCACCTCGAATACGCAATGATAAATAACCATAAAAAGGTAATTTAATATATCTGGTTTCTTTTTGTACTGTAGTTACGGGGAGTTTAGTATCAAAAGTGTTATTTAAAAATTTCTTTAATTGGTTATCGAATAGATGAGAAGGGTAGTAATTGTTAATAAAGTACTGTTTTAAAAATTTAAATTCTTCGTTTAACGAAAAGTAATCCGAACAAATACGGTAACTTCTTGTTAATAATGTTACTATAGCACTAATCTTATATTTATAAAACATACAACTTAAATAATTGGTTCCCAAGCCAGTAAAAGTTTGTTTCCGAAATAGTGAAGTATGGAACTTATTATGGGCCCGTTTAACTAAAACATCCAGGAAAGGTAAACTATTATTTGTTTCGTTTTCACACGTGTACTTAATATTACTATGTTGTTTATTAAGATAATCAAGAAAAAGTTTTACGTGTGAAGGATGGTTAAATATTAAGAAAGTGTCATCCACGTATCTTCTGTAATATATGGGTTTAAAACTACTAGGACAATTTTTCAACCAAATTTCTTCGTAATGGCAAAGAAATGCATTTGCTAGTGTTGGGCTTAACGGGGAACCCATAGCTACCCCATCAATTTGGCTGTAAAGGTTGCTATTAAATAAGAAAAGATTATCAAAACACACTATTTCGAGAAGGTTTTTAAATTGAGTCTGAGTGAGGCCATTAATAAGAGTATTATCAGTAGTGAATAACTTATTTAGTATGATATTTAATGTTTCTTTTAACGGGACATTAGTAAACAATGATGAGACATCAAAACTGGCCATAGTAAGAGAATCGGCATGATTGATCTCTTTTATCTCTTTAGCAAAATCAAACGAGTTGTTAATAGAATAATCATTAAAGGTGAGTTTTGAAAGCAAGGGAACGAAGAATTTGGCTAAGTTATAATTGAATGTACCACATGCCGAAAGAATAGGTCTTAGTGGGAAATTTGGCTTGTGGACTTTAGGTAAACCATATAGAATTCCTGGATTAGAACCAGAAGCAAATAAAAAATTGTATGTATTGTCAGCAATAATATTACTATTTTTTAATTTACGCAAACACCTATTAAGTTTATCTTCGAGTTTTAGTAATTTAGACAGAACATTCTCTTTTACCCTTTTAAATTTAGACGTATCCGACAAAATTGTCTCCATTCTATTTATGTAAACTGTTGAATCAATCAGCACTACTCCTTTACCCTTATCCGGTTTTGTAATGATGACAGAGTTATCCTTTTTCAAATTATTAAGAATTTTAAAATCTTGCTTATTAAAGAGGGGAGAAAACACCTTATGGGGTTTAAAATTGTAAAAATTCTTAAAAGAGATGCTCTCCACTTGTTTTACCAAGTTATGAAACGAGAAATTTGGTCGGATCTCACAATTCTTAATATTCATGAGAAGATTTTCAAAGCCAGAGAAAAATTTATAAAAATTTAGTTTATAATGAGGTAGATCAAAATTTAAGCCTAACGACAATATTTCTTTCTCTCTAATACTTAAAACTTTATTAGAGAAATTACAAATAAAATTATCTGGATTATTAAAAAACGACTGAGTGATTCCCAATTTTTCCAATTTGGCAGCATGTATCCTTTTATGTCTGTTGACAGTTTTATCACAGCAAGTTTGAAATTTAGTAACTAAACAATGATAATCAATATAAGACACCCTAGATTTTAGACCAAACAGAGAATTTTTATATTTCAGCTTGAGAAAACTCACTGTTTTAGTTTTCGATTGAAGCTCCAAATTTAATAATTTATGTAGCCATGATTTATATAGTTTGGAGTTATGGAGGCGTTTATTATAAAGTTTAAATCTAAGGAAATTAGGCACAATATTATAACTTTTGCACTTAGACAAGAAACTCTCATCACAGATAGCCTTGTTCAGTTTCAAATAGACTCTTTCACATTGTCTGTAATAGTTCAATGTCGATCGGCCATATCTCTGGGTTAATATCAAAGCTATTGACTTCTCCTTAGGGAACCGGAGCTTACAGATGAAAAGAAGGATCAACACAACGGCAAACATTTTCATTTATTTGTACATCAGACGTTTCGACAAATCTTTTGTCATCATCAGTGAGTTAAGTCTTAAAACCTTAAAACAAAATTGAAAAGTGAAAGTTACATCAATACAATATTAAGACCATTAAAATTAAAACCTTAAAGCAAAATGAAAATTGCATCAATACAAAATTAAAAACATTTAAATTTCATCACTATAAAAACTAAAATTAAATTAAATTTCATCACTATAAAAACTAAAATTAAATTACCTCAATAGGTAAATACACAATGTTTACATCCACCTCCATACTTGGCAAAGTCTAAGTGAACACTAGGTGGTCAGAGGATTAGGAAGGGTATATCTGTGAAACACGGTTGGTTGTCAAAAGAGTCGTAATTTGTAGGATGAGCTATTATTATTAAGGGAGGGTTTGTTTCTATAGATGTACAAAGATTCTAAAATTCGGAGTTCTGTAAGGTTATTGGATCTAGTTAAAATTTCAAACTGAGTTTTGTGAAGGGGATGGTCGTTTTCATCACTGTGGTTTCTAATTGCGGATTGTGGAGGGCTACTGAGGGACGGTTGGTACGGACTGACAAGCCCAAATGTTGAGAAAGGCGCACCTCCAGTTGGAGTTGAGTGCTGCCAATATACGCAGCCTTACAGCTGTCGCACGTGTATTTGTAAACAACATTGGGGCATACAGTTTTGGGGAATTCATCTTTGAACTTTAAAAAATTTGATAATTTAAGTGGGTTGACGAAGGCGAATCTAAAATTTATTTGGGGATAACTAGACTTGAGTAGTTTGGACAATTCACCTCGAATACGCAATGATAAATAACCATAAAAAGGTAATTTAATATATCTGGTTTCTTTTTGTACTGTAGTTACGGGGAGTTTAGTATCAAAAGTGTTATTTAAAAACTTCTTTAATTGGTTATCGAATAGATGAGAAGGGTAGTAATTGTTAATAAAGTACTGTTTTAAAAATTTAAATTCTTCGTTTAACGAAAAGTAATCCGAACAAATACGGTAACTTCTTGTTAATAATGTTACTATAGCACTAATCTTATATTTATAAAACATACAACTTAAATAATTGGTTCCCAAGCCAGTAAAAGTTTGTTTCCGAAATAGTGAAGTATGGAACTTATTATGGGCCCGTTTAACTAAAACATCCAGGAAAGGTAAACTATTATTTGTTTCGTTTTCACACGTGTACTTAATATTACTATGTTGTTTATTAAGATAATCAAGAAAAAGTTTCACGTGTGAGGGATGGTTAAATATTAAGAAAGTGTCATCCACGTATCTTCTGTAATAATGGGTTTAAAACTACTAGGACAATTTTTCAACCAAATTTCTTCGTAATGGCAAAGAAATGCATTTGCTAGTGTTGGGCTTAACGGGGAACCCATAGCTACCCCATCAATTTGGCTGTAAAGGTTGCTATTAAATAGAAAAGATTATCAAAACACACTATTTCGAGAAGGTTTTTAAATTGAGTCTGAGTGAGGCCATTAATAAGAGTATTATCAGTAGTGAATAACTTATTTAGTATGATATTTAATGTTTCTTTTAACGGGACATTAGTAAACAATGATGAGACATCAAAACTGGCCATAGTAAGAGAATCGGCATGATTGATCTCTTTTATCTCTTTAGCAAAATCAAACGAGTTGTTAATAGAATAATCATTAAAGGTGAGTTTTGAAAGCAAGGGAACGAAGAATTTGGCTAAGTTATAATTGAATGTACCACATGCCGAAAGAATAGGTCTTAGTGGGAAATTTGGCTTGTGGACTTTAGGTAAACCATATAGAATTCCTGGATTAGAACCAGAAGCAAATAAAAAATTGTATGTATTGTCAGCAATAATATTACTATTTTTTAATTTACGCAAACACCTATTAAGTTTATCTTCGAGTTTTAGTAATTTAGACAGAACATTCTCTTTTACCCTTTTAAATTTAGACGTATCCGACAAAATTGTCTCCATTCTATTTATGTAAACTGTTGAATCAACTTAGCCAAATTCTTCGTTCCCTTGCTTTCAAAACTCACCTTTAATGATTATTCTATTAACAACTCGTTTGATTTTGCTAAAGAGATAAAAGAGATCAATCATGCCGATTCTCTTACTATGGCCAGTTTTGATGTCTCATCATTGTTTACTAATGTCCCGTTAAAAGAAACATTAAATATCATACTAAATAAGTTATTCACTACTGATAATACTCTTATTAATGGCCTCACTCAGACTCAATTTAAAAACCTTCTCGAAATAGTGTGTTTTGATAATCTTTTCTTATTTAATAGCAACCTTTACAGCCAAATTGATGGGGTAGCTATGGGTTCCCCGTTAAGCCCAACACTAGCAAATGCATTTCTTTGCCATTACGAAGAAATTTGGTTGAAAAATTGTCCTAGTAGTTTTAAACCCATATATTACAGAAGATACGTGGATGACACTTTCTTAATATTTAACCATCCCTCACACGTGAAACTTTTTCTTGATTATCTTAATAAACAACATAGTAATATTAAGTACACGTGTGAAAACGAAACAAATAATAGTTTACCTTTCCTGGATGTTTTAGTTAAACGGGCCCATAATAAGTTCCATACTTCACTATTTCGGAAACAAACTTTTACTGGCTTGGGAACCAATTATTTAAGTTGTATGTTTTATAAATATAAGATTAGTGCTATAGTAACATTATTAACAAGAAGTTACCGTATTTGTTCGGATTACTTTTCGTTAAACGAAGAATTTAAATTTTTAAAACAGTACTTTATTAACAATTACTACCCTTCTCATCTATTCGATAACCAATTAAAGAAGTTTTTAAATAACACTTTTGATACTAAACTCCCCGTAACTACAGTACAAAAAGAAACCAGATATATTAAATTACCTTTTTATGGTTATTTATCATTGCGTATTCGAGGTGAATTGTCCAAACTACTCAAGTCTAGTTATCCCCAAATAAATTTTAGATTCGCCTTCGTCAACCCACTTAAATTATCAAATTTTTTAAAGTTCAAAGATGAATTCCCCAAAACTGTATGCCCCAATGTTGTTTACAAATACACGTGCGACAGCTGTAAGGCTGCGTATATTGGCAGCACTCAACTCCAACTGGAGGTGCGCCTTTCTCAACATTTGGGCTTGTCAGTCCGTACCAACCGTCCCCTCAGTAGCCCTCCACAATCCGCAATTAGAAACCACAGTGATGAAAACGACCATCCCCTTCACAAAACTCAGTTTGAAATTTTAACTAGATCCAATAACCTTACAGAACTCCGAATTTTAGAATCTTTGTACATCTATAGAAACAAACCCTCCCTTAATAATAATAGCTCATCCTACAAATTACGACTCTTTTGACAACCAACCGTGTTTCACAGATATACCCTTCCTAATCCTCTGACCACCCAGTGTTCACTTAGACTTTGCCAAGTATGGAGGTGGATGTAAACATTGTGTATTTACCTATTGAGGTAATTTAATTTTAGTTTTTATAGTGATGAAATTTAATTTAATTTTAGTTTTTATAGTGATGAAATTTAAATGTTTTTAATTTTGTATTGATGCAATTTTCATTTTGCTTTAAGGTTTTAATTTTAATGGTCTTAATATTGTATTGATGTAACTTTCACTTTTCAATTTTGTTTTAAGGTTTTAAGACTTAACTCACTGATGATGACAAAAGATTTGTCGAAACGTCTGATGTACAAATAAATGAAAATGTTTGCCGTTGTGTTGATCCTTCTTTTCATCTGTAAGCTCCGGTTCCCTTCGGTGGCCTAGTGGTTAAGACGCTGGGCTCCTGATGGGGCGTGGTTCGGATTCCAGGTTAAACTGTAGGTCTAAGGTGGAGTAAAAAGCTTGACCTTCGTCAGAATGAACAACTCGGGCGGAAGCTAGCCAAAGGTATATACTGTACATGATACACACAGACCGTGCATGGAAAATTAAATCATCTATAGTCCGAATGAGTAATGGTAAATGACAAACACTATATTTTTTTCTTTTTCATGATGTTAGCCCGACATGGGCAACGGGTCACTCACAAAGAGGTCCCAAAAATATAGCTTCTGAGTTCAATCCCATCATGAAACGCGCATGTTATGTGCCTTGAAAAGTGGACGCTCAATTTTGCCAGTTGAGGTTTAACTTTTGGTTTATGGCTAAAAATACAATAGTTACCCTTTTTTCTTTGATGTATTCAATCCGACGCGAATGCAACGATTCTTTTGCTTATATTGAGGTCCTGGATATAGTAGGCTAGGTGTGGCTGTAACCCCTAGATCATGTTCCAAAGCTGGATCCTATCTGCTTTGCAGATAGCTGGTGAGGGAAGCTATATTTTTGGAGCCTCTTTGCGAGTGACCCGTTGCCCACATCGGGCTAACATCATGCAAAACAAAAAACTATAGTGTTTGTCATTTATCATTACTTATTCAGACTACAGAGGATTTAATTTTCCCAGAAGAGTTCCTTGTTCCATTCACGGTCTGTGTATCATGAAAAAAACCATAGGGGGACCATTCTGAGTTCAATCCCATACACACACACACACACACACACACACACACATATATATATATATATATATATATATATATAACCTTTGGTTAGCTTCCGCCCGAATTGTTCATTCTGACGAAGGTCAAGATTTTCACTCGACCTTAGACCCACAGTTTAATGTGGAATCCGAACCACGCCTCACCAGCAGCCAGCATCTTAACCACTAGGCCAATCAGGGTACACATTTGTCTACCAACCACTTTATTTTGTGGAAGGATGAACAGCTGGGTTTTGCTGCGCGCCGGCTGCCGTCACAGGGTCTCGATCCTGGGACCGATGGATTCGTAGTCAGCGACGCTAACTACTACACCACCGAGGCGTATATATATATGAAAATTATTTCACGAAAGTAACACGTGAAAAATATTTATGATGAATAAAACCACGAAGGAAAGGAAACACAAAATGGTGCTCAAGCGCTTTCGTCTAATGACATCCTCAGGAACACTGAGGATGTCATTAGACGAAAGCGCTTGAGCACCATTTTGTGTTTCCTTTCCTTCGTGGTTTTATTCATCATATATAATATATATATATATATATATGTGTGTATGCATACACTAAGCAAGGACGAGTGCTGTGGTTCTTGACTGACAGCCAGCTGCCACAGGCCCCAGCAGTTCATTTCAAGAAGTCGTGGTAATAGGATTTTAGTTATTCACTATACATACACACAAACATATATACATCTCTCTCTCTCTTCTGAACAAATACTTGAGCTTTATTACCTTTTAATTACATGTACACAAACATACACACATACATAATACATACATACATATATACATGCTAGGTTAGGTAATCTCACCCTCCTTACATACAGGCTCTCTCTCTCTCTCTCTCTCTCTCTCTCTCTCTCACTTTCTCTCTCTCTCTCTCTCTCTCTCTCTCTCTTTTGAGTCCCCCACTCGGCGTTTGTGCGATCACCTACGCCTCTTTATTCCCACTCTACATTAATAAATATGAATCTTAGCGGCCACCTCCCCTAACACACCTTCCCCCACTCTACATTTTTTGCATCCCTACCCCCCCTTTCCCCACGCAACATTTTTGCATCCCCTACCCCACTTCTCCACTAGCTCAACCAACCCCCTTCTACCCACTCCACTTTTTTGCATCCCTACCCCCCTTCTCCCCCCCCTCACCCTACCCCCATTCTCCCCACTCTACATTTTTTCAACCTTACTACTGCACCAAATGGCAACTTTTCTAATTATAGTAAATTGAAACAATGAATTTTTTTTTAGCTCTATATACGATCACTCCACCCAAACATCCATACACAAAGAATGCTGCACATATAAAACACATGAATTCAAATGAAAGTGCCAAACAGCAAACATTACACTTCACACTGCACCGAGTGAAAAGCCGTACAGGCGACACGTGCTTTATAAAGACAGTGTTCCCATTTAGTGTTTCAGTCAGTATTGCCAGATACCAACATATTTTTTTAATTAAATTGAGAGTAACATTAATGTGAAAATGCATATTTGCCGCAAAGTCCTAGAATTTAATGATAAAGGAGCTTAACATGCATGGGTGTAGAAAAAATTGGAATTAGAGACAAATCCATAATAATTTTTCGAGTACTGTATACCGAAAATTGTGTTAGAATCTTCTCTCAGTGGCTTTGTTAATAGTCCGGTAGCACACACCCTGATTTTACTAGAACCCTGCATTGTTTGTTATAAAGCAAATTTTTACATATTTTGAAAGCTTATATCACCCCATTCAAGAATCCATCGGGTGTACACCTTTCCCCCGCTTGGCTTTTTCAATATGGCCGCCATTTTCCAAGATGGCCTGCGAAACTGAAAAATCCCATATCCTGGTCAATACTTGATGGATTTTAATGATCTTGGTGTCATTTCTAGGGGTTTTTAGGATGATGAGTCGATCTGGAGAGGTTGCAGATACTTTGGGAGTCGTGGAGATATTTTGGTGATCTTACTGTCGTTTTTATGGTTTTGGGCGAGACTGAGTAGTTCTATAGGGTTTAAAAAGAAATCAGGGATTATTTTCCCCATGTTAAGGTGAATTCCAATATGTCTAATTATTCCTCTTATTTTTTCAGGTTGTTGAGATTATTGCTGATGGTGCTGCCCACCTGGTGGTTTGATGATGTCTTGGTTGTGCTGATTCCAAAATTGTTTTTTGACAGCTGAATATGGAGAATACTGTATACCAGGTGAGCATTGTTTAGTTTTCATTTGCTGAGGATAAATTATTTCAATGCGATTTGTACTCTGAAGAATGGGTAAACAAAATTCTTATTTTTCAGGTTCTACAAAAGCTGCAGACGAATGTTTCTTCAAGGATTTCCTGCGTAGCTGTCCTGGAGGTCAGAAAGGTCTTTCAAATTGTGGGAGGATTCAGAAAATCATAGAGAGCAGCGACATCAGAGGGCAGCCAGATGTTCGAGCAAGACTAGAGCCTCTCTTGGAAGATGGAGCAAAAATCCTTTGTTGTCACAAGAACTGTGTTTCCACTTATGTGTCCAAGCGGAATTTATCAGCATTCATGAAAAAGAGAGAATGTGATACCCCTACAGTGGAGCCAAAAAGACTACGTAGTGCTGTTCTCAGTGAAGGCCCAGTATATGACCCTAAAAAACACTGTCTCTTTTGTTTGAAAGTCAGTGAGTGTATATTACCCGAGAAATATGACATCAAAGTTCCGGTGCAATACCGCATTCCAGCATCTAGGTTTATGACCGATAAGCTTGGTGATAAAAAAACAAATTACAAAGATGTGTTGATAGAAAAGTGTAAACTGAAAAATGATGAGCAGGGACAAGTTGTACTCAGTAGGTTGTTGGGCATGAAAGGAGATTTACCGGCTGAAGAAGCCCGATACCATAAAGATTGTATGTCTACCTTTCATGTTGAGGTTGAGAGAGCTTGCCAGAATAAGTCAAGGGTTGAACCTGAAGACCGCCCCTTCATTGCTTTGTGTGTAGAATTGTCGAAGGACAAAATGAAACCATGGAATTCAATTGAAGTAGAGAAGCTTTACAAAGAGTTAGGTGGTGAGAAGTTGTCACGTAGGTCGCTCATTGTAAAAGTTAAAGATTACTTCAAAGACGAAATTGTAGACTTACATGGGGATGGTATCGCTACGTTGTTAGTTTTCAAAAACTATGCTGCCTCATACCTGAATATTGCAAAAGATTGTGAGGAATCTGTTGATATTGATGAGTGTGTGAAGAAGCTGGGCAAGCAAATCGCGAGTGAGTGCAAAAAGAACAAGGAAGAATTCACTTCTTATCGTACTCACATAGACAAATATATTGCTTCCGAATGTATGAGTGATGTTCTTATGCAATTGCTTACTCGTGTAAGTTCGAAATTCTCTGACTCCCTGCAATCCATAATGGTTGGAAACATTGTAGCAAGTGTTGTTACAAATCAGCCTACTCCACTCCAAATAGCACTGGGTGTTCTCATAGGTGACCATAAGCAAATCATTAAAGAGTTGTACAAGTACAATGTAACTTGTTCTTATGATGAAGTGCGGCGTTTTATGCGCTCAGCTGCTGTTGTTGCAGCAAGAGATGCTGTGTGGTCGGGTTTGAATGATGCTGCACTTGCTGGTCTTGTGCAAGTTATAATTGACAACTTTGATGCAGTTATTCACTCCCAAAATTGTAGATTAAACTGTCACAACCTTGCAGCTATTGTAACACAGCCCAGATCACTTGAAAACGACAGTGCGAAGGTCATTCCTAGACTATCAAAACAAGAAATGTCAGTTCCCATAAATTGTGAGCTGGAAGTTGTGCCATACACTGGTCCGAAAAAACCTCCTATGCCCATGGAGGCAACCTGCTCATTTGAGCCTTCTGAGAAGCTTACAAGAGCAGCCGAAGTGTCACTTCACCGTGCAGAAGAGCTAGATCTGGAGTTCTTCAGACGGATACTGTTTGTCGCTGGCACCCCTGAGTACAATGGCTTCAACACCCGCCATTGTAGAGAGGCGGGAATGATGCCAGCTAAGAAGTCGGCCATCAAGTATATGCCACTCATTAATATGAAGCCAGCGGACCACAACACTGTCAACACTGCAATCAACAATGGCATTAAAGTGACGAGGGAGTCCAACCAAAGTGTTTTGGTCATCACAGCAGATCAACAGATCTACAAGGTTATAGTGGACATCCTGTTCCATACACGAAGTCTTCTGACTGATGTGGTTGCCATCCTTGGTGGAATGCACTTGGTGATGGACTTCATAGGTGCGATTGGCAGTCTAGCAGCGGGAAGTGGCCTGAAAGAAGTTCTCTGTGGCACATTCGGATCAGTGGATAAAATGCTAGAAGGAAAAAAGTACCCTCAAAATGCCCGTGCACTTCGCATGCTGACTGAAGAAGCTCTCAGACCTGTATTCTTGAAGTATGGTGAGCGTATCAATACCATGGCTGACTTGATGCAAGTCCTTGAAGAACTGGCCTCTGCTAGCAGAACAACTCGTATGTGGGTTGACATCATCATCAAGCCAACTTTTCTCATTATGAAATACACGCGCAGTACACATGAAGGTGATTATGCTCTGGCCATTCAAACAGCTGAAAATATGTTGCCATATTTCTTCGCTGCTGGGCATCACAACTACAGTAGATATGGCCTCTTCTTCGTTCGATCTATGACGTGGTTACCTGAAGAAGTCTTAGATGCATTTATGAGAGGAGAGGGTTCTATGCATCACATGGATGGACTCTGGAATGGGGTGCCAACCGACCAGTTCCTGGAGAGTACCTGGATGCGTCGTGGGAAGGGCCCTAGTGGTGTCATTGGTAACACCCAAAATCCACAAGTGATGGCCACGTGGGTATACAGCCTCAATGCTCGTGTGAGTCTGACTGCTGACCTCCTAGATATGAGTGAGCACCTAGAAACATTCCATCTGTACCACAAAGAGGAGGCAGGAGGTCGCATCAAACATGATGGAGAAGATCGCCAATCACTTCATGATTCCCTTTCTAAGTGCATGGACCCAATGGATCCAGAGTCACATCCAGGAGGCAACTTATACAATATTCAGACAGGGCAGCTTGCATCTCCAGATGCCAATGCCGATAGAGCTGTTAGTATTGGAAAGACGCAACTGGCACAGTACGAGTCATCATGGCCACAAGGCTTTTATGGCACCATTTCCAAACATGTCATCACCTTTGCAAGTAAAACGAAACATATCAAGGTGGGTGCCCACTTGGTTATGGACCAAGAAGCGATTTATGCACGCGTCATCGGTTTGCTGATGAGCGAACGCGAACTTGACTTGACCCATGTATTCTCAACAGAGCTTGCGGCATACCCACCCGCACTGTTCCAACCAGATGGCTTAATGAGAACTGCAGCTAAGTCCGCATTGAAGCAGAACTTGGGAGTGGAAACATCCTCTCGAACATGGGGTCGACCAACAGTTGTTATCATGGATGTGTCAGCTGTTTTGTGGACAGTCGACTGGCCTGCTAGTGGCACAGTTGCTACATTTATCCAAACCTTCAAAGTATGGCTACCGAAACATCTTTCTCATGCATCTGTAGTACTAGCTTTTGATCGCTACTATGATTTCTCTCCGAAATCAAGCACTCGGGCAATGAGAAGCAAGAGCAGCAGAGTTCACAAGCTGGACCTCAACACCCCATTGCCTACAAGAGACGCTGTTCTCACGTGCACCGCGAACAAGGAGCAACTAAACAGGCTGCTCTGTGAGCAAATCCTTGCTGACAGTGAGTATCTCGCAACTGTAACCCAAGACCATGAGCTAGTGCTTGCAGGATGGCAGACCATACCGACTTCCATTGTGCGAGGCAGGAGTCGAGCAGCATTGGAGCTCTCATCATCTCATGAAGAGGCTGACGTGATAATAACACAACACGCTATCGCACAAGCTGAGAAAGATTCTGATGCCCGCATCTCCATCATTTGTGATGACACAGACGTGTTTGCCATGCTGACTCACTTCTATGAATTTAAGAAACTAGGCTGTCCCATGATTATGGAGTCTCCAGTGCGTGGCAGAAAATCAGTGGACATCCGAGCAACTGTAACCCAGCACAAAGACATCATCCCACAAATCCTCAAACTACACGCTTTGAGTGGTTGTGACACAGTTGCAGCAATACATGGCATCGGCAAAGCCACTGCCATTGCCACAGCCAAGAAGGGTCGGAAGCTAGACAAGCTGGGGTCCCTTTGCATGCTTTGACCATATCGAGAAAGAGGCAACAGCGTTCATTGTTGCATGCTATGGGGATAAGAAATCCTCATCTCTTACTGAGTGTCGTCAGCGAGTATGGGCTCAGAAGACAGGGAAGTCGGGAACTGCTGCACCCAAACTATGTTCTCTACCACCAACAACTGAAGCTTTCCATCAAAATGTGCTCAGAGCCCACTACACTGTGGCGAACTGGCTCGATGCACTAAAGTGTGACCCACCACCACTTGATCCTGTGCATTATGGGTGGGAGAGAGACGAAACAAACAGAGTTCTCATCCCAAAAACAGTTGGTGAAGGAGTGTGCTTAGCACCAGATGAAGTTCTGAAGCTAATCAGATGTGGGTGTGAATCACAATCAGCATGCAGGGGGAGTCGCTGCGGCTGCATGGGACGCGGAATCCCTTGCACAATGTTCTGTGCATGTGGCAGCGGCTTGGATTGCAACAATCCATTGACCCAAAACGCAAACGAAGAGCAGACTGATGATCCTGACGATCCTGACACAACCATGTCTTTTGATATTTGCCCCAATAAATAGTTACCTAATGTGAATAACTGCATTAAAGTTGTCAATGCCAATACCCCAGCTAGGTGTGAGCTTTGTTTTGCTTACGAGGTCATATCTTGTAGCTTTGCAACCTTCCATAGAATGCATGTGCCCTGCACTTCAGGATAAATTGTGGTTTATATCCGAATATCCATATCCATATAATGTGGGTTATGTCATTTAAGCATTATGATCTGGTTTTATCTGCAGAAAAGATGCTAAATGCTCAGCAGTTAGCTAGATTGTAGAAACTGTCACTGAAATAAAGCAAATACAGTTCTGTCAACTGTGGCATTATCATATTTCAAGGCCAAACTTTAACCTCAAAGGACCTTGACTTGAGCCATGGAGTTGCAAAGTGATATCCTACTGTTATCATGTGCCTATAAAACTACTCAGTGTCGCCCAAAACCATAAAAACGACAGTAAGATCAACAAAATATCTTCACGACTGCCCGGGATATGGGATATTCCTTATTTCGGGGGGGCGTTTGATCTCCAATGACCTTGAGTATTGACGAATGTGGGTCAAAACGACTCCCAAAGTATCTGCAACCCCTCCAGATCGACTCATCATCCTAAAAAATCCCTAGAAATGACACCAAGATCATCAAAATCCATCAAGTACTGACCAGGATATGGGACTTTTCAGTTTCGCCGGCCATATTGAAAAAGCCAAGCGGGGGTCAGGTGTACACCCGATGGATGCTTGAATAGGGTGGTATAAGCTTTCAAAATATGTCAAGATTTGCTTTATAACAAACAATGCAGGGTTCCCACCCCTACAACCGGACTACGAAGAGTGAGAATTTATTTTGGCAATTACAGTGTTTGTAATTCAAAAGGATCGACTTTAGAGGACCCTGGGATAAGAGAATATCTTTGTCTTCTCATTTGAGCCTTCCTCTCTTCAGAGAACGTAGTCTTAAATAGAGAAAAATAATTTCCCGATACGTTACAACACGAATCGGGGAACCTTCAGAGAATTTTGCAAGCTTCACAGAACCCTCCGATCCCCTACAAGAAGAAATCGGAGAGTAATATAAGAGAAACTATTTCGATTCCCTATACGGTACCAGCTACTCCAGAATAACAAATCCGTTGCTGCCACCTAACCAGAACCCCCGTCAACTTCGAACCTCCCAAGGCCATAGATGGAAGGGTTAGCAACTGGCGACCTCTGCAACCAGGATTCTTCCAGTCTTCTAGACACCGGAACTAGAACCAACATTGTAATTGTGGCTACATCAGTTCACCGGTGTGTCACGACTCCAAGTTCTCCACGCCCATTCTTCGGCCAGGAACAAGTGGCCAGCAAGACACGTCTTCAGGACACGTCTTCAAGGATTTCGCCGTAGGAATCTTGTTAAGTACAGATCCCTTTTTCAGTTTAATTACTGAACATTTGAGATGTCAGTATAATTAACAGTTAATAATTAGTATCAAGCCAGAATTAATACAAAACACAGTGAGCACTCTATACACCAGTGATACACTTCTTTTTATTGTAACCTAGTTATTTCCATTATTATAGTTAGCAAAGAATAATTTTATTTAATGTGCCAATCATAATATTACCGTACATTAACGTACAACGTACATTCGAGTGAAATTTTGATTACATTTTTTTTTATAATAATTTTGTTTACAATTTTTCCAAAAAATTTCCCTAATTAAGCAATTTGTTGTGCATTTATTTGTGTATTTCTTAGTTATTTCATTTTAGTGTATTTCATAGATAGGAAAGAAGAAAGCCACTCAAGTGATCATTACCTTCACAATATAAACGATTCAGATCGTGCGCTTTCTGACATTGAAAATTCCCCTTCACCCATTTTTCCACCTACACCGCGTCCTTCAAACATATTTCCAAACACGCAGATCAAACATAAGTCAACATGTCTCAAACCGCTTCCCCAGCATACATTAACTTAGGTAGACTTGTAAAACTTCCCCATACTGTCCTAATTTTTAAGGGAACCATAGATAATAACTTCGTTGAACCGTGCGTAAGACCTTGGATTGAGTCTCTGGAACAGCTTTTCTTACGCGAAATCATCACAGATGATGATATAAAGATTAGGGAAGCTAAAAGGTTTAATGACCCTAAAGAGGGGAATGCCCATGATACAGTTACATACGTACCATCCATTAGCGATTAGAAAACTTATTAGAATTTTTCAAAGAAATAATACTCGCACAACCTTTGGCCACATTAGAAGCTATCTTCCATGCTAAATGGAAGAATCAGGAACACGAACATTTAAATAATTTTATTACACGAACACATAAACTCGTTGGAGAAGCCCTCCGAGCCGTAGAAAATGTATGCGACATTACATTCACTTCAAAGCAAAGAAACCTAATAGTAGCAGCATCCATTTACCAAAACCTACCTGTAGCACATAAAAAGAAATTTCAAGAGTGTTTAAATATTGACAAACCAGTAAGCGAAATATGATAATAAAAACCCACTCTAATAGACAGAGTTTATTTCCACAACAGTTTCGATGCCCACTGGCATCCTCTTCGGGTGGATACAGAAAAACGAATGAACCAAAAACAAGAGGGAAAACAGTCCAGGGACTATTAAGAAATTCGCACCTACTGTAGGTTAGATCCCGTTCTCCCGACACTGGAAGGGCATTTTTATTAAAGGATCCGCTTATAAGTACATTCGCACAAATTTAAAACTATCTTCTTGTTTTATACATACAGATTCTGTTATTTTTTATTTTACATAATTATTACATTTATTATTGAATTTATTACATTTAATATTGCATTATTATTTATTACAAAAATTATAAATTTATTATTACATTGATTATTACATTGTTTTTATTATACAGAAATTATAAACCGAAAAACGAATGAAAAAGGCGAGAAGGAAACAATCCAGAGACCATTAAGAAATTCGCACCTAGGCTAGATCCCGTTTCCCCGACCCCAGAAGGGCATTTTTATTAAAGGGTCCCGCTTATAAGTACCTTCGCGCAAATTAAAACTATCTTCTTGTCCTATACATACAGATTTTATTATTTTGACATAATTACTGCATTTATTATTGCACTTACATTTATTATTATTACCTTTACACTAATTATTACATTTATTTTATTACCTTTATTATTACATTTATTGCATTTATATTTATTTCCACATTTATTACTTCCATTATTACATTTACATTTACGTTTATTATTCCATTTATATTTTACCGGAAAAAAAAAAAGCCGAATGAACCAAAAGCCAGTAAAGAAACAATCAGAGACCTTTAAGAAATTCACACTTAGGTTAGAACCCGTTCACCCGACTCCGTAAGGGATTTTTTGACCAAGAATCTCATTAAAGGGTCCAACTTATAAGTACCTTCGCACAAATTAAAATTATCTTCTTGTTCTATACATACAGATTCTATTATTTTTCTTTTGCATAATTATTAGATTTATAAAGTACCTTACTTGACTCCCAATCTATAGCATGATTATTTTGGCTGGCGTGATAAAAAATGGCATAATTAGTATTACAACTTCTGAAGGCATATTTGTGTTCTTTAATACGGGTTTCAATATTTCCTCCAGTTTCTCCTACGTATACTAAATCACAACTTTTACAGGGAATGCTGTAGACACAGGCTTGTTCCTGTTTTGCAACGTTATTCCTAACCAATTTACTTTTCACGGTAGACGAATATTTGAACGCCAAAGCAAACTTAAAATCTTTCGTCAACGGTTTTACTCTTTCTAAGCCGGCAATGTAAGGGAAACTCACATATTGTTTTTGGTTAACCGAAGGTTCCCGAGGGGCATGAAAAGATTTTCTAGCTTTAAAATACACCTTTCTCATAAACCACTCAGGATATTTTAAATCCTTAAAAATGTTCCAAATCTTTGAATTTTCCGGGTCCAACAAGTGTGGGCTACAAATCCTGAGTGCTCTTAGAAACATGGAAGAAATAATTGAGCTTTTAACCACTTCATCATGATATGAAAAATAATGAATGTATGAATTACAATGAGTAGGGTTTCTATAGACCGTGAAATTGGACTTTCCGCTTTCGTTAATGACCAAAACATCTAGAAAAGGTAAATGTTTGTCGTTCTTCCATTCATATTTAAATTTAATAGAGGGAACAAGATTATTTAATGACTGAAAAAAAGTGTCAAAGTTGTTCCAATGGTCAGGCCAAAATGAGATAATATCATCTATATAACGAAACCAAATTAGATTCCTGGGACATATTGTTTGCAACAATTCCGACTCATAATATTCCATGTATAATGTACTCATATTGGGGATAAAGGGGACCCCATTCCCATGCCAAAACAAAGCAAATAAAATTCTTCACCGAAGGAGAAGGCATTATTGGTGACAGAGTTTTATCAGTTCTAAAAATAACAGATGTGGGCATGCTTAGTTGTACGTTACATGTTGGCAATTTTCTATCTGAAAAACTAAGTATATCATCAGTGGGAACTTTCGTAAACAAGGACTCAACGTCAAAACTGATCATTCTTCCCCGTTTTAAATCTAAGCACATAACTTTGTTAATAAAGTCACAGTAATTAGTGATGTGCGAGCCTGAAAATTTACCAACTAATGGGGACAATTTATCTGCAAGAAATTTAGATAACCTGTAACTAAAGGAACCCCTGTGTGAAATAATGGGACGGAGTGGTATATTAATCTTATGAGTTTTGGGTAAGCAGTAAATGTGCGGGAGTTTGGGGTTAATCTGTAGAAATCTTTTCGGGTCAATCGCCGGCACATCTTTTAATAAGTTCCTGATAGTTTTGTTGAATTCAGCAGAAAGACGCTTTAGGGGGGACGATCTCACTTTGGTGTAGGTGAATTCATCACTAAGTAACGCCTCCATTTTTTTTTTTATAATCACACTTGTCCAAAATAACCACAGTGTGAATTTCTTAAAGGTCTCTGGATTGTTTCCTTACTGGCTTTTGGTTCATTCGTTTTTTTTTTTTTTGGTAAAATGTAAATGGAATAATAAACGTAAATGTAAATGTAATAATGGAAGTAATAAATGTGGAAATAAATATAAATGCAATAAATGTAATAATAAAGGTAATAAAATAAATGTAATAATTAGTGTAAAGGTAATAATAATAAATGTAAGTGCAATAATAAATGCAGTAATTATGTCAAAATAATAGAATCTTTAGGTATAGGACAAGAAGATAGTTTTAATTTGCGCGAATGTACTTATAAGCGGGACCCTTTAATAAAAATGCCCTTCTGGGGTCGGGGGAACGGGATCTAGCCTAGGTGCGAATTTCTTAATGGTCTCTGGATTGTTTCCTTCTCGCCTTTTTCATTCGTTTTTCGGTTTATAATTTCTGTATAATAAAAAACAATGTAATAATCAATGTAATAATAAATTTATAATTTCTGTAATAAATAATAATGCAATATTAAATGTAATAAATTTAATAATAAATGCAATAATTATGTAAAAAAAAATAAAAAATAACAGAATCTGTATGTATAGAATAAGGAGATAGTTTTAAATTTGTGCGAATGTACTTATAAGCTGATCCCTTTAATAAAAATGCACTTCCAGTGTCGGGAGAGCGGGATCTAACCTAGGTGCGAATTTCTTAATAGTCCCTGGACTGTTTTCCCTTTTGTTTTTGGTTCATTCGTTTTTCTGTATCCACCCGAAGAGGATGCCAGTGGGCATCGAAACTGTTGTGGAAATAAACTCTGTCTATTAGAGTGGGTTTTTATTGTCATATTTTGACCTTCACGTAAAAAAAGTGAAGTTTTTTGCAATCAGTAAGGGAAACCATAAATTAAACAAGGGAACAATACCCAGACTTAGCAAGCCAGAACTACCAAAGAGTAGAGAGACCCCCACACACTACATCCAACAACAACCCCATAAATCTAAGCCAGTGCAGGGACCACCTCAGAAACAAGCTCCACAAACCCAGAATGCACGCACTCCTCCTGTTTTTTAATTGTGATAGTTTTGGGCACATGATGAGTCAATACAATTATTCCCCTTATTGCTCCGACTGTCATAAATATGGTCATCGCCGTGGCGACCGATAAAAATGTGCTGACAAAGCCCGTGCAGGGTACAGGCCCCACTTCCAGAGATCAAATCACCAACGTTCCCAAAAGCCCTCCAATTCTCAGAAACTAGTTAGTTTCCAGCCTCAACAGGACCACCCACCAAACAGATCACGACCACAAAGTCAACCACACTATTACCCGATGTATAGACCCCAATATAATCAGCAAGGTCGGATAGTCCGGTACGTAGATGTACCCGCTGAAGAATCAGTTTCTCCAGATTACACTTTTCAAGAAGACCTTCCAGTGTATGGTAATCTCGTAGAATATGACTCAGGTCCTCCCATAAAAGTCAGTTCAAGCTCTCTTTTTAGATCCCACTTTGGAGGCAGCAGTTCAACCTCCTCCTTCCTAAATAGCAGAAATAAACCCACATACACACATAAACTACCCATCAGGATAATAGGTGCGAACCTACTAGATTTAATAATAAATTGCAGCACAGATAACCAAGAATTAACCACTCTCCTAGGTACGGGAGTACATGCGACATTAATTAAGAAACAATGTGCAGATGAGTTACTAGAGAGTACAGATTATAAATATGAAATTAAGGCACCTTCCTACCAACTCAGAGGAGTTACAGGCACACCCATACCTACATATGGAGAAATACAGGGTGTTTATAAAGTCCCTATCTATTTCAGTGAAAATGTAGCAAAAAGGGTAACATTCAATAAAGTATAATAGAAGGCATACATTTAATGAATACTTAAGCATATGATTCTACATGAGCACCATCAGTATCTCTACAGAGTTCGAATCTGTCAGCAGCATTGTGGAACACATTTTGGAGCATGACAGGGGTTATTTTTGTAACTGCTGTTACGATACGAACACATAAATCTTGCAGATCTGTAACCCTCGTCTGATAGACGTTTGATTTGATAAAGCCCCTTGCAAAGAAATCCAAGGGCGTTACAGTAGGTCTCGAGATCGAGCCCCACAGGGCCTGTTGCCTCCACGTCCGATCTACCGATTTGGACATCGTTCATTTAGGTACTCCCAAACAATGTTTGCATAATGACAAGGTGCCCCATCTTGTTGAAAGAAGACAGTGTTTAAAATGCCATCTGAATGAAGCTGGAACATTTACGTGCTCGTATCGTAACAGCAGTTACAAAAATAACCCCTGTCGTGCTCCAAAATGTGTTCCGCAATGCTGCTGACAGATTCGAACCCTGTAGAGATACTGATGGTGCTCAAGTAGAATCATACTCTTAAGTATTCTTTAAATGTATGCCTTCTATTATATTGTTATTGAATTTCACCCTGTTTGCTACGTTTTCACTGAAATAGATACGGACTTTATAAACATGCTGGAGAATTATATTTAGAGTTGGTAACACGCTATATCTCGCAAAACGATGAATTGTGGACGCAGTCGCCACCTTTCAGAGAGATATCTTACTAGGTATGGATTTCTTCAACTGGAATCAATGGAAAATTTACCCAGCCGGAAAATTAGTTAAGTGTAGAACCCTCTCAATGAGAATAATAGATAGGTGCCGCACGTTCAGCCTAACTTGCAAAGTGCAACTTCTTACAGGAATCCCTGGTATACTTAGGATTTCTACTATCATCTACTGGAATTAAACCTCATCCATCCAAACTTGAAGCACTGGAAAGGTACTCTCTACCTAAAACCATTGACGACGCTCGTGCATTTATTGGATTTGTCAGATTCTATCGAAATTTTATCCCCCAATTTTCGAACATTGCTAAACCTATTACGAATTTGTTCCAGAAAAATGCTAAATTTAATTGGAAAACTGATCACCAACATGCTTTTCAAACTTTAATCGGTAAACTAACTTGTCATCTCATCCTCCAATATCCCGATTACACCAAACCCACTGTCATAGCCACAGGTGCTTCCTCCTATGGACTAGGAGCCGTCCTATTACAGGACGTAGATGGTGTGGAATTACCCATTGCTTATGCCAGCCAGCTTCTCTCTGGACCCCAACGGAATTATTCCACTACGGACCAAGAGGCCCTAGCGGTATATTGGGCTTTGAAAAAATTCCGAAATATCATCTACGGCTACGATATTACCATCAAAACTGACCATAAGCCACTCACTTATCTCTTCAAGGACAAGCTACTTGAAGGACGGTTGAGTAGATGGGCTTTGTTGTCCTGTTGATTCAGGACTTTGCGGTAAAAATCGTATGCAAACCAGGAAAACTTCAAGTTATTCCAGACAGATTGTCGAGACTCAAGCCGGACACTCAAGTGAAAAAGATAGAAACTCTTCTTGTGTTCGACTACGAATGTCAGCAATACTGCCAACAACAGGACCAACACACCCAGAACCTTCTGGCTCGTCTGGAACAAACGGAACCATCGAAGGTAAAAGAACAGTACAACCTAAAAGATGGGCTCGTACATTTTACGAACGAAGATGGAAATGACCTCGTGGAAATACCAAAGGATCTCGTAGATATAGTCATCGGACTTTGTCACGACTCACCTTTGTATGGCCACATGGGGCCGGATCGCACCATCAAGAGTCTTTTGGAGCGATATCATTTACCCGAAATTAACAAAAAGATACATGAATACATCACTGAATTTCCGTCTTGTTTAAAACATAAAGGCAACGTACCATCTACACCTCCCATGCATAAATATCCAGTATGCCAACGGCCCTGGCAAAGAACTGGAATGGACATACTAGGACCATTTCCCAAAACATCAAAAGGAAACCAGTATATCATTTTGTTTACGGATCACTTCTCGCGTTACAGCGAAGCAGTTGTCATTCCAAACCAGACCTCGGAAATTGTGGCAAGAGCCCTAGTGGAACGCGTCATCCAAAACCATACTACTCTTTCCATCCTAATTTCGGATAACGCCCTTAGTTTCACTTCCAAACTGTTCGAGTCACTCTGTAACATGTGTAAAATTAAAAACACACACATTATGGCATACCATCCGCAGGCAAACGGCTTAGTGGAAAGGCACAATCGGAAGATCTTAGAAGCCCTTCGCCACGTTGTCGATGCATCCCCCCGTACATGGGATGATCCCCTCCCCATGGTACAAACAGCCATCAACAACGGCTATAACGTGTCCATCGGGAACAGCCATCAACAACGGCTATAACGTGTCCATCGGGAACAGCCATCAACAACGGCTATAACGTGTCCATCGGGAACACCCCTCATTTCGTCCTGTAACCCTACGACAAAAGGATACCTTTTGATTTGCCTGACCAAATCGACCCGGCAGTTCTAACACCTTCCGAGATGGCAGAAGCAAATCAGCAACTAGTTGAACGACCTTTCAAAATATCTGACATAATCCCATGTACCATAGACAAACGAAACCAACAGATGGAGCAAGAGCAACATAGGCGTCAACCCCGTCAACGGACTATAATCGTCGGTATGCGGTGTTACATAAAGAGCGTGAGACCGCCAGATGCTCATCGTAAATTATACCCAAAATGGGATGGCCCATAGAGGATTATGAAAAACCTTTGAAAGAACTGTTACGAAATCCTCGACCTCCGAGATCATTCCAAACTAAAGATCATTCACTCTGAAAACACTACAACAGTGAAAAAAAAACGGGAATGAGATCGTCATTTTTATGGCTAATTATATGCGTAGATTACGAAAATAACATTCATTTATTTGTATCACCCACCGATTTTATGAAAATGCCCCTATTTCATTGTATCCTTTTTAGAACCACTGGTTCTCTGAACGCATCTTTTACATTTTGTTCAGTCATGCATATGCTGTGGTCGTGGTGTTCGGTTCTGTGTTTCCACTTTGATTTTATGAAAAAATTTTCATTAATCATTTAAAACAAAATTGTCAGCCATATTTTATAATAAATCGGTGCTGTAAGTGAGTATTATTGAATAACAGCTATCAAATTACGTATATTTCACCGACAACGTCTATATTGTGTGAAATTGCAAATTGATCTATCATTTTCTTATTTTACAGGTTTTTATTGATGTTATGCTACAATGCCTAGAGAATGCAAAAATTCGCCAGACAGTTTTTGTTATATTTGTGGGACAACGTTAAAACAGTCTGAAAGGAAGTTGACTTCTCATGTGAAAAAGCTTTATAAATTATATTTCGCATGCAAAGTTGGTGATCAGGACAAGCACTGGGCGCCTCATATCTGCTGTGTGAGATATACAAGCTCGTTATCTGCATGGTTCAAAGGCACCGGTCCTGGTCTGGGATTCGGTGTCCCAATGGTATGGAGAGAACCGCTGGACCATTCAACTGATTGCTATTTCTGCTTAACGAACATCATAGGTTTGAATCTTTTATTTTTCTGAATATACGTCAAATTTGGCGTTTTTAGCACATTTTAGCATATCCTACTCTGCATAATGTATTACACAATTATGCTATCTTAAGTAGTCAACAATGTCTATTGTCTCACATTACAGGTTGCAACAGAAAAGGGAAAAAGGCTATAGTCTACCCAAATCTTCGTTCTGCTATGCATCCTGTGGAACATTCTACAGATATACCCATCCCTCGTCCTCCAGCTGAAATGCCGACCGATAACACAGACTCTGACAAATCGGAATCAGAGGGCGAATGCTATGAAGCTCAAGTCGAGTCCAAGAAAGAACAACATCTCATCACGCAGCCTGAACTCAATGATTTGGTCCGTGATTTAATATTTACCAAGCAACAAAGTGAACTACTGGCCTCACGTCTACAAGAATGGAATCTGCTGGCGGAAGACGTACGAATTACAGCATTCCTAAAGCGCTCCTTGGATTTGCAGGAATATTTCACAATGAAGAACAATCTTTGCTATTGCATTGATATACATGGTCTGTCTGATGCTCTGGGTTCGTGCTATGAACCGAATCAGTGAAGATTGTTCATTGATGCATCTCTGTACAGTTGTTAAGGGTGCACTGATACACAATGGGAACACAATGCCTTCCGTTCCGATCGCTCATTCAGTCATCTTGAGAAAAACGTATGACAATGTTGCTTTTATTCTGGACTGTATAAAATACAATGAACATGAATGGCTTATCTGCGCAGATTTGAAGGTTGTGGCTATTCTCAATGGATTGCAAACTGGCTATACGAAATACATGTGTTTCCTATGCAAGTGGGATAGCCGAGCAAGGTCTGAACACTACTCACGCTCAGTATGGCCGCCGCGAGACAATTCCTCACCTGGATCTCACAATGTTATTCACGAACCACTAGTACGAAAGGAAAAGGTTACCTTGCCGCCACTTCACATAAAACTAGGGCTGATGAAACAATTTGCAAAGGCGTTTAAACAAGATAAGCCTGCCTTCAAATATCTAAAGGAAAAATTCCCAAAAATAAGTGATGCCAAGAATAAAGAAGGCATATTCGTCAGCCCTCAAATTCGCCAACTCATGCTAGACGAACACTTTGAAGCGGTGATGGATGAGGTTGAGTTGGCAGCCTGGCGTGCATTCAAAAACGTGTGCAGCGGTCTACTTGGAAAGACTAAATACGACAACTATGTTGCACTTGTGGATCAACTTATCAACTCATACCAACGTCTCGGATGTAAGATGTCAGTGAAAATTCATTTTTTGCATTCACATCTCTCATTCTTTCCGGAAAACGCATGTGCTGTTAGCGACGAACATGGGGAGAGATTCCATCAGGATATAGCCACAATGGAGAGCCGATACAAAGGGAAGTGGAGTCCAGCTATGCTGGCCGATTTCTGCTTGAATTTAAAGCGTGACCAACCAAAAGCATCACACAAACGCCAGCATAAATACAAATAATGAGTTGAAAACAGTATAATACGAGAGTTTTATGTTAATTTTGTGCATATATGTTAAAGTATAGCAATAATTAAACTGTTCCATATGATAAAGCCTATCTGTTTATCAATATATCCTTATTTTTGGTATGAAGATTTTAAGCAGTCATTACAAAAAAACGTGACGTAATAGAAAAACTATTTTCAGATTTGGAATCGGCACACTGGAAATATTAAGAATGACCGAATGTTATTCCCATTTTTTTTCTGAACCGAAAATTTGTTGTACAGTGTAATCTGAAGATAGTTGCCGAACAACACCTTCCCAAAAAACATCTGCCAGGGGTTCGAGCCGCCTACCCTTCGAAAGATCAAGGTATTAACAAATCCAGCAGGGACCACAAAACCGAAGTGGTCACCGCAGAAACCACTGTCCGTGACGAAGATTGGTACCTCGTAATACCACCAGTACTCGAGCCAATCTCTGAACAAGAAGAGGTCCCAGAACCGCGAGTCCCATCGGAACCAGGCCCTGGAGAAACCCCTTCTAGAGGATCACTCAGTGCAACTCCACCATCTATTCCAACTCTATCATCTCCAGCTCCACCATCTCCTCCGTCACCACCCTCACCGGTTGATGATCGACGCACGGACCCTAGATACCGGCCGCAAATGCATCAACCGCGTGAACTAGAACCTTCACATAAAAAACGGACCCGCTCTGAATCCGAGCTTAACAGTCGACCCCGACTACCACCAAAGCGAGGCTGACTACTCCGCACACAAACACAAGTATCCACACGGCAACCTCCAGCTCCGTATAATCTAAGACGTAGAAATGAATAAAATTGTCCCCCTTATAATTTTGCAAATTATTTACTCTTGTAGCACTATCATTAAAATTTCTACCGGAGGTGTTGTAGAAAAGCTTCCAGAAGAAAAATTTTTGAAAGGACATGCGGAATTTTTCATCAATTTGAAACCCCCTGCTAGAATTAAAACAAATCTCCTTTAGGTAAAAACCCAATTAATACATTTAAACATAAAATTCCCGGGAACAGAACAGATTAGTCGCATTTTATTAGAAAATACATTCGAAAGTATCAAACTACAGCACACTCCCTCAGCTATATTAGCGTTACCATGGATACAAACTGGAACACATAACTCAGCAAAATTTAATGAAAGAAATAAAAGGGGATCGATAGATATGGAAAGAAAAATATTCAAAAGTTTGTTCGGATTAACGACAGACGAAGACATTAAAAGAATTAAACCCAAATTGAATCTCTTCGCGCGGAATCAGCAATATAATGGGCACATTTTAGAACAAACCATTGAGTCACTACACGAAAACAATAGCTTCCTCCACGCCCTTTCAGACAAATTTACATACCTTGAATCCCTGTTAGCTGAATACAAAGAATACGAAAGATATCTAGAATTAGTAGAAATAATTAACTTACAAGTAACCCTAATCGATAAATATTTGCAACAAATAATTACGATTCATTCCAAAGTTTTGCGTGCAACCCAAATAGCGCATAGAAAAATCACTTTTTCCACACTAATACCATGGGATACACTTCAGTCCTTGATTCACACCTCTCAGACACAACTAAAATTATCACCCATATTCCACACCCTCAACCATACTAATTACCCCCAATTTCGAAAATACATCACCTGGACTGTACAATTTAGGGTGGATCACTTTTAACTTTTAAAAAATTATAGCTGGTCAAAGTTTTTCCCATGATTTGGTTCAGTGGAAGTACACTGACCATTTTTACCAAAATCGATCAATAGTTAGGGGTCGCGCATCGACCTTGAAAATTTCAATTTTGGAAATTTGGCCAAATTGACAATTTTTTACTGAATAAAGATAAATCATCAAATGACCATATTTTCTGAATCCTCTCAGTGAAAGAAATCCTCTCAGATACTTACCAAGTTGATAGGAGAAGTGGTTTAGAAGTTATACTCACCTTGAGATAGCATTAAAATTTAAAATACCGTATTTGTCCCCGTACCTCCATATGCTGTCTGCCATTGTCTGCTTTTTAGGATAAGATAAAACGAATAAGGAAAGATCAAATGTATTTTGTATTAAAACGGTTTACCGATATCACTAAAGGCACTTACTCCGGTGCCCCTAACTAGGTTCAAAAACTGTATGAATCGTGGTTAGAACACACGTCATCTTAAGGCGTGCGCCATGTACTCTCTCTGCTAACTCCCTTTCCCTCTGCGCTACGTCATCTTGGCAAGTGACGACTTCTTGAAGTCACCGAGTTCTTTCCGGCTCTTTTCCACGAGCTGAAGAAGACCCTGCAGCTGTGACTCGTCTTTTGTGACAGTGTTCGCGTAATCTTCTATCAGTTTTATCCCTCTCTCTGCCACGTCGTTGGTAACTTTCAGATGCGAGATGACATTCTTCAGATCACAGTAGTTCTTATCTTGATCCCACTTATTCACCGGCAGAGTGAGCCACGTAGACGCGCACACCTGCAGGCCTGTGAACACGAACCACGATGACTCATCGATCAGGTCCGGAAGGCGCGTCGTGTCATCAACCGAGACGTTGTCATACGTGAAGTCCTCGGGCACAGCGAGGCGGCACAGCTTCTTTGCCATCTCGTGCTTCACAGTGTCTTCCACTTTGTCACTGCAGAGGGCGAAAACGACGGTCTGAGGCCTCAGATACCACAAGTGCCGCCTGATCACTGCCAGTGAAGCCTCTGCAATCTCGCGATCCACAGCCCTGTACTGCAGAAGACGCTGGTACAACACAAGGTCATTCAGCGGGGCATCAGCTGCGACAGGAGCCGCCAGCCAGGCAGGTGCGTAGAGGAGTGCAGTAAATAGTACCACTCTCTGAAGTTTCTGTACCAGCTCGTCGTCGAACTCCAGCTGACCGCTGAACATCAGGAGCTTCGTGTAGTAGATGATCTGAAACGAATACGCACTGTGATGTATAAATACCGATACCACTCCATATAAGTTTGTTTAATGGTAAATTATTTATCTTATTTTTTTCTGGTAGGGACTTCAAATGGCTGTTTGCAGAAGGCAATACAATATTTAACTTCTAATTCAAAATACCAACCTTGGCCATCCACCTCGCATGATGGTAGGCTCCTGGGCGCATGAAGTGTGTGCCACGACGTGGCTGGGCCCCGAGTACCAGGAGTGTAATCTCCGCCACTTCTCGGTAGTCTTCTCTGACAAGACCAGAAGCGGTGCCGAGGAACTTGACTGCCTCATCTCGGAGCTCCATCAGCCACGTCACCTCCGCCAAATGCTCGATCTCCAGCTCGCGATAAGTCGAGAGGTCGAGCTTGTCCCACCTGAAAGGGGAGTTATGAAAATATTGCATGAAAACGACTGAAGTTTCCCTTTTCGACTGCTATTAACATCATTAGTAGAAGGACGCTGATATCTCAATTGCTCTGAAGGCAAAAAATCATTGGAGAAAACAAATGCGCCTTAGACTTGAAATTCACCTTCTCCTCAGATACTGGAACAAAGGTTCAGTTGGTGCTGTGGTTCTTCCAAACGCGGTGATGACCACTGCCCCCACGATGAGCTCCATAACGTGATGGCGACAGCCCAGCTGGAAGAGCGGTTTACCAAGCATGTTCTCCAGCCGGACCACCGCACCCTGCACCCTCCCCGTATTGGAGGAAGTTGTGTCGAAGCACAGTCCAATCACGTTGTTCTCGCATCCCCAGTCTTTGAGAGCACGAAAGGTCGCCTGGGCCTGGGACAGACCGGTGCCGTCAGCAACAGTCGGAACGGCCAGCAACTTTCCTTCTGTGCATTGGGGAGCTCCGGAGATGAGAATCGCCTGGCGGTGCTCCAATGATCCAAGAGAGTCCTGAAACGTATGTCATACATGCCAATCCATTATCGTCCACTGGAATATGTCAATCCACTGTCGTCACTGGAACATGTTAATTCACTGTCGTCCACGGTGAGGGCAAAACTGACCTTGATTACTTTACCGTCCCAGTGGACGACAGCATGCCTCGGAGATACGAAGGATTTCTGCACAGCTGTCGACACTTCACAACGATGTGCCACTCTTCCACGGCGAGACGTGTCCTTCGAGATACTGAATTTGTCCAGGTCTGCGGGCGGATCTGCCGAACGTAGGACTGCCGCCACGACACTTGCCACCTATGTGCGAAATTGAAAGGAAATTGACAAGGATGCGTATGGTTTTTATGTGACAAAATAATCACTAAATTTTCCGTCGTTACGTCTATTATATCTTTGTCAAGGAAAGATCATTACTGATATATACACACCTGATTATTGGACATCCGGAAGCGATCAGCCACTTCAATAACAGCCGGTGCATTGAGGATGCGGTGAGGAAGGCTGATTGATACAGTTGATTCTCTCGGCTGTCGGTATGGTGGTTCTAGCTGTGATTCGGAGTTGCTCGATGATCTGCTTTCTATAGATTCATCGTCGCTCTCAGCTTCGGTTCCTAATTTCGTTTTTGAGGTGCCTGGCTCATCACGAGATTGTTGTCTTGAGAGTTGCCGTTTTCTCTTGACAACGAACACTTTATCATTCCCACTCATTGTTGCCTGGCGCAGGCCCCGTTGATCCTCATAAAATTTAATATCTTCTTGTTTGTTGTTGTCTGAGAGCAGTCGACTTTTCTGTATCTCTTCAATAGCATCGGGAGCTCCGATGTCCCAGAGCTTGTTCAGATTTTCTGAAAACTTCTCCCTGCCTTTTCCCGCGTCACTGTCTCTCATCTTGCTCTTCTGCAGCGAGCGCCACTCTTCCCACAGTAACTCCAGTTTTCTTTCGCAGTTACGCCTCGTGATCGTCTTTATACGTGCCATGTTCCAAAATGCCAGAACATTGGCCACCGTGTCTTTTACGGCGGCCTTCCTGTCAGTAGTTTCCTGCTTGGCATAGAAGAAGTACTGGAGAACTTGATGGGTGGTTGGCAATTTGGCACCACCGATCGAGGAAGATGGCTGACCAATTAAGAAGACGTCCGTGGCTGACCTTAGAGAAGGTGGTGCTGTTGTTGCTGCTTTCTCTTTTCCAGAATAAGTAACTTTCAGAGTCTTCCCACTCCTGGTTGTTAACAGTTTATCCATTGTACTAAAGTCTAGACTTATCAAACAAGAATCAATTGACACAGTTGATCTGTAAAAAGCAAACTGTGATTAGTAAAAATATTGGTCATAGACATAGCGTGTGTGTGTAATTGGGATTTTAGGATGCGCCAGCTACTGATGCTATGATTACGTCCATAACGGGGGACAAATACAGTATTTAAAATTTTAATGTTATTTCTAGGTGAGTGTAACTTCTAAACCACTTGTCCGATCAACTTGGTAAGTATCTGAGAGGATTTCATTCACTGAGAGGATTCAGAAAATATGGTCATTTGATGATTTATCTTTATTCAGTAAAAAATTGTCAATTTGGCCAAATTTCCAAAATTGAAATTTTCAAGGTCGATGCGCGACCCCTAAATATTGATCGATTTTGGTAAAAATGGTGTCAGTGTACTTCCACTGAACCAAATCATGGGAAAAACGTTGACCAGCTATAATTCTTTTAAAAAAGTGAAAAGTGATCCACCCTACAGTGTACATGGACCACGCCCCTACACTTACCTCATGATTGCACCATTTTTCGATGCACTCACTTATAACGTATACGAATTTCACCCTTTCCCAACACCCAACCAAAACAATTCTAGTATCTATCGATTGTATCTACCCACAGTCAGAGGCGGATTAAGACACCTCGGGGCCACGGAGCAATGAAGAATATGGGGGCCCTTTTCTATGGCTTTTTATTAACAATACATATACAGTTGCCGGCATATGTAATGTTCCTCGCCTCACAGGCGACTTCGTAACTGTGACAACGCCGAAATGATAGTCAAGGTACCCCAAATGGGGAAGGTGGGGTGGAGGTGGGACAACCTTGTCCAACATCATATGAAACAAACATATATATTTAAAGGACAATTGAATGTGCAGTCATTGACATACAGGTAATTATAATGTAATGTCTGTCTTCATAAAGATGAACAATTAATATGATCGTGAACAGCATTGAACTCCATGTAGTTTACTAGTCTTATACAGTAATAAGGCTCCATTATGATTACTGCAAGTCTATATGCAGAGACGTATTTAGACTACTTGAGACCCGAGGCGGAAAGGCAGACTGAGGCCCCTTAGGATTTAGCCATCAAAGAAAATTGTTAAAAAAAAAAAAATAGAAGGAACCGATTTATAATTTACTTGTCACCATAAGTACAATAAAAATAGTAAATTACCAAAATTTAAAAATTACTCAAAACGATTATTGTGTGTATATATATATATATATATATATACTGTATAGGCATGTGTGTGTATGTATATATATATATATATATATATATACTGTATAGGCATGTGTGTGTATATATATATATATATATATAACTAAAGCTAAACTTTTTTTTTCTTGTTTTTGATTTCGCGAAAAAATCAATAACATCATCATATTTTATGGATTTCGTTATATCTGATTCAATAAAAAGAGGGATAGATTCGACATTTTTGTTTGCAATAAACTATTTCGTAAGAAATAATTAATTCTCTTTAGAACTGAAAAGGACCATTCACCACTTGAGTTTGTTACAAAAATTTTAAGAATGGTTTCTACTTTTGGAAACGTCGATTTTAGGTCATCAAGAATAATATTATACTGTACATATCAACTGGATTTGTCGCTTTTTCTTCTTTTTTTTTCTTTCTTTTATATATATATATAAATTTATCAACATCAATGTCCTCTTTGTAAACATCCGAAAGTTTATCACTACATACGTTTACTTCATTTGAACTCATATTATTTTTAAAAAACACACGTAATATGTCGTTGTACACTATTGTTCGTCGGTTTATCTCCGCATTAAGTGTATCGCAAATTATATTAAATGTATTAGACTAGACCATATTCTTGAGATTTTCCATGAAGGGGCATTTTTGAGTAGAAGTTGGTATCCAGTATTTTTAGGCTAATTGAAGGGTGCTGAATCTAGAAAAACAGGATACATGCTTTTTCATGTTGAAAAGTGAATAAGAAAATTACCCCGAAAATAGCTTAAATTCGAATATTATAGTATTTTTAACAAGTAATAAAATCAGTCTTAGTATTGAATATCCTTAACAATATGAGGTATCAGGCATCCCAATATGTAAAGGCAGTTTCAATAATAATTGTTTTATTATGAAACATTTTAACTGGCGTCGCCTCTGCAAAATGGAATGCGTGCTGGGAAGGAGGAGCGAATGCTTCGCGCTGATTGGCCGTAGGAATGCTGTGAAATGCCAGGTGCAGAGAAATTGTGTTGGAATTACAGTTGGTTTTTGAGGTGTAGAGCGACATGTGTGATGTATTTGATAGTGGATTATTGTTAATTGTGTGTGTGAATGATATTTGCAGAAATGTTTGAACAGATTTCAAAGGCTTCTTGAACTCCAGTGAGGCACAAATACTGATCACCCTCTTCAGTAATCCAAAATTTCTCACAATCAAGTCAACATTTGGAGACAGGAAAAAGCTGGAAAATGTAAACTTCTCTTTCTGGTGGGGATACATGAAAATGGTGTCGATTCTCTTGTTGTTCACGAGGGCTCAGTGAGATGGAATATGAGATTTGCATCTCCATTCTTTCACCTGCATGTTACCTTTTTTCCTGAGTATGATGGGGTCCTGTTTATGTAGGAAACATGCACAATAGGGCGGAGCGTTTTTACACTTTTTTCGATTTTCGTTTTGTAATAGCGCGGAAAAGTGGCTCTTTCACGTCAAAAGTGAGTTTGTAAAATCTCAGAGATCTGCAATAATATCTTCTGCCTCCGCACGCGCGTTGAAAATCCAAAAAATGCGTCAAAATACGCATTTTTTCAATATTTTCTTATAGTTTTAATTTTCATCCTACCTTCTTGTAATAGCGAGGAAAAGCATCTTAAAGGTTTATTTTAGACTAGATTTAAATATTTTTGTCCTGCGATAATATCTTCTGCCACCGCAAACGTTCCAAAATACGGAAAAATCCACATAAATCACGTATTTTGTATATTCAACCTATACGCTAATAAATTCACTTTGTGCGCCATGTAGTAGTCCCACATCGTTCTAGAAGCTTCCCCACAGTCATGACTCACAACACTCTACCAGGCCTTCTTGCTCTCACTTCCCCGCAGTGTTGTGCTAGCTACGTTTCGGGTAAGATGTGGATTGTGTTGCTCTTGCTGTTAATACATCTTTGGAACATGACAACACGCATATGTGGACATATACTGCATATTTTAGTGCATAATAATATGTTGGTGTAATATACGAAACTTCTGCAGAATGCAAGAATATTTTACGTTTTAGGAGTAGTTTCTTAATTTTTACATTAATTTCTGTTTTTCACGGTGCCCGGACAGTTCGCTACCGGACATTTCGCTACCGGACATTTCGCTACCGGACATTTCGCTACTGGACGTTTCGCTAGTAGGATATTTCGCTCCCGGACATTTCGCTACCATATACAAATTTACCAGTAAGTAAAATTAAAAAGGTAATAAAATTTATTAAAAAATTACGAGAATTATTAAATGAATACAAGGATTATTAAATGATTACATGAATTACATAAATTATTAGGCATGATTACATGAATTATTAAAAGAAATTTATATTTTAAAATGAATGAAAGAATGCATAAAACATTCGATACAATAAAATATCTAAAAATATTTAAGATTATGCGCAATAGCGCGAAGGAATTGCAGTTTATTTCCAGAATCGTATCTTCTCAGTAAATTATGGATCCTCTGCTCACAGTCCCTATACTTTTTCTTCTTCTGAGTTGCGTTTAGGTTAGGTTAGGTAAGGTTAGGTCAGGTTAGGTTAGGTTAGTAACCAAAATGGGAGAGGCAGAGGGATCAATGTTAAATGTCGGTTTTTATAAAAAGAGATTCTAAAATTCTAAAACTTCTAAGAGAAGTGTCATCAGATGATGAGGCTAAAATTTTAAAATGTTTATCCAAAAGGGCAAGATTGCAGGACTGGGCATGTTCTCTTTTAGGAGAAAATTCTTTAACGACAGCGAAGTTAGATGCCGGTAGCGAAATGTCTGGTAGCGAAATGTCCTAGTAGCGAAACATCCAGTAGCGAAATGTCCGGTAGCGAATTGTCTAGTAGCGAACGGTCCTAGCACCGTTTTTCACAATGTCAGTACCAGCTCAAGCAACAAGAACTTCTTCAAGTTGCCCTATATTTGGGGCTCCAGCTGATCTAGACAAGAGGTGCCTTCCAACCTATAAGGACGTCATGAAATATTTTCATCAAATAAGGTTGAATCTGAAGACATCGAAGAAAGAACCTACAGTAGGGCGGAGCGTTTTTACACTTTTTTCGATTTTCATTTTGTAATAGCGCGGAAAAGTGGCTCATCCATGTCAAAAGTGAGTGTGTAAAATCTCAGAGATCTGCAATAATATCTTCTGCCTCCGCACGCGCGTTGAAAATCCAAAAAATGCGTCAAAATACACATTTTTTTCAATATTTTCTTATAGTTTTAATTTTCATCCTACCTTCTTGTAATAGTGAGGAAAAGCATCCTAAAGGTTTATTTTAGACTAGTTTTAAATATTTTTGTCCTGCGATAATTTCTTCTGCCTCCACAAACGTTCAAAAATACGGGAAAACTTAAATAAATAGCGTATTATATAATGACGTTATTATGGTCAACTCGGCCCTACACCACACTTTATTCGTTAATTATGTATTAAGTAATGCAATTAACAATTCATTATATCATATTTTAGTAATTTAAGAAGTTTATATATTTGAGCAATTAAATAATTTAGGTCCACCAATGCAGTTTACTTTGCATATGCTTGGTTTATTTTTGATGATTTATTATGTAATGTGCATGCAGCTCCTCGCTTATTTCGTCAATATTGAATGTACTATATTGACAAAATAACCCAGAACTCACCACGTGGAGGTGGCTGCATTTCGAGTTCCTCCCTGCCAGACCCAACCACCCTACCATTATCGGACTTAGGCTAGTTACACACTGTAGTCACTTTTTGTTTCCATTCTTGGCATTTTCTTTCTGGATTCTAATCTTGCTCTGATAAATCCATCCCTTGCCTTTGAACCGCATACTGCAGCTGAAGCCTCTGTTACCAGCTTTATATGCCGTTCAACCGCTTGGGTGTGGCAAAGAAAGCGTGGGATGAAATCAGGTACATCTCCTGATGAGATGTAGTTCAGGATGTCGGAGCGTGATAGAACTTTTGTCAGAGGAGGCTCTGACAGCTCACAAGTTTGCTAGTTAATCATGTTTTAGTACTCACTGCACTGAAAGTTCAACGTGGGCAATTTAAACACTCTCACTGCGGCTGACTCAGAATCTCTCGCTTTAAGGATTCTCCTCCATCCATCCTAATTCTCTGAAATGTTTTGCTTCATCGTGAATCATACTAAGGAGAACATTCTCAAGATGAGAAAAATAGGAATTTCTCTGAATAACACAATCAACTATTTCTATACAGCGGGCACTCAACGACCTCGAGCGTTGTATCATTTGATAAAGATGTTTGACTCCCTGTGTTGCTGAAGAATTTCTCTTGATTTGAAACCACATTGGAATATAAACTTTCATAATACAGTATAATCCACGATACACTTAAGGTTGTCTGAAGGTTCTTCAGTTGAAACGTAGAGACGAAGTATGCGGTTAGCAGTTGTCACCCATCTGGAGTGTGCCATTTTGCCTGGTTTCCTTTGAGCTAGAGAGGGAGTACATTCACCTTTTGACACAGCATCATAGATTTCTGCCAAATATTTCTGATCTGTGCTCAGATCATTTCTGTAAACTACAATTTCTTCCGCTTCAACTGCTTCAAACTCAACAACCGGTCTCTTTTCACAATCAATTAACTCTTTTCCTATAGGCCCCGTAAAACTCTGAGGACCTGTTGTTTTACCATCAATGTCAGTCACTATGTGCCGCAAGGGAAGTTCATTAGTGTGAAGCAAGCAAATCAGCCACTGGAGTGCTCTCTGAAAGTGCCCTTCAATACTTCTTATCACTCCTCCTTTTGGTCCTGTATTAACTGCTGTCCCGTCACATCCAATGGCTTTAACTTCTGAAGTATGAATCTCATTTAAGCGAAAAAAATCCAAAATTGCAGAAGATATACTCTGTGCTGAGCCAGAAGCGGGAGTTACATGCCCAATATAATGCGAGTTTGGTTCTTGAAGCAAAGTGACATATTCTCCTGTTATATTTTCTTGATAATCTTTACTGCCAACTTTTTCTTGCACTGCAGTTCTGTCCTTTCTTCCATCGAAATAGATACTCTCCATAGTTTCTTCTTCATAATCTCTCTTTTGAATGATAGATCTCACTCTTTTTCTAGCTCTCCTTACTTTGCATCTGTCTATTACTGAACTTAAATCTTTTTCGTTTATAATTCCCACGTCTTCAAGAACAACCGAAGCAATTATAGCAGCAGACCTGTCTGACACACCAGTTCTGTCACAAGCTATAGCCAATGATGAGATTGTTCGATGATGAGATTGTCCCATCGATTTGATTCTCTGTGTCGGTTCATAATCAGAATCCGCTCCTTCTGTTTCACTTGATGTTGATGACAGTGTTTCAGTTGCTTGTCCTTTACTGGTAGATGGTTTTGGTTCATACTGTTTCATTCTCTGTTGTCTTCTAGCAATAGTTGCTAGATCTTTACGAGTTTGTGAAACATCAAGAGAGCCTATTGCCAATTTTCTTGTTGTTCTCTGATCTTTAAGGAAGTCTTGTTCAATTGCTGGAACCTTGAGGTGGTTTTCACATGAACACTTATCAAAATTTTCACATTTGCAAGACTGATGTCAAATAATTTGTTTTCTGCCTCATTTTGAAATGTTTGTAATTTAATTTTGAATGAGTCACTATCTTGTTTCCTTTTTATTGACTTTAGAAGATTTTTACATTTTTCATGGTAATTTTTAATCATTTGAACGACACGGTTATGAGAAACAGTAGGAATAGAGGCTGTTTTCCACAAATCTTCGAGTGTTTTTGAGAGAACACCCGAAATTTCTGCAACTGTAGGTTCTTTCTTCGATGTCTTCAGATTCAACCTTATTTGATGAAAATATTTCATGACGTCCTTATAGGTTGGAAGGCACCTCTTGTCTAGATCAGCTGGAGCCCCAAATGTAGGGCAACTTGAAGAAGTTCTTGTTGCTTGAGCTGGTACTGACATTGTGAAAAACACAGTAATTAATATAAAAATTAAGAAACCACTCCTAAAACGTAAAATATTCTTGCATTCTGCAGAAGTTTCGTATATTACACCAACGTATTATTATGCACTAAAATATGCAGTATATGTCCACATATGCGTGTTGTCATGCTCCAAAGATGTATTAACAGCAAGAGCAACACAATCCACATCTTACCCGAAACGTAGCTAGCACAACACTGTGGGGAAGTGAGAGCAAGAAGGCCTGGTAGAGTGTTGTGAGTCATGACTGTGGGGAAGCTTCTAGAACGATGTGGAACTACTACATGGCGCACAAAGTGAATTTATTAGCGTATAGGTTGAATATGCAAAATACGTGATTTATGTGGATTTTTCCGTATTTTGGAACGTTTGCGGTGGCAGAAGATATTATCGCAGGACAAAAATACTTAAAACTAGTCTAAAATAAACCTTTATGATGCTTTTTCTCGCTATTACAAGAAGGTAGGATGAAAATTAAAACTATAAGAAAATATTGAAAAAATGTGTATTTTGGCGCATTTTTTGGATTTTCAACGCGCGTGCAGAGGCAGAAGATATTATTGCAGATCTCTGAGATTTTACACACTCACTTTTGGCGTGGAAGAGCCACTTTTCCGCGCTATTACAAAACGAAAATCGAAAAAAGTGTAAAAACGCTCCGCCCTAATGCACAACCCACCAGCGGCTGTGCTAGCAGAATTTCAGCAAGGAAACTTTGTAGTAAAACGATCAAAACGTAAATTCAACCAGGTGGACGCAGATCAAGCTCAAGAGTGGCTAAATGGAACTGGAAAAAGAGGTGGCGGGGTTGTTGGCATCAAAAACACCAACTCTGCACTAAATCGATGGGCATTGTCATACAATCTGAGGTCGCATATTGCTGCCGATACACGGGAAATGTTTGGAATCTACCATAAGGATATAATCAGTCACAATGAATCAAAACCAGCAAGACAACGTCGAGACAATGTAGATTGTAGACGAACAAAGGCTGCTTGCCATTCTCCAGCGTTCCGAGGTATTCATCCCTGACGTACAGCCAACAGTTCTTCAAAACATTGCCACAAAAGATCTTGCAAATGACAAAATACAAGAGTCGTTACTTCAAGCCAAAGAACTTGGGAAACAACAACTGAACACATTTTTGAATGATATACTTATAGTTCACTCAGGGACACAAGCACCTCATTCGATATATGATACCATAAAGAAAAACCAACCCCAGACATTTAGAAATCTTTATGACGTCTTACAATACAGCACGGAAAAGAACAAGAAAATTGTGCTCAAAGCAGATCAACATTTTCTGCAACGTCTTGTGACCTCATATGCAGCTGGGCGTACAGTGGACTTAGAAAATATTTTGAAACATGAACTTTTACCTGTTCCTCTTGCTTTGGCAGGAATGAATGGCAATTTGAGAACAGGAAACAAAGCAATGCTGGCCGAAATTTTGACTTCAGACATTGAGTGTCCCTACACACTAGATCTCAACAACAGCTCTACATGTCTACTGATAGATGGACAAGCCCGTGTGCTTTCGATTGGAAAGCCAGACGGTGTCATGACGTTTGGAGATTTAGCCGATATATTCACAAGTTCAATCATCCAGTCAGGAATGGCATATGAACGTATAGATGTCATTTTTGACAGATACCGAGAAGAATCTATAAAAGCAGGAACACGCAACAGACGTACGAAGACTACTTGACCAATCCGACGCATAACTGATGGCCGAGAGGTACCGCTACCAAAATCATGGATGAATTTCATTGCCTTACCAGAAAACAAGGCAAATCTGGCTCATTTTCTCTCCGAGGAACTTCTGTTACATGCTACGAGAGACAAGATAATAGTTGCAGGCGGTTTCGAAGATGAGCAGGATGTTAGATATTCTCGTGGCACAACAAATCTGAACCCCATAAGAGCGTCACATGAGGAAGCAGATACCCAGCTTGTTCTGCATGCGATCAACTGTCATTTTGACAACATCGTGGTGTCTGCAAGAGAGACAGATGTCCATTTACTCTTGGTGTCACATTTTGCAAAAATACATTGTGACAATCTTTGGACGATGGCCGGAACAGCCAAAAGAAGGAAGTACATCCCTGTCCGTGCAGTCTATGATAACCTTCCACCAGATTCACTGGAATCTCTTCTTCCATTTCATGCCCTGACAGGGTGTGACACCACATCCCATATTTCTGGACGCACAAAGAAAACAGCATGGAAAGTATTTCTGCAGCAACACCAGCTTCTGCTTGGCTTGGGAGTAGGAAATTTAACACCAAATCAACTGAAGTCAGCAGAAACGTTCATGTGCAGAATTTATGGTGTTGAGGGTGTTGAGAGTGTTGATACCACACGCAAAATTATGTTTGAAAAATCCTGCAAATCAGAACTGATGCCCCCCATACATGATTCCTGTAAATATCATATACAGCGTGTGCATTATCAGTATACACTTTGGAAAAATGCTCACCACCCATTTCCACAACTTCCCGAAGTCACTGAGATGGGATGGAGACGAGACAATTTGGGATTGTGGCCCATACTGATGACACTTGATCCGATCTCTGAGGCTTGTGTTGAGCTTTTGTCTTACTCTTGTCTTGCTAGGTGTCGAACCATGCGTTGTAAATGCAGAAAAACTAAACTTCCATGCACTGCAGCTTGTGGATGTAGGAAGGCAACTGGGCAGGATGGCTGTCTTAACGACAGTACATAAAGTAACAGTACTTCTCAATCTGCTTAGTTTACAATGGTTTTGTGCAATATCTGTAGCATGTTGTACTTTTAAATATAATTTTCGGTATATATCCCACTTATTTTATTGTTTCTATAGACCACATTCATAAATCATGTGTCTAGACAAAAGCAAAGAACAAACTTGTCCACTTGTAATTGCTCGCTTTCTGTCTCCTGCCCCCAACTACGTCACTGTAATAAAAACATTACATTATATTAGTGGGCCAGTTGGCTTATCTGGCTGAGCTGCCAGATTGCGCTATTTATTTAATTAAAGAATATATTCTGGCTTAACCAGCCAGTTGACTTAGAAGGTGTAATTGGCTTGTTCAGGTGTACATTATTAGGGTTGCCAGATTGTGCTATCGAGGTATATTTGGCAGTTGGTTTAGAAATTCGTTTTAGAAGGCAGCCATTTGCTGTAATTAAATGTCGTGTACAACCAAAATAATTAAATAAAACATCATTACATCATTCTGTTTATTTAGACGAATTAATGGATTCAATTTCACGAAATATATAGAAAATAAATATACAATGGAATATATGATATAGTTCAAAAATAATAATAGCATAAGAAACACGAACGATGAATATATAATCAAAATAAATATACAATGGAATATATATGATCAAAAAATAATAATAGCATAAGAAATACGAACGAGAAATATATAATAAAAAATATACAAAACGTTGTAGTATAACCATCAATATATTACTACAAAAAAAAAATATATACATACAGTTATATTAAACAATTAAATATATTGAAAATAATAATATACAAAACGTAAAATCAACTGCATATTAGTAGAGGAAATATATATATATATACAATTAAATAATTAAATAAATAAATATACATCAAAATACTTTATGTTCTACGGCGCAAAACGCTAAACTCATACGTAATCGAGTCTACATTCACATCGCTATTACTTTGCACTACACGGTAAAACCGTCCAGGCATTACTTCACCTCTCAAGTTATTCGGATGCCTATACTCGACATAAATAGCTTTCATATCATTCATTACTATTTTTTGCCCACTTTACATTCGTTAGGCAAGTTATCTTTAAACACGGCTAGAATACAATCAAAAGCACGCATAAAGAGGTCATCATTAACCACATCATTATTAAATACAAGTTTATAAACACTCCTTTCCAATCGAGGGTGTTTTCTTACCGTCCCGAGCTTTTCAATCGTGAACTCTTCTTCACAGCATAGCGGCAATTGAAATAATCTTCCAAGTCGTAACAACAGCCATTCATTATATAGAGGTACATCTCTTCAGGGTGAACAGTGTAGGCAAGCTCTGCCCTGTACCGCTCAAGTGCTTTGTACCAAAGTTCGGGATATTTCGAAGTCTAAACCTTTTCAATATGCATCCAGCTCTAGACAATTCTCGCCTTGTTCATTCCTACATTCGATAAATCCGTCGAGCAGAGCGGTGTATGCGTATTCAAGAACCGCGTCAAAATAAATCATATCCGTAACACGAGCGTCTAATATAGGCTTCAGCTTGCGGAATCCGACGATTTCAAACATTCTGTCGGGGATGAAACGGTTTCGCGTAGGGACAAGAACGTTATTATCAGATGCATTCTTCCACATCAGTTGTATATCAATGCATGGCTGATCGTTATTTATACACAACGTGAAAACAACGGCATATGAGGGGGCATCACTAATCTGCTCTCTTCTTGTACCTACACCTGCAAGTATTTTATAACGGTCCTCTCCCCACTTCTCAACTATCACGAAGACTCTATTCATCTCCTCAACATTTAAATAAATAACATTACGTTTGCTTGCTTGCCTGCAAATCGTTTCAAGTACATAGTTAATGGTGCCGGTTTCACGCCTGAACACGCGCAATGACTTCGTCACGGACACATCGTACGGCGTTGAGAATGCTTCTCAAAGGAAGTTCCATCGTATTCGCACGTCTAGTCGGTTCAAGCTCTGAGATGACTATGAGCCACAGGTGGACGGATCGGCTCGACGGGCGGAGTGAGTCACGCTGATGAAACGTGTACGGGTTTGTTCGAACTCGTGTGTTTCGGAGGGGTGAGGTACACGGGTGGCGGCTCGCTGGGGGGAGCGAGTCACACCATAAACTGCTGAAGCGTGTACAGGCTTGTTCGAACACTTGTGCCCTTATGGACAAACAGAATTTTCCGCTACATGAAGCAATACCGGCTTTAATGTTTTATCACTCACCAGACGTTCATTTCCACAAACTAAACATCTTCACAATCCGGTGCACTATTTGAGAGAAACATATGCCCATATTTATCCTTTTTGTTTAACAAGCGATACTCGTCTCTAAAGTCTGTTAAAAACTCACACAGCCCATTAGCCACAACCTCACTACAAACCTCGTCATGATATATATTAATATAGTGGTAAAAATACTTAATGATGACAAGATTTACATTCTCAACCGTAGGGTACGAGTAGTCGGTATGATGTAACATGATAATATCGCTTGTCACACACTCATCAACAAGACTCACTATCCATAACCGTTGCTTATCTTCTGAACGTGTTGCTTCTTCTACTTCGCGGTATATGTGAGCTTTATAAAGGTTAGGTCTACAACATACTTCAATACATCGTTTGTACTACGAAATTACAATGCCCTCGCCAGAATACCCGTAGAGTATTTGAACATCTTGGTCCTTCGCACGGCTCAATGTAGCCTTAAAAGTATCAAAGGAGGGGGAATAGGGAGTTTTTCAGTATCCACCACATCTTGGCACTTTGCCGAATACCACTTCATAAACGTTGAACACGCAATATTAAAGGTAGCCATTACTTTTTCGTCTACGCGGGAGAATACACGTCTGAGCTCAAGGGTATGCAGAGGTCAACTGAGCACGCAGGGATAGAGATATGCTCAGGTAGTGGCAGGAGTCACGTGACCGATCTTACAGTGGGCGGAGCTTAGCTTTTTACTGTACACACACACACGCACACAAAGGAGAAAATGAAACCTTAATTGAAGCAAATATGCGTGATAAATAAACATATCGTTAACAATACACATATATATAAATACAATCAAGGATTAAGGTAACCAAAGGGTACGGTATCATAGGTACCAGGCACCTGGTAACGCTTCCTATAGGTGTTACGGCATACCTTCGTGCCCCTAAGTTCCTTCACACCCCCAGTTTCTGCGCCCGAAAATTGTGCGTCCCCACAGTCAGTTGGGGTGGCTGGTCACCCTCATCTTCCAAGCACACTAGATCCTTCAACGAGTCAAAGTTAACGACTCGACGGTTCGCATGGTTAAGCGTGATACCCTTAGCCTTCACGATATACTTCATATCATCCCCTACCCTCACCCGTACCCCATAGGTTTTTGGCCCTGTTGACACAAACGAGTCTGCGTATGCACCATCACCATACTCGTCCTTGAGCTCATCAGTTAGCTCTCCGAGGAATTCCCCAATAGCAGACATGTATTCACCCTCCCTCGCTGTGAAGATCACGTTATCTGTGTCAGCGTACAGCACCCTCCGTCCACGAGAGTGCAGTAGACCCCAAAGTTTGATGCGGGCGTAGGCCGTTGTGAAGCTGGCTACAGGTATGTTTGTAACCCGTGAGGTATCTGTGACCATTTCGGTGATGTACTTTATTATGGAAGTATTACCTAAATTCACGATCTCCATAACCTCTTTATCGGGAGCGTTGGCATAATCCCAGACTTCACTATAACTTTGTGTCAAATGAACGTTCCCTTTGCCAGTATTCTGTGCAAATTTTCCCCAAAGACTGTTTAGACACAACTTTGCACTAAAGCGCTTGCCACGATTCTTAACAATTTGGGATCTGTCAAGCTGTATACCTTCAGGGGCACAATAACGCTGAATATAAGCCGTTTTTTCATCTTCGGTATCAACTCCTCGCGGATATCCTGATGCTTCTACTTTATCCTTCAAAAAAGCGTTTATATATGGTGTTAAAAGGTTGGGTATCTTCTGAAACCTCCACACCTCATATATCTTCAATATTCTATACCCATGGCGAACGGCTAGGTCCAACTCAGGGCTTGTATATACACGCTGGTTAGTGGTATGGTTACAATCACCGTTGTTCTCCTCTGCACACTTCACGAACAGGGGAAACATGAGCTCGTGATCCATAACGACGGGTAAGATCGGTATCCATAAATCGCGAGGGGAGAGCACGTCTACGAAAGAGAGTCGAAAGTAGTGCTCATTCAAGTTAGCTGAAAAGTCCTCGATGGTTGGTATGGTGGGACCCACCATTTTTTCAGGCGCACCTACGATGTACGGATTGTTCTTCATCACGGAGGGGTATAAAGAGCAGAATTCGTAGTAGTGGAGTTTCACGTACTCCGTAGGAGGAAAGTATAGCTTCAATTGGTTTGTGCGCCCTCCAAGCAAGCTGTCACCGCATTTGAGGGGGTACAACACCATTGAACGTTTGATGGCCCTTATTTCTTCACGGTACTGGGCATCTGCTTTCATCCGTGCATCATACTCATGCTCCCATACGATTTTGTGAGTGAACTGGGAGCCTATAAGTTGATCGCGGTTACGGGTCCATGCGAGGCTGTCGGCGGGGGATCTTCCATAAAGGTCCCCTGTGACGGCACATTCAGCGCGCGGGCATCCATGCCACCAGTAGCCGTTAAAGGAATGCACAGTCTTCTCACTAGTGGCTGGATCCTCACTTAGGCCGTCAACCCAAAAGACACGACCATTGACCTTAACGGGTACTTCACCAATGTTTCGGGCATGTTTTATATATACCCCGGTCTGTTGCTGTAGGTGTATGAGCCAGTAAATAGCCTTGTGCCCATAACTGCGGGGATTGTTTCTGTGAATGACTGCTAAGATGTCTTTAAGCATGAAGTTATTCTTGAACACTGTAAAATATAATGAGGCGATCGTGGTTGCGACTTGCAGCGGATCGCATTTGAAACGAGCAATGTATATCCTTCTAAAGGCTTGAAAGCATACTCTAAGCCCGAGCTTTCCAAACTCGTGTGTCGCGACACATTAGTGTTTTTTGTATTTTGAAAATTTTGATTTTTCTATCAACAAAATCGGCTACAAGATAAACCACCTACTGAAAAATTATCTGATATTTGATATTTGATAACAAAAATTAATTAATGTGTCGTGAAAACTGTTATGCTTAAATAGTTTGTCGCCAACGTTAAAAGTTTGGAAAGCTCTGCTCTAAGCACATGTACGTCATTCATGCAATAACGTTCACATTCATTGGCTATATTGTATGGATTAGCTTCATTAAAACTGTTGAAGTAGCAGTCAAAATCTTAACGCTCACTATCACTCATGCTGGTGTAGTTAAAGTAATGTTTGGGTGGAGGTAGTCCTACGTAATTCAAAGTTTGGTTAGTGAGGAATGTTTAAGGGAAATACGCTTTTGAAACTTTAGCGGCTACGCCCATGACCTTGGGTAGCTTTGTTAATTTACAAGGTGTGAAGAGTAGGCTGTCTTTAAACTGTACATTACCTCTTATCTGCATCTGTATTAGTTTGTTGCCTCTTTTCAAGGGATCACCTGTAAATATCGCAGACGACTCGTGTTCAAGCAACACCTTATAAAGGAAATGTGTCTCAAATTTTGCCCTGTTATGGGCAAGAATTTTGAACTTGTCCGGTAACTTGACAATATAGGATAAAAAGAGTTTCACAGGGCTGCCGTGTGCAGTCGTTTTAAGAACGTTTGTTCGTTTTCCACATTTGTGGCACTCGCCACACTCGATCTCCATGCACTCATCACAGATAGTCTTACGAGTAAATGTGGAATGATCTCTTTGGTTTCAGCGTTCGTGTAAGTTTCTATATCGTAGTACACGGTTATACAAGGGCTATTTTTAGGCTTAGCATCTTTCATATAACATACATGCCCCACTCCATCCGCCTTATTTTTCATCGCATTTATGTTTGAAATTTCCCCAATTATCCATCATACGAAACATGCCGCACATACAAATCCTCATTTTCCTGCAAGTGTCAATTGATTTATGGAGTTCAAAGCATTTATTATTGAAAAATATACGTCTACATACCTTACTTTCCCTCTTCTCGGTTTCAACTACACGACTTTCACATTTGGGGCTTTTACACTGCTCACATACCATGTAGCACTCCTTACAATGTTCCACCATATCATCAGCAAACTCGAGACATCCCTTACACAAATCATGATGCCTTCCATATTTTCGACTTTTATCATAACTGGCGTAGAGAGCCCTTATGTTACGGATGGGAGATACGATGTTCCTGACAATCTTAAAATAAGTAGAGGTCTTGTACGATCTCTCACGCTGCTTTTAAAAACATACACAGTCCTACGACGATCATCCATTCCAAATACGACTATTCGCGCATTTATTTCCTGCTCGACCCTTCTCAGTTCTTCAGGACCCATATTTTACTCAAACTGAAGCTTACAATCTGAAGCCAGTTTAAGGGCACGCTGCACAACCGTAGGCAGCCACAATTTTTGCGTCCAAGTATTTAGCACAGTGATCATATGAGCTAAGATTATTGCTATAAAACCACAATCACGACCGACGTTTAAATGCTTTCTGTAAATAACCGTAGAATTGAAATTAAGAATACTCTGTCAATATCTACCATCAAGTTCTCCAGATTGAAGGCTGTACTACTTTGAGAGGATTGCATTATACCGCCCAAGATATATTCTGTCTACAACCGCCAAACGTCTGAACGGTATTACTACCCAAAAATCGTCCCCCTCATCTGACCCGAACCTGAAGGACAACCTCGTCGTGACTTCACGTTTGTCGCGGTTCTGAAGGGCAAACTCCACAATACGTTCAACTACGCGCCGCAATCCGTTGGTATACAGGGATCCAGGGTCAACCCTGACCACGTACCGATTTCTAGTCAGGGAAGAGGTAGGGGTAGCGGTGTGCACCAACTCGAATGTTATACCATCCTCCACAGTATGAGAAGCTGCTGTAGAGGAAGTACCCGGAACTGAATATTGGGGTATATTTGAGGAAGGTACTATTGTGGGGGTTGTGTCGTATGACGTAGAGGGTTGGGACTCTATTACTGGGGGTATAACAACCGGCGCCATCCTGGCACGCTTTATACCTGACGTGGAGGGCTCTTCATCATGCTTCCGCTTTGAACTATCGCATGCTACAGGTGTCGCTGGTGACGGATCGTCAGCGTGGAAGGATTCTGTAGCTGGACGGCCATCGGGTTCGTCTGTGATATCGATGATGGTGGGGCTGTACATCGTCGGCATTCACGGTTCTGTGGAAGAAGAAAAACAAAATATAAGGAACAGCACTCAAAATTTTTAATATTTTGTAAATGACCCACTTAGGGGTGTGACGTGTTAGAGATGGAATCTGTAGAAAAATTCAGGTTCAGAAGCCGCTCTACATGTATTATATCTGGCCTTACAGGATGTGGAAAAACTGTATTTATGCTTAAAATCTTTAAAGATAAGGGGGAGATGTTCCCAAAATTTGTGCATAAAGTAATATGGTTCTATTCGACGTATCAGTCAGTTTTCAATGAGAATCAAGATGAAATTTTGTTCCACAAAGGTGTATATGACGTTAATTCGTTAAAAGGTAATGAGCATACAGTTACTGTAATTGACGATCTCATGTTGGAAATGGATAAAACTTTTGCCGAGACATTTACAATGTTCTCCCACCATCTTAACATAAGCGTATTCTTCATCAACCAGAATCTATTTTTCAAAAATAGATACATGCACGATGTGTCGCTAAATACACAATATCTAGTCTTATTCGCGCAACGTAGAGATGTGTCACAAATTGGGGTATTAGCCAATCAAATGTTCCTGAATCAACGTAAGGAGTTTTTGAAGGTTTATAAAGAAGCCACAAGTCAGTGTTACAGATATTTGCTTTGTGACCTTCACCCGCGAAACGCGTTTAGGGTGCTTCTAAGAACGAATATATTCCCAAACGAACCTGAAACGGTGTATATTCCAGAATGACAAATAGGCTGAAGAAATATCGTGAATTAATAAAAACCTATCAACGATTGCGCCGGGCACTGCAACAGATGTTTGTTAAAAATATCGACTCCGACTTTTTAAAATGCATCTGTGAAATCTGTCTTAATGTTATAAAATGTAATGTGCCAATGAAAACCCCTCAGAAGGCTCGCTTACGTCGTTACAAGAACATAATACGAGCGCTCGCTCATAAAGGTCAAACTCTGGGTAAGAAAAAGCGAATTATTGTAAAAAGAGGAGGATCATTCCTACCCTTCTTATTTTCAGTTTTGGGTCCTTTACTGACTAGATTAATATAATGAAGAAGGTGGTAGTGATTCCGCACGATGTTTATTCTTCATTGCAAAGTTCAAAGATTCCAGATACGGCTCTAGAACTCAGTAAAAGTAGGCTTAAAAGAATGGAAAGCGAGTTGCTAGCCCTATTAAACAGTGAAAAGTCACCTGATGAGAAAAAGATCTTGTACCAAGAGGCTTTGTAGAAATTTCTTCATGAGTACGAAGATTAAAAGATTCCGACAGAGATCCCGGCGGTTATTAGGCAGAGCGCGAGCAGCGCTGAGCATTGTGACACAAGACCTGGACCCGACGTTAGAGATGACCAACCGAAGAACAACAGAACACAACACATCGAACATGTGTTAAAAACAGTCTCCCACATACATTGAGGAATAAAGGCTTAAGTCTTTATAATCTATTGAGTGAGGACCCCATCATACAGTGGTCCGATACAGGCGAAGTCATTGTTGAAGGAACAAGGGTACCAGGATCCAACATCGTTGACATTGTTCATCATCTGGTGAGAAAGTGGGACAGACTCTCACCAACAGGATGGAAGCATATAAAAGCAAGACTACAATAAATAAATGTCCCCAAAATATTGATAGGTAATCTGAATAGGTTAAAAAACCTGTATTAAGTCTCGCATATGTCACAACTGAGTACGCCATCGCCCCCAGCAGCAGCGTCTCTGAAGAAGAGAAAGAAGAGAACGAACGGCCAACCTTATCCACGTGTCTCTAAAATAAGTAAATGGCTAACATATTAAGTAAACGTTTACGGAGTTGGGGAAAAAGATGTTGAGAAGTTTTTGCGGGAGCAGGATGCCTATACACTTCATAAGCCGGTGAGAAAAAGGTTTAAAACGGCCAAGACAACAGCGGCTTCGACTGATTCTATTTGGCAAGCGGATTTAACAGACATGCAAAGATATTCAGTGTACAGTATAATGCCGGATACTGCTACATCCTATTCATAACAGATATACAGTATTCTCTAGATATCTGTGGCTAATTCCACTGAAAAATAAATTGCCTGAAACATTTGCTAAAGCGACCAAAACGTTAATGTTAAAAGAAGATAGGGTTCCTGGCTATTTTTGTAAGGATATGGGGAAAGAATTTATAGGTCGCCCTTTTCAGAACATTCTGACAGAGTTTAATATCAGTTACTACACTAACAGTTCTATACATAAGGCCTCTTTATCTGAAAGAGTTCAACGTATCATAAAGGAACGCATGCATCGCTATTTTACACATTAAAACACATACAGATATACAAAAGTTCTCGGGTCATTCGCGTCGTCATACAACTGTTCACACCACCGTACGATTGGCACAACACCTAACGAAGTTTTAGAGAGAGGTAGGTGTCCAGAGGTGAAAAGAGATGGAGCACCGCCACCACACTCTACACATTTCGAAATCAATGATTATGCAAGGCTATCTGGTTCGGGAAATAAATTCGCGAAGGGATTTGAGAAAGGATGGACACTTGAGATTTTTAAAGTTAGTGCTATGAGACCTAAAGGCGAGATAATGATGTATTACGTTGAAGATTTGAATGGGGAAGAGATCGCTGGAGGCTTTTAACGCGAGGAGTTGTAGAAAGTGACATTTAATTTAGGAAAATGTGTGTTTAAAATTGAAAAAATTTTGGACAGCAAAGGTTCAGGAAAGAGAAAAATGTACCTGGTGAAATGGCCGGGTTACCAGGAAAGCTTCAACACCAATATAAAAGCTGCTGCAATAATGAAGCTTAAATAGTATACAACATGGCGCCTAGCCACTTCTATGTCACACTCCCAGCCTCTTCTTCTCTCTCTGTACATCCTAACAACACCCTGGCCAACTTTGTGACAGAACTCGACGGACCTATTGAATTGGGAGCAAATCATATTTCTGATCCTTAGAAGAAACGATGAGTGCGAAAAATTAGACATAACCTTAGACGATACTATGCGATCAGTCCTGTTCGGTGAGGTGCAGTACTATAGCACAAATGTATCGCTAGGAATTGGCCATGATGATACAGCCGTGGACTTTGTGATGGGGTTAAACTTGAGTCTTGAAAAGTCGTACCTGCCAAACGATTTACTTTTTGAAGTCGTAAACATAGACACGCCTGCATGCACATTGAAGTTAAAATCAACGCTCAGTAGAAATATTAAAGATAAAGAGCTGTTCACAATTGTGGCTGAGGGCCGATGTAGCGCAGCTCTCCAAAGAAATACCTTTTACGAGGCACAGCATGACTTGTCCAGCTTAATGTATCAGTTGAAGATGGAGAAATTGGGTGAAAGCTGTCAATCCCCAGACATGTGCTACATTTAGAGCAATATCGTCGAGCACCAATTTGTTGGGGACATCCAGGCGCGTCTGCTGCGCATTGCACACATCCCAAACCATAGGGGGAAAAGTTTGAGCATTACATATGACAAGCCCCATTATATAAATGTTGCGACTAATCTATTAACCAACATCTCGAAATCTAAATGAACGATTGAGGGAAAAAATTTCCCATTCGGTGATAGGAGCTTAACAGTGAAACTACACTTTCGTAATTTATAATGACCTGAAGACAATTCACAGTCTATCGTGGGGTGAGATATCAGGCAGGGAGTGGGCTTGGATCCATTTTTTCTTCCATCCATACTACCCATTATTGAAGAGGGTTGCTAGATACCTAGGGAGGAAGGCGTTATAAACAGGTTTTAACGCGGCAGAAGACATAATGGGTGGAGCTGAACCTAAAGAAGCTCAAAGAAAACATTTAAAACGTATACGGGACTAAATCATCAAAGATGCAAAGAGAAAAATGCATGGTGGCCGAAAGAAGAGCTGCCAGGAAGAAGGGGTTACTATCACGTGGCGCTAAACGTAAAAGGAAATAAAAAAGAAGTGCTCTAAGCGTATGAAGCCTATGGCTGATCATTTTTTTTAACTGATATAAGCTGAGGACACTACTCTCACGAATCATAGGCTGTTTACTAGTTGTTGTTGTTTAGCCGATCAGCCCACCCTGATCGAGCAAGCCGGCGGCACGCAGGTAACCGATCGCCCTCTCCGGAGTGGACCAGAGGTTCAGCGCACTCGTGATGTTGTGTTGTGTTCGTTGTTGTGCTAGAGCGGTACAGTCCGTCATAATGTGTTCAATTGTTTGTGGTGTGTCTTGGCACAGGTGGCAGGTGTCGTCTATGGAGTTGTCTAGTCTGTGTTTATATGTCCATAAGTTGGGGTGATGTCCACATCGGAATCGTGCTAAGTTAACTCGATCCGATCTGCTCAGGCTGATCTCTGACCTGTTAATGGGCGGCGGCTTCGCACCTAGGACCGCATTCGGACCGAGTCGTGTCAGTGCTTTGTGGGTTAGGTGTGTGTGTATGTGTTTTCTGTACTGTGTGATGTCTGTGGGGCGTGGTATGGAATGGAGTATTTGGTTATAATGTCTCTCTGGTGTTACCTTAATGGTGCGAGGTGTTGGTGCATGATTGTACATGTAGTGGCAAGGGTGTTGTGGGTTAGTTGTCGCTGCTGCCATGAATTGTGTTCCCCTCATGTCTAAATGTTCCCTAACTTTTAGTATTTTTGTTTCTGTGTGCAGGTGTTCTATTGGTGTTGTTTGAGTGCATCCTGTAATGATACGAAGTGCGTTGTTTTGTATTGTTTGTAAGGTGTTTATGTGTGTGTTTGAGATAATGGGTGCCCAGCATGGGCTAGCATAGTCCATAACTGAGCGAATATATTGTTTGTAGATGAGTGATGTTGTTTCCTGCTGGTGTCCAAAGTTTGTGCCTGTTAGTACCCTAAGCGTGTTAAGTCTTGACGTACATTTGTTTTTAATGTCCTGAATGTGGTTTGCAAAAGATAATGATGTGTTGTATGTGACACCTAGTATTTTGGTTCTGTGAGTGTGTGGAATGTTGATGTTGTTTAGTGTAAGTTGTGGAATTACCTGGTGTTCTTTTGTGTTGCTTGTAAGCAAGGTGATGGTTGATTTTGTGGGCGCTACTTTGAGTCTATTGTGTGTGAGCCAGTCTTGTATACTGTTTATGTATATTTGTAGGTTATTTGTAGCGGTGTCGATGTTGTTGTGGGTGGATGTTAGAGTTATATCATCTGCATATGATGATAAGGTAAGCTTGTTATCTATGGGTGTTGGAATGTCATGCATGTATAAGTTGAAGAGTGTTGGTGAGAGAACAGAGCCTTGAGGGACCCCGTTCGGAAAAAGCTTGTTTTTGGATGACTTGCCATTAAATGTGACATGTGAGTATCTTCCTGAGAGATAGTTGCTCAGCCACCTTTTGGTGTTATTGTGCATGTTTGTGTTGAGTATTTTGTTTATGAGAGGGAAGCGTGGGATAGCATCAAATGCTTTACTAATGTCTATTGTTGCTAATAGTGTACGTTGAGCTGGTCTTCTAGAGTTGATGCCATCCATGATGTGCTGCGTCAGGTTAGTGAGTAATGTCGTGGTTGAGTGGTGAGGTCTGAATCCATGTTGAGTAGGCGATAGTGGTATGTGTGGGTTGGTGATTTGTAAGATTAGTCTTTCTGTTACTTTGGAAGGTGTGCATAGTAAAGTAATGGGTCTATAGGAAGCTGGTTCTGTTGGATTTTTGTTTGGTTTGAGTAGTGTAATAATTTTACCTTGTTTCCATATGTTTACTAGTTGTCGAGAGAGATGGCACTATTTCTTACTCGTCATGGCACGTTTTATCCATCCGAGTAGTTCACAATGCTGTAAATCGGAACTGTCCCTCTTTGATATGCCTCCCACTCAGGTCTCTATTGAGCATAGCGAATTTATTACAATTAACCCATTAAACACAATTAGTTCGCCGAGTGTCTCTATAGAATTCGTGATACCCAGCTCAGGCCTTTACTTTTTGGGCCCGAGCTGCATGGATGTGTACCCTAAACTGCGCATAGCCCATTCAGATGGAACGGACTGCGATGATAGTTACTCTTTATACCCTGAACCTAACTTTTTAAACTCCATATTCAGCCAGTGTGAAGTGGATTAAAATCAGATTAAGATCTCGGCAGGAACGGAGTATTATCACCTACGAGCCTATCAGGAAAATGTCCTCAACTTTTCAAAAGAAGCGAAGGACACCTTTTTAACAGCCGAGGGTTTTTATCAGACTAAAGATGAAAATGGTATAAAGGATAAATTTAAAAATTCTAAAAAAGAGATATTCGAGTGTTTTGGACGTTTTCATACAGATTCCATATTCTAGGAGAAACTGCTTATGAACGGCATCGATCTGAAGTTAAAGCTCAACCGCACGAGTTCTGAGATCTGCATAAATCTGGGGTCTGATCAAGAAGAGGGTGCACAACCCGTTGTGATTCATATCATGGAGCCGTATTTGCGTATACGCTTTGTGAAATTAAGTTTGCCAAGACAAATAGAAATTGAGTAAGACTTAATACACGCCACAGTAAAATACCCAATTAACATGGTACAGATGAAACTATACACGGTGCCCGCCGGGTTGGCCTCGAAGCAACTAGAAAACGTGGCCCTTGGAGTCCTACCTAAATGGATATAAATTGGAATGCAGGACTACGCCTCGACGAATGGAAAATATAAGAAGAGTGCCTTGCCTTTAAATTCGAGAATTTCGGCCTTAAAAATATGACTCTATACGTAAATGGCATCGCTTTGGGCTTGACTATGATTACGGACTACTCATCAGACGCTGTGTTCCCGCTCTGCGCGAGAGCTTATAGTAGTCTGGCTCATAAGGCAGGGGCATGTGACGAGCTCGGGTTTGGCGTAACGCAGAAAGAGTTTGTCGAAGAATTTAACATTTTTTCATTTGATATTACCCGTGACTTGTCTGTTAGTATAAATACGCACTTTAGTTCACAACAGAGTGGGAATATCTCAGTCAGGTTGGAATTTTCCAAGCCTATAGACGTTCCTGTTAGTGTACTCGTGTACCTCGAATCACAGGCACTAATAGAAGTTGATCATTTCAGGAACGTGGTCACATACTTTTAAAATGGACGCGAATACACTCCAGAGAGTAATGAAAAGTGACCGAATCACACTCTCCAAATTTATCGGTGTGTTTGCGAAGAAGGAAATATTGAAATTGCCAACTACGAGAAATTGGTACGGGATTATCGTTAACACCGACATTGTGGGGTTAAGGGAATTCATTGGTTTGCAGTCTATTTTAAAAATAGGGAAAGAATGTACTATTTTGATTCACTCGGCACTCCGCCCTGGAACGATCCTGTGGTTGTACAGTTTATCGAACAAATACATATACCTGAGATTGTATGGAACCCGTATCGCTTTCAAGGATATTATAGCAACACGTGCGGCATGTACGCCCTCTCATTTCTCATGCACATATCACGTGGGAAGGGTTTTATAATTTTTTTTAAAATTATTCGATTTGTGCGACACTGAAATGAACGATAAAACGGTATGCAGACAGACAAAAAAAAGGTCCCCATATGTTAGCACCCGCTGTATTGTATAAAGGTGTATATCTATATTGTGTAAAGGCCTATTTGTAGCCATTAAGACTTATTTAATGGACACTGGTTCCGCTTCGTACATGTTTTCTCTCATTTAATAAGTTAAATGAAAATGCAATGTTTTGTTCTTAACCCCCCAAAAAATACTTACATTAGTTCCACATGACCTGGCATTCGTTGGACCAGATGCGAGCCAAAACCTCGACCTCTGTGTTCAGGTCGCTGGTTTGGTTGTGGGGCAAAGCATCCATAGCACTTATTCCCCTTTCATCTAAACGAAAAGTAGCCATAACACGATCAAGTTCCGCATCGGTCCTATAAAGTTAAGTAAAAATAAAGTTTAATTAAAGAGCTACAATAAGAGAAAATGCCACGAATTTTAAGAATTATAACCAAAAAGCAGATATCCTGACAGTTTTCAAAAGTAAGAGTGCTAAGACATCGTCTGCCGACACCGGGTCTCCATCCAGAGCCCGCAGGCAATTCTTACAAGTTTTTAATATTTCTAAAATCATACTGGGGAGCTGTCTTTAAATTTTTAAATATTCGAGAAATGTACAAATAAAACTATATATATATATATATATATATGCGGAAATAAACACTAAGGAAACAAACAATAATTAAAAGCGAGTACGCTAATTTACAGCTCAAAAGTAAGATTAGCTGGGTGTGCTACGCTTCATCTGCCTACAACTGGTCTCGAACCCGCAGACAATTCTTAATAGTTTTTAGTATTTCTATTTTATCTATATTGTGTAAAGGTATTTATACACTTCCGCTTAAATCACAAACTAATTTAAAAAAAAATTATCATGGCACTTATAAGTTAACACTGAATGAAACGATGTATATAAATGTGACCCGGTTAGGTTCAGTTGTGTTACGTTAGGTTAGGTTAGGGTAGTTGTGTTAGGTTAGGTTAGGTTATATTGTTATAAACGAGAAGACTAGGTTAGGTTATATTATTACAAACGAGAAAAGAGCCATGGGATTAATTTTTTCGTTGTAGAAAAACTCAGAATAAAAAGAAATTAGATTACTAATTAAATTATAAACGAAAAAGAATACACAATGGTTAGGTTAGGCTATATTATTATAAACGATAAACAATCCTGGGCCGATATATATATATATATATAGGCTAGGTTAGGTTAGGCTATATTATGTCCCGGTTAGGTTCAATTGTGTTAGGTTAGGTTAGGCTAGGTTAGGTTAGGCTATATTATGTACCGGCTAGGATATGATAGGTTAGGTTATATTATGGCCGGTTAGGTTCAGTTGTGTTAGGTTAGGCTAGGTTAAATTATAATCTAGAAGGTTAGGTTAGGTTATATTATTAGGTTATATATATATTCCATAATTATTTATGATCTTCTGTTGTTCAGCTGTTTACTTTGTTTAATTAGGAAATATTCAGGAGGGAATTTGATTAGAGTGTCCTACCTTCTCTCCATTTCCCTCAAGTTTTACACTCCAACTTAGAGCGAGAGGGAGAGAGAGAGGTAGACGAGGATGGATTGGGAATTTATTTATGGTGCCGTATCTAAACTAGGATCGGGAAAAATTTATACCCTCTGAAATATAAAACTGGAAGTTAATTAGCCATGAAGAAAAACCACCAGCGCACAAAGTTCTTCAGCCCTTCGAGACAATTCTGCCTATCTGTAAAAGTTTATTGTATCGCGGAATTCTTATACGCTACAATAAATAAATTTAAAAATAACAGAGATGCGTGCTGGTTGTGGTCATTAACCCCAAAGTTTAGATCATAAAGAAGTTTATCAAAGGGATATAATATATATATATATATATATATATTCAATAAATATTTATGATCTTCTATTGTTCAGCTGTTTAAGCCGACTGGCTGATTAGAGGACCTATAAGACAACGGCCGCTCAGCTGAAGTCTTAATATGCGCTTGGCTCCTGTCAAGCGAACACCTCTCTACCTCTCTCTCCTTCTCCTCTCTCTTTCTCTTGGGAGATAACTCCTCCTCCAAGTTGCATAACCCTTGTTGCTCTTGCAACAACCACCTCCCCCTTTCGGTGGTAGTGCCTTGCAACAAGGGGTTGGCACTGGCACGTGCCAACATTTCCTTTGCAACATTGATCACCATTTGCAATTGCATTGCACTCTCTCCTTTTGCGCCCATACTACTAACCTGCAACGATTTACTAGTTGAATTAAGTCTTTGTAAAATTCTGCCCCAGATTACGGTTAATAAAGAGGAGCAAGTGTAGTTTACGTCCCCCTGTGGTACCTGGTGTAGTTTACGTTCCCCTACATTATCCTAGTGTAGTTTATGTTTCCCTACATTATCCTAGTGTAATTTGCGTTTCCCAACTTTGTCCACGTATACCGAATCAAATGAAACGTTAACACTAACGAAAATATTCTGACTTAATGTAACCAATCGTTAATATATATATATATATATATATATATATATATAAATTGACAATTGGTTAGGTTAAGTCGTAATGTTTTCGTTAGTTTTAACGTTTTATTTGATGGATTCATTTAAAAAATGTCTCCTAAAGATCCTAGTGTAGTTTTCGTTCCCCAACTTTGAACTAGTGTAGTTCGTGTCCCCTTTTGCGTCAGGGGGACGTAAACTACACTTAACTACACTTGCTCCAATAAAGCTGTCAAATATTTATCACATTTTTTTGATAAATTTGTGGCCTTTAAACGATAGACAAACTTTTCGTGTCCACACAGAAATAGGTTAATTAAAGCACTTTTGATGTTCTTGTCTCCTTTTCTTAACGCTGATACGGTGCCATATTTTGTGCATGCACAAAAAAAGCACAGTATTTAGTTGTCCACTTGCCAAGTTGTCAGGGCTACCAAGTTTGATGTTTTAAGAATGGATTATTTTATGTTTTTTCCAGGTTTAGAATCTAGCGATAAATTCTGCCCATGAAGCCCCCTCTTGGTCGACGCCTCTAGCTAGCGCCTCATACGCCTGTGCATAAATCCGGCTCTGTCTATATGTATTGTTAAATAATGATTTAATATACACCCACTGGTGGGTGGAGAAGGGGAATGAGGGAGTGTGGAAGTTGGTTGTGTAATGTCTATTTTTGGTTAAAATTCACTCATATATTAAAAGTTTTATTGTGGTAGCTGTTCATATAGACTTGCAGTAATCATAATGGAACCTTATTACTGTATACGGCTAGTAAACATGGAGTTCAACGCTGTTCACGATCATATTAATTGTTTATCTTTATGAACAGAGATATTATATTATAATTACCTCTATGTTAATGTTATATGTTGTTGGACACGGTTGTCCCCCCTCCACCCCACCTTCCCCCAGTTGGGGTACCTTGACTATCACTGTGGCGTTGCCACATGTACGGGGTCGCCTGTGAGGCGAGGAACATTACGTATGCGGGCAACTGTACATTAGGGTGGCAATAAAAAATTAAAATGTGTGGGTGCTCATTTTATTCGGTTTATTGAAAAAACAAATTCTGCCAAATTTCAAGTTCCTAATCTTATTTTAAGTGGTGGTACAAGACACAAAGAACTTTGTGCTCTAGGCTATTGGAAACGAGTGTTCGAGTGAGCTTCAAAGTTATACAAAACAAAAAACTGAAAAGAACGATTCTGATAAGACTCAAACAACCTCAAATAGGACTGCAATAGCTTGTAGTGATCTGATAGATTACAATTATGCCTAATTTTTCTGGCTTCGAATGAACGTGGATTTATTGGCATCAGGGAAGATCTTCCGGTGCTGCTCCACAACCTGAAGAACGTATTGCTGTTGATCCTCCTGTGTGGTCAGCACAGCGTTAAAATCTTTCATTAGGGCAACTCCTCTTTCTGCGGGATCATTGACAACACTGATGGCAGAGACGCGCTGTTTCGTTTGTTGAAAATCTTCATCTTCCCACTGCTACGGATCCTTGGAGAGGAAGGATGTGGGAAGCTGGAGCAGGTGGAAGAAGGCCAATGTGTTCTTCGTGACAAAGGCTGCCAAAGAAAGATGTTCAGCATCTCCCACATCAATTGTCACACGAGGCGAAGGACTCTTCCTTTCTTCATTTTTGAGCGCCTCAACCATGCCTCTTTTCACCGCGCTGCTGAGATATTCATCAAAAAAGGACAAAGCGACCAACTTTTCACTTAAGTACCAAAGATGGCTAGTGATCCCTTTCAAAGCGGCCTCTGCCACGCGTCGGTTAACTTGTCTGTACTGCACCAGCTTTTGTATTAGCTCCAAGTCCAACCGCGGAGCATATCTGGCTACCGAGGCATTGAACCAAACTTTAACGTAAATCTCTGCAACAAAGAGGCAGAAGTCAGTAACACCCTGGAGCTCCTGGTCCGTGAGTTTCCCCAAGTTCCGCAACTGGTGACGGTACAAGAAGACCTTAAATGTATAGATGCATTTTGCCATCCACCGTGCCCTGTGGAGGGCACCTGGAGTTTGAATATGATTTCCCCGTGGTACATTTATTCCGAGAAATAGCAGTACGAGTTCCAGGAATTCACGGTAATCATCGTCAGGCTGCTGAGATCTCAACTGTTCGTGCACAAACTCTGCAACTTTCTCCTTGAATGCGTGCATCCGATCTGCCACCTCACGGTCTCCCTCATCAGAAAGAAACGAATCCTTTACAATCTTTGGCCACACCTCCGCCAATCTTTGAAAGAGCTTGATCTTTGGTCCCGAAGAGCATGCTACTAAGGCTTCGAAAACTTTTTCGAGAATTATTTCCGCGATGTGGTGACGACAAGCAAGATTGAGAAGTTTCTTCCCGAGCTTCTGCTCGAGGAATTGACAAGCGCTGTTCAAGCGACCGGTGTTACATGATGTCGTGTCAAAAGACATGGCTACGATCCCGGGAGATAACTGCCAGTCTTCCAGCATGTCATGCACTGCTGTTGCCTGCGCCAGACCTGTTGATGATGGCAGCTTTGGTACCCCCAACAGCTTCATCACACCTTCTCCTGAAACCAGGACTGGAAGGCGATCGACCTTCTCTTTGTTTGTAAGGTCTGGAAGAAGCTTGCCATCCCAATGAACTGTTAATGGTACCGTGGGGGAAAAGGACCTTCTCAGCTCGTCCGCGATGTCTTGGCGGAATTTCATTCGAGCTAGTCGGATTGTCTCTCGATTCAATGCGTAGTGCTCCATACTTTGTCCAGCAAAGCTGGGCACTTGCGGGTTTTTTTGCGGTACTGCGGTACTGCGGTACTACCGCACTACCAAACCGGTACCGCATAACGCAGTACCGCAAAGGATCGCTGAAAGTACAGCAGTACCGCTACCGCATTTTTTGCGGTACTGCGTTATGCGGTACCGGTTTGGTAGTGCGGTAGTACCGCAGTACAGCAGTACCGCAAAAAAAACCGCAAGTGCCCAGCTTTGTTGTCCAGCAGCTGCTAAGGTATTGGCCACAACATGGACTGCCCGGCGATTGGATATCTTTGTGCGGTCCAACGCTTGCGCCAGTTCTTGAGTAACAATCTGATTTAACCCTCTTGATCTTTTCCTCTTGGAAGTGGCAGATGACGCGCCTCCTATTGCTCCGACATTCACCTCATCTTCCTTGTCAGTATCCTCGTTTGTAGGTTTAGAAGTAGGCGAGAGTTTAGGATGTAGTGATCATCAAATTCTTAGGTTTAAGTTATTGATAGAAAACACTAAGGAGAGCAACGTAATAGAAGTCCCTGAATTTCGTAGGGCTAATTTTGATAGTTTTACGGATAGGATGAGAGTAGTGGACTGGGATAACTTATTTACGGGTAATGACACAAATTTGCATTGGGAGGCGTTTAAAGAAAGTTTTATGAATATTGAAAGGGAGTTTAATCCTCGTAGGCCGAAGCGCGCTAGAAATCATGGTAGGCCCATGTGGTGGACTAGGGAAATAGGCGAGTTCATAAACAAGGTAACAGAGCATATAGACTTAATAAGCCCAATGGCACGGTAGCTAACTTTAATAGATATATCGAACTTAGATGTCAGGTTAAAAGATCAGTTAGGAATGCTAAGCGTAATTTAGAGATACTTATAGCTGCGGATAGTAAACATAATCCAAAAAAGTTTTTTGAATATGTCAATAATCGTAAGCCGATAAAAGATAACCTAGGCCTTCTAGTGGATGTTAACGGCGCTTTGGCTTCTGACGCTCAGGCGATGGCAGGTATTTTCAATAACTTTTTTGCGACAGGTTTACCGTGGAAGACGTAAATAATGTCCCCGACGTGGACGATATCGTTCCATTTAGTAGCGAGACTATTTTGGATGAAATAACTGCTTACAAGGCTGAGATTGCGCATTATATCGATAGGCTAAAAGTTAGCAAGGCTCCAGGCCCTGACGCTTTTTATCCCAGACATTTGAAAGATTTGAAAGACGTTATCGTAGGCCCCTTAACGAAGATTTTTAATCAATCACTCGAAACGAGGATTATTCCTGAAGACTTCAAATTACCTAACGTTACGCCTATCTTTAAAAAATGCGACAGCACAGTAGGTAGCAATTATAGGCCCATTAGCTTAACGTCATTTGTCGGTAAACATTTGGAATCCGTAGTTAGGGATCGTATCATCGATCACTTAGAAAGTCGATTTGATTAATAGTATTCAGCATGGGTTTCGACGCCATAGATCTTGTTTAACTAATTTGTTAGAATTTTATAACGAAATAGTGCGCGAATACGATAAGCATAGAGCGGCTGACGTTATTTATTTAGATTTTAAAAAAGCGTTCGATACAGTTCCGCATAGAAGATTAATTGCGAAGGTTAAAGCGCACGGTGTACGCGGTCAGGTAGCTAACTGGTTAGAGGAATGACTTCGTGCTAGGAGACAGAGGGTCGTTGTTAATGGTAGTGAATCAGGGTGGTTGGATGTAGGTAGCGGTGTCCCACAGGGTTCAGTGTTAGGCCCATTGCTATTCGTAATTTACATTAACGACATAGATGTAAGATTGACTATTAACGTGTCAAAATTCGTGGACGATACTAAAATAAGCGGTAAGGTTGTTAACGAGGACGATAGAAATAGGCTCCAAGACGAAGAAAATAGGATTATGGAGTGGACGGATAAGTGGCAGATGCAATTTAACGTAGACAAATGTAAAGTTTTACATATAGGTTCTCGTAACAATAATTACACGTACACGATGGATGATAGAGAGTTAGCGAGCGTTGAGGAAGTAGATTTAGGCGTACGCGTATCTAAGGATTTAAAGGTTAGGAACCAGTGCCTGGAGTCTTGCGCAAAAGCTAATAGAATGTTAGGCTTCATAGAGCGTAATTTCGAATGTAAATCGAAGGATATTATATTGCCTCTTTACAAGTCCCTATTCAGGCCTCATTTAGAATATGCCGTTCAGTTTTGGTGCCCGTATTTGCGTGAGGATATTGATAGGTTAGAAAGGGTTCAGCGTCGTGCCACGAAACTAATTCCGTCATTGCGCAACAAGCCTTATGAAGATATGATTAAAGTGTTAGACTTGCTTTCACTCGAAACTAGGAGATTAAGGGGAGAGCTTATTGAAGTTTTCAAAATCGTTAATAACATTGATAACGTAAATTTTGACAAACTCTTTACTTTCGATAATAGCAATACTCGTAATAACGGATTAAATTGCGTGGCAGACGTTTCATTACTAATATCGCTAAAAACTTCTTTACGTTTAAAGTAATTGATAAATGGAATAATCTTCCCGCGTCAGTCGTTCACTCTACCAGCGTTATGTTTAAGAACCGTTTAGATAGGCATTTTAAAAATATTAACGTTGTTTAAAATAAAATAAAAATTAGTAACAGGAGCTCTGGAGGTGGTGGTCGAGGATGAGTCGGTTGACGATTAATGCCAGCTTGTGACATGCCAGCGTGTGATGCGAGCAATAAAAAAAAAAAAATTAGACTAACACGAACGTGGATGTACAGTAGCTCGTAGAGTAAACTAACCCACTCTTTGTTTAACTTTACCTATTTTTTTTTTGTTATCCTCTCCTTACTTGCATGTCTGTAACTCTCTTTACTTGTATGTCTCCAGTTTGCATGGTATGACAGTGAGTTAAGACTGTTTGCATGGTTTGTAAGCGTTCTTATTTTACTTCTTTTCATCTTTCGCCCCTTTCCTATTCTCTCCGACTATTTTCCTGAATTGTCGGCAGTGGCCGGCGGATGATGATGGTGAGTCTTTTTTCTCTTTTTCTGAATGAATGTTAACCCACGAGTGATAGGTGTTGCTACTTACTTAACCCCTTATTCTCTTCTCTTAACCCCCTACTCTTTCCTTTCTCTCGGGCTGACCTTAGAGTGGATCCTAGGGTCTTTGTTAGCCTTAGCTTCTGTAGATCTGTAGAATATGTAACGGTAGATGAGCAGTTGTTGCCTTGCAAAGCACGGCCAAAATTTATCCAATACATGGCGAACAAGCAAGACAAGTTTGGTTTAAAGTTTTGGATGGCAGTAGATGTGGAAAATAAGTATTTGTTCAATAGCTTCCCTTACCTTGGAAAAGGTGATACCAGAAATGCCGATGTTAGCGTGGCTACTGATGTAGTATTGAAACTGTTGACTCCAGTGTTCAAGCAAGGTTACAACGTCACCTGTGACAATTACTTCACATCACTGGACCTTGCTATACGAATGGCACAGAAAAAAGCAGCATAGTTGGTACAATCCGTCAAAATCGCAGAGAGCTTCCTGAAGAATGTAAGGCAACCAAGCAGCTGCACGAAACTGAAGTGTTCAAATATACAGGACAGACTTCTGTGACCCTCACTTCTTATCAGTGCAAAGCATCCAAGGCTGTGGTTCTTTTGAGTAGTCTCGATCCCGATGTTCAGATACCAACAGAAAACAACCCGAAACAAAAACCGGAGACCATTCTGTTTTATAACAAAAACAAGGTGGGGGTTGATGTGATTGATCAACTGTCAAGGTCCTATTCTGTGAAAGCAGCTAGTAAGCGATGGCCAATTCATGTTTTCTATAATGCGCTGGATATGGCCTTGATTAACAGCTGGATCATCTACAAAATGGTGTGTCGCTCCAACATTAGCCGCAGAGAGTACATTCAAAGGGTCAGCGAGGAGCTTACAAACAACTCTCACCTTGGAATTCCTGAGACTTTCGCAGTAGTGGAGTGGATGTAAACGATGAAGCTGAGAATGCTGCTATTCCAGCCAAAGTGCGTCGTACATGCGGATCCACAAAATGTAGAAACAGAACCGTTGATCTGTGCAGTGTCTGTAGAAAGCGAGTCTGTGGCAAGTGTGCCAGCAAAAAGTGTAGAACATGTGCATTATAAACACACAACTGATACATATTTATTAATAATAAATAATTAATTACTGATAAATTGTCATTTTATCTTTTATGTAATATATATTATTCCTGCTAACTGCAGTTTTCTAACCTGTGGAAGGGTAAAAAAAAAAAAAATCAACTTGCGTCAATTGACGCTTTCCGGTCCTTAAGGCAGTTAAAAATCTCGGTCCTTCTAGTGTTAAAGCAATTGGCATCAATGTAGTCTTTAAGTATAATAATACTGTTAAATCACGCCTAATAAAGAAAAGCCGGATAATGTTGTTGGTTGTGTGTATTCGATCGGATGTACACAATGTAACTCAGTATATATAGGCCAAACGGATAAAACGTTAGATATTAGGGTAAAACAGCATAAATATGCGTGTAGAACAGCTAATAATTCCAATGCTTTGTTTAACCATATGTAGAGATGTAATCATAGCATCAAGTGGGATAGTTCTAAAGAGCGTGTTGAAAACAGAGATATATTAGAAAGAAATATTCTAGAATGTGCATTTATCCATTTTAAAAACAATTTCAATAACAGTGCGAGAATGTATAAAATTGACAATTTCTTCTTAAAATTCCTTTTGCCTCTAATTAACTCTTGTTAAATATGTGCTAATTGCTTTGGTTTCCGCTACGTTGTATATATTTATGGGCATCTTGCCTTCTCTCTTCATTCCCTGACGAGGTGTAGCTCTCAATACACGAAAGCCTTTGAATCATTTTTCTTTTTCCTCGTGGGTTTCCAACATTCATTCATTTCACGTGTTTAATTGTGAAATTCATCCCATATATATGTGTATATATATGTATATATAGAGAGAGAGAGAGATAGAGAGAGAGAGAGAGAGGGAGAGAGAGAGTCTTCTGTTTTGTGAAAATAAAATTAATAAATGATTGACAGTTGTCGTAAATGTCTTTAGTTCCAATTTAAGTCTATTCAGACCTCAGTTCATCTAATGTTGGATAAATATCTACAGTCTTACATTAGGAAAGGTAGGCCAAAACTGAAACAGGACTGTTGTTAACAGCCCATAAACCAAAGGCCTATTCTTGTACAAGTTAGATTCGCTGTAAAGATAAGGCCAAAATAATACAACTCTACCACGTATGCTGATAGGCTTAACGTCTTAGCTGCAATATATGATATTTTCATTGTTTAGGCTAAAAGTTTTTATTTTCTCAAGTTGTATATGTAGTTTGGTATGATGGTGGTAAATAGCTGTGGGTTAAATAGGCTACGTCTACCCTTAAACCATTAAGCCTACTTACGGAGATACCGATTAAACTATTTGAGGCATTTTTTACTCTGGATGTAGGAATTCGGAAGAATTCCTGGATGTAGGAATTCCTCGGTCCCTTCTATAAAGAATCGAATCCTTCATACTGATTTTCTTTTTGCATGCATTATAAATTATAATTTTGCCCTCCAGTAAACTAAATTAAGTTTTAACGATTGTGGTGTATATATATATATATATATATATATAATATACACACACGTTAGTTTTGAGACACAAGATATCTGCTTAAAAGGTATAATAGAAGCGGATAAACTCCGCCTACTCTATATAAGGAATTATAAGAGCATGATAAACCCAATGAAACCTGTTTAGAGCCTACATTTGTAAAGCTCGGAAAATACCTTGTTAGATTCATAAACTTTTAGGACATGTTTGCTTCCTGCACGATTTTGCATTATGCAAAATTAATCCATTAAGATTCGAGCACAGGACCTCTTCAGTAGAATGTGCGGGAGTTGACCACGTACTATGACAAGTTAAAAGTTAATACAATCAGGTAAAGAGCACAGTTTTGTTAGAAACGGGGTTCAAGGACTTCCCATCATCTGGTCAAGTGACGACTAAATCTCCTTACATATATTATTCACTAAAAAGTGAAAAGAACTGATTATTACGAGAAAAAATAGGAAGTTGCTAACAGATGCTAAATTCGAGAAGTATTAAACAAACAAAACAAAACATCTATATTGCGGATCATTCACAATCCATAGCCACCAAACCTAACATACAAATACAATCTTTACGTATACACTGAACTTAATACAAAAATCAGGCCAACATAGCCACTTATCCTAGCATCGTGGCATACTGTTTGATTAATTATCTGTCAATTTTATGTATATAACATAACCTTATAACACTTATAGCACTTATTATAACATAGTCATTTATTATAATACTTATTATAACACAACTTAATATGCATATATAATCTTTGCTACATTAAAAAATAAGGTATTGTAAACCAGCAGTTGTCTCAACCAAGACTGCCATATAGGTGAGAGGAACACAGAGGTACACAGTATTAATTGTAGAAGTGTAATTAGATGCTAGTCATGAGTGGAGCTAGAAAGATTGTTCATGAAAAAATTTCTCGACATTTCTAATACACGCACAAAAAGAATCTCGCTATAAACGGTTTGCCCTAAATTCAACAGCCAGTTTTCTTTCAGCTGGATATATAAAAAATGTAAATTTTACAACAAACTTAGCTATTTTGCTCGCCTCTGCATATATTCAAGTTATTTAAATTATCATTTCTATTTTAGTAGCAATTTGTTTTGTATTTATCATATTTATTCTTAAAAGAATTTGTCGTGTTCACGATCAGAATAATATTATCAAAATTGTTCATGTCATTCCAAGTATTAGTCACTCTTTGTGTGAAGAAATGTTTTCTAATGTCTTTATTACACTGTTTCTTATAGAATTTGCTTTCATTTCTTGATTCATTGTAAATAAATTATTTGCCGGGATGTTTTCATTTCCTTTGATGATCTTGAAAGTCTCTATTATATCTCCTCTTGATCTTCTTTCTTCCAGTGTGGTAAGTTTCAGTTCCTTTAGTCTCTCCTCATAAGTTAAATTCTTTAGTTCCGGGACTAGTTTCGTTTCTCTTCTCTGTATATTTTCTAGTTCAACGATGTTTCTTTAGGTAGGGTGACCATGCCTGAACTGCATGTTCAGGATGTGGTCTTACAAAAGTTTTATATAAAATCAGAAGTGTATTGTTAGTCTAAGTATTCAAAAGTTGAACTTTTTATACCTACAACTTGGGAGGCTTTCTTTACTATTTATAAGATATATGTTTGTGTACTTTAGGATCTAAAGTTACTGTAACTCCCAGGTCTTTCTCAATTTCAGTCACGGACAATTGAGTTCCATTCACATAGTATGTGTTTCTCTTATCATTAATTCCTGAGTGCATAGCTTTACATTTGCCGTCATTTGATAGTCGAAGAACTTGTTCCTCGGTTTTAACGGAGTTGCATACTTTAGTGTCATCAGCAGAGATTTTACAATGAGAACTTGTATTACTTGGTAGATCGTATATATACAATATGAAGAGGTTTGGCCCCAGAACTGATCCTTGAGGCACTCCACTGTGTACTTTTTCCCATGATGACTTAGAACTAATAACAAACACACACACTGGCGCCTATCAGTCATAAAATGTTCAGTCCAGTTCAGTATATTTCCTTTAATGTTGTAAGCTTTCAATTTGTGGAGTAATCTTCTAAGCGGTACAGCGGCTTTTAATTAAAGCTTGGAATTCACTAATATATATACTGTATATATTTTAAGTTTATTTTGTATGGTAAACAAAGTTATTTCATATATATAATTAAGGAATAAAGGTTTAAGTTTTTATCATCTATTGAATGAGGCATGGTTTTGTGTTTTGAGGGCGCAAAGCCTATTGTGCATTATGTTATGGAAACATACCTTCGCGTACGCCGTGTGAAATTAAGTTCGCCAAAACAAATAGAAATTGAAAAAAAAATTAATACTGCATTTAATGGTATGTATACGGCTTCTAACTCAATTAAACTTCATTGGGTAACATCTCTTCAAATAATTAAATAGTAGCGTATGTATAGGAAAACTCCTAAGCTCCGTCCCTTGTATGAGCGATCAAAGGTCACGTGTCTCCTGCTACTACCTGGGCATATCCCTACCCCTGCCTGCTTAGATGACCGCTGCAAGCCATGGACCTCAGACGTGTATTTGAACACATCCTACCTAGAAGAAAAATGGTGATGGCTACCTTTAATATTGTGTGCTCGACATTTACGAAGTGGTATTCGATAAAGTCTAAAGATGTGGTGACCACTCAAAGAGACCCTATTCCTCCTTCCTTTGAGGCTTTTAAGGCTACAGTGAAGCGTGCGAAGCTTGAGAAACAAGAGGTTCGAATACTCTACGGCTATTCTGGCGAGAGCAATGTAGGATTTCGTGGCACAAACGATGTACTGTAATGGGCTATGTTGTAGGACTAAACTGTATAAAAGCTTATATATACCGTGAAGTGAAAAGAAACAATACGTGCAGAAGAGAAGCAACGGGTATGGTTAGTGAGTCTTGTTGATTGGTGTGACCAGCTGTATTGTCTTGCTGCATCATACCGAGTACTCGTACCCTGCAACTGAGAATGTAAATCTTGTCATAATGGACAATCTCAAATACTTTTACCACTACATTCATATATATCATGACGAAGTTTACAATGAGGTTGTGGCTAAAGACCTGTTTCAGATTTTAATAGAATTTAGATAATGGGGCGGCATAGCTGCCATATCGACGAAATTTTATTATTTTCAAGATGGCGGGCGAAAAATATCAAAATATCAAAATGCTCTTAGAGTATCAACTTTGGTCTCAAATTGAAGCTTACAGTCAGTAGTTTTTTTTTTATCTGACAGAACTAAATTTAATGCTTTATTTTTTATTATTATAAGTGAATTTAGCTGATATCTCTCTCTCTCTCTCTCTCTCTCTCTCTCTCTCTCTCTCTCTCTCTCTCTCTCTCTCTATATATATATATATATATATAATATATAGTATATATATATTGGCGATACTGGTAATGGCGCGAAAAATTGAAAAATATCAAATGCTCTTAGAGTATCAACTTTGGTCTCAAATTGAAGCTTACAGTCAGAGGAGTAACATCTACTTTATAAGTGATAGTGGGAATATTGATATTTCAATCTATAAAATAGGTTTATAGAAAAAATTGAAAAATATCAAAATGCTCGTAGAGTATCGACTTTGGTCCCAAATTGAATTGATTGATATTTTATTTACACAAGAACAACAACACATAACTACATGCTACGTATCACTACTGAGAAGAACAATTCCCCTCACACGCACATAAGGCCGTACATGGAAGTTCAGCCTTTCTGCAGGTGCAGCGCTTCATACATCCTTTTGTGCACTTGCATGAAACCAGCTCTTGACAGGCCTTTGATGCCTCGGGTAGGTTCGTCCAGTGTGGTTCGTACAGGCGGTCACCAGTCTTGGTCCATCCCCAGTTAGTGGGGCAAGGGAGATCTGGATTTGGTAGAAGTGTCTGTCCCCACACATGACCTCCCTGGTAGGTCGCCCTCTTCACATGCTGTTCTAGAGCTGCCCTTGTTGGTGGAATCAACTGCACGTTGTTGTTCTTTGCAAACATCTTCTGTCGAGCTATATGTATGTCAGAGCTGGTGCTTGTTCGGTCGTACAAGAGGATGACGAACCTTTCGATGGTAGACATGACACATTCTGGTACAGTAATTGGTGCTGAAGAGACCTTCAGCAGCGCAGCTGTTAATTCCGGAAACACAGCCCAGATGGTCCAGGCAGTCTTCTTACCATGCCCAGTAAAGCTGGACACGGTGTCGCACCCAGTCAGAGCGTGAAACATCGGCAATGCCTGAGCCTTCTGTCGACCAAGCCCAGCTGCTATTTCGTGTGCTGACAAGTACCGAAATCCCTTTCCAGTTCCGAATGCCAGCCAGAGTTCATCTCCAGGTTGCAGCTCCGGTACCACAGACACGGCCAACACCACAACGTCTGTGTCAACCGTCCGAAGCATGATCTTGCGGTGGCCATGCTGTGCAGCATGTGACACATGCAGCAACATGCGAGTGTCGGCTTCCTCATGGTGGCATGGAGCGAGTGATGCCAGATCATCCAGTGGCGGCTTACTGAGGACTCTCTCTCCATCGGTGATGATTAGCTGTTTGCCCTCCATGTTGAACCACCGGAGGGCAGCTTCAGACAGGAACCTAAACAACTCCGTCTTGTTGCAGTCCACACGGAGGAAACTTGGCCAATTTCTTGGTATGGCAGTTGCAGCTACAACACGTCTGCGCACTCCTTGTCCTCGTTTTGTTCTTGCCATGCCTTTCAGCGAATCCTGCTTGTAGGTGTCCCACACTAGATCCAGGCGTGTCACTTGCTGCAGTTTTGTGGACAGGTAGGGAATGAATATCTGACTAGCATACTCATCAAAGTTCTTTGCAGCACCGGGCTTCAACATGTGAACTATGGCAGCCCCATCAATAACTATACAGGTTGTAACAGGAGCGTCAGCATGGACTTCAGATAGGTTTTCTAGGCATTGAAGTAGGTCACTCTTAGTACCTAAGCGCAGTCTACCATCATCAGAGAGTGCTGGAGGGCATGCTTGGTTCTCATGGCGAAAGAACTCCTCTAGGTTCCCGTCCCTGGTCTGGCAACCAATGTACAGCCGCGAAAAGAGTCCGACGTTATTTTTCAGACACACCAGTTGGTGCTTCCCTTTACTTGCTGTCTTCGGCCTGGGATTAACAAAAACGTTCAGCTTGTTGCGATGTATGATATCATCAATGGGCTTCGTTCTTTCTACCAGACGCTCTCTGGTGAAGGTTTTGAACTGCTCCTTGCCAATCATCTTCACCTTCTGGAGAGCATTGGCCGCTGCAGGACCTGCAATTTCCTTGGAGTCGAGAACAATCAGGTCCACGCTTTCTTCCTCGAACGGGTTGCCGAGGTCTTCTATCACATTAACAAGGGAGATGACATCTTTGGTAAATGCGGTCTGCACACTGGCTGTCTGATCGTGGTGCCCGTGTGCCAATTTGCATTCTCCTGTGCTGGTGCTCATCTTGGAACTCTTGTATTGCCGCGGCGATTTCTGGTCCAGCAATCATCCAACGCCGAAGGGCACTTGGGTTGTCCGTAAGGCCAACAGCTCCACCGTCCCCTTTAATTAGGGCGTTGTTCTGCTCATGTGCTTGGTCAATTGGGATTGAGGAGAACACTTTCTGGGTCTTCTGAACTGTGAAGCTGCCAGCCGTGAATTTTGCGGCCACATCTGGGTGCTTTGTTGAAAGTTCAGCCATGTCTTTCAAGTGAACTGGGATCCACCTAGCGTAGTTGGTGCTATCCAGAGCGTGGAACCAGGGGGCGAGTTCAGTCAGGGCGTCGAGATACATGGTGAATGATGCCTGCCGTAGTGAACGCACGTAGACGAGTATCAGAAGCTCTATTTCCACGACGGTTGCCCAATACTGAAATTGAGGATATGCATGTGTTCTGCTATGGCACCAGTCTTCAAAGTTTTCTGTCTCCTCTGCCTCAGCTGGATGTATCTGACAGCTTCTGTCGTATGCTCGTTTTTGTAAGATGTATACTGCAGATGTGGTTACCTGGTGTGCTCGTCTTGTACGCGTGATGTTGTCTGCGTGCAAGAACGAATCAGCTGTCCCTGGTGATGCGATCTCGGCTTGCACTAATGCATGAACCCAACCACTTCCTTGCAGCCAGTCACCCACCATCTTCAGGGCTGCCAACCCGATGTGGAGACCACCAAACATCACCACTAGTTTGTCTTCCCCGTAGCTCTCTGGCCACTTCCACTGAATCTGCTTGGCCAAGGCAAACAGGGGTTGATCAACGGTGATTACTGGTGTCTGCCCTGGATTAACATGTTCAATACATTTTCGCAGAACGTCCATTGAATGTCGGATCATGGCGGTTGTGTGTGCTCTCTCAAGGAAGAGTGGGAGCAAAGAAGTGGGGCATATAACTTGAGCTCTTGATGGCTGACGGCTGGCGTGAAAGGCAGCCCAAGACGTGTTTTCCTCTACGTCAGACCTTTCAAGGGCCTGTCTGACGTGGTCTAGCCACAGGTATTCAGTCTTTCTCTGTTCTGGGAAGCCTTCTCGGCACAGAGACACCACATCAACAGGTGGGATAGTTTGAGTAATGGTGCTGGTGACAGTTGGAATGTTAGTATAGTTGTATGGCAAGTTTATGACGATCTTCTTATCGCTTGCTTTACCGGACCCTTCTGCGATGACGATACTCCGATTAACCCCTTCGCCAGTGAAGGAGGGATGCTGGAATAGGGAGATAGCAGTACCATGGAAGGACTCCTTAGCTGTTCTTGAACTTGGATTGTGATCTATGTTGTCGACAGCAGCAGTTGTGAACACACTGCCGCGGATCTTTGGAGGGCAAACTACTTGCTCTCGTTGGAACTACTGGCAGACGTTGTCTCCCATCTGTGCTGAGATTCGGAGAACACGGTCATATGAGATGCTAATCCCATAGTGAAAAAGCCTGTCAACCAATTCCCTGTTGCGTGTGTGAGCATGAACCATCAACCCTAGGTAGGTGGGAAAAGGTGTCCCCTGAGAGGGTATGTGCCGGACATTGACAGAGGCTGTTGTCCCAGGCGTCCGATTATGCTTGACACTATTGAACTTCACCAACTGGGCGATGGTTGGTGCTGCATGCGTCGTGTGTGTCACGTGTTCTGTAATACTGGCACCATCTAGGACCAATCTCACCAAGGAAAGCAGTAGTTGCGGTACAGATTCTTCTTGGCATCCTTCAGCAAAACCAGTGAAGGGCTTGGCTTCTTGAAACATTTGGCGGCGGACCACCTGTGCTGCACGAGCAAGGCACACCGCATCTGTCACTGTCTAACTCGCAGGATTTAGCAATCACAGAACCAACATCGTCATTAAATGCCAGAAGGACATCGCTTCCTTTATTGTGGACACTCATGTCTGGGAACTGTGACAGGAGTCGTTCTTTCAGTCGTGTCGTGTTATGCCATCTACTTTGACTCCTACCTGCTCCAAAATGGTACGTAGCCTCCAGAGCCACAACGTCTCCCACACTGAGTCTGGCAAGCAGGTGTGTGTCTTCAAGAATCTCAGCACAGGCCCGCACCCGGCTGTCTAGCTGGAAGGTTGATGCTGCGCGGATCCTTCTGCGCCAGCTGCTTGTCTGCAGAAGAAGCACAATGCTTCTTGGACGCCCTTCTCAGAAACTACGAATTCCGACCTCATGTGCTTATATACACCTGTTTCGTCTCCATCTTGGCAATAACCGTCTGTTTCCAGTTTCCGTTTTTCTGCTCTCTTCAGCATAGTGTTGTTGAATTTGAGCTGGCATTTCTTGTGATACTGTGCATTGTGTGCAACCATGGCGGCTTCAATGCCGCACCCTTCATCCAGTCTCTCTATCTTCAGCGTCTGTGGAAGTTGACCCAGTTCGCTGAATTTCACTAGGTTTTCTGCCAGTGAAGTGTATCCACTCCCAACGTCAGTTCTTTTCGACTGTGAAGGACGTGTTAGCTGCTCTGCCTTGTCCTCTTAGCAGATGATACACAGGTTCCAGTTGATCTCAGTTGGATGCACGGACACTGATGACCACAGACGCTCTGGATCATCGACGTTGAAGCTTTGACTAGACGACATGATGTTCCTTACAGGCGGTCCTGCAAAGAGAAAAGAACAATATTACATTAATATTTCAGCTGTAGCAATTCAACTAGATATTACCCACAAAGAGATGTGAACACAAAACACACTCAGCGACTAAATTCCGTCAGCCCCAGTGGCACATTAATCGAATGGTACCCCCATCCCTCCTCATTGTTTTCCCCACAACACAATTTCATCACACGCCAGGCGACATCAGAAATGCAGCCCAGATGACGTAGCAAAGCGTAATGGTACCCACATCCCCTCCTTATCGCCCCCACAGCAGTGACAATCACATTCAGAGCGACAAGCACAAATCAGTCGCTATCTGATTAAATGTAATGATTTCCCATCCCTCCTGACCCCAAGCACAGTGTGATTTAAACATGCCGCAACAAAATGAAATTAGTCCTGCTTTATACCAACAGTGTTTATGAAATAATGTTACTAACAATCGCAAAGGTTGGTGATAGATATTTATAATTGATCGGTAAAAGATGTGGATACGCTTCATTGTCTAAAAATTAACACTAAATTAATATATATATATATATATATATATATATATATAATATATATATAGAGAGAGAGAGAGAGAGAGAGAGAGAGAGAGAGAGAGAGAGAGAGAGAGAGATATCAGCTAAATTCACTTATAATAATAAAAAATAAAGCACTAAATTTAGCACTATCAGATAAAAAAACTACTGACTCTAAGCTTCAATTGATACTCTAAGAACATTTTGATATTTTTCAATTTTTCGGCCGCCATCTTGGCCGCCATCTTGAAAATAATAAAATTTCGTGATGCTTCCATATCCAAATCTTTTTACAATCTTTTATCTATCGCTGCGCCAATTTTCATGCTTGTATCAAAAAACGAACAATTCGATTGCTATGCAGCACCACTAAGAGTCGAGTATCGCGTGCTTGGCAAAGAGGAAAAATATGGGTACATGTTTCTCTCAAATAGTGCGCCGTAGTGTGAATAAAATGTGTTTAGTTCGTGAAAATCACCCTGAACAAAAATGTCTGGTGCGCATTCTGGGGAGTGATAAAACATTAAAGCCGATATTACTCCGTGTGTCGGAAAAATTCTGATTGCCCAGTATAATGGGGCACAAGTATTCATATGACTCCTTCATGTTGGAACAAACCCGATTTTGAATCTATATTTATTTTCTATATATTTCATGAACTATTTCCATTAACTCGCCTAAATAAACAGAATGATGTTGTTGTGTTTCATTATCCAACACATGCTTTGAGTATATCTATATATATATAAATAAACGATATTAAAGAATAACAGGGTTCAAGGGAATATATATAAACAAAGGATATATTTGTATATTAAGACGGAATTTGTTTTAAATAAGCCGTTTGTTTGAATAATTCCCGAATTAGCGAAAAATTAAATAGTTACCCCGAAATAGGACTTATTTTGTTTTAAAAATTATATTAACGTTTTTTTATGTTATAGTTTAAGGATGTAATTGTGTCTTGAAGATAAATTTGTATTCTGGTATCTTATCTTAAAACATGATGGGCTGAAATGCGAAAATAATTGGGTAAAAGAGGAAAAATTAATGTTACCCCTAATTTAATTTCTATTTTGTTTTAAAAATCATATTAGTGCTTTTCACGTTATAGTTTAAGGATAAATTTGTATATTAATGTGAAAATTTGTTTTTGTATTAAATTTAGTTTATCATATTCGGTGTTTTTTTAAAAGATCGCTGACCCAACGTCAAATTGGTTTTGTGGTGGTTTTCCACCATGAGAAGCTCTAATAGTAGCGTTTTTCTTTTCTTGGGACGTTATCGTTTTACCCGCTGGCTCGAAAAACGTATTTGTTAATGCTTAATAGCTTTGTTTATTAAATAGGTCGTATTTAGAGACACTGTTGGTCTATCAGGAGCCGGTAAGTAAAAAGAGTGGGTAAGGTAGCTTTGGCCAGGTGTTGGTAAGCTATACTTAGACGATTGGTGGTTGTGTGAAGGCTGTTGGGGGTATTCTTTTTCTGTGGTAGTTTTTCGGCAGTCCCGTATATATTTTGCTATTGGGACTTTACATGCATCTGTTTATATACGTGTGTGTGTGTGTGTGTGTGTGTGGTGTGTGTGTGTGTGTAATAATTGAGGATCTATGAGCGTATATACTCGGGGAGTGTATGTGCGTTTGTGTGCGCTTTTAATTCGCTTGAAAGTTATTAATATATACAAGCCATTTATGCCTTCTAAGTCTTCTAAGCCAACTGGCTGATTAAACCAACTGCCAACTGGCTGATTAAGCTAACTGGCGGATTTCGATTTTTAAGCAAAGTGATGCTACCCTGAGCTCCCATTATGCTTCTGTCTCGCAATCGTAGAATGCTCCCTCTCTCTCTCTCTCTCTCTCTCTCTTACCTTTCTAAGCTAGGGTAACTCCTTTATGGGGTGAGGCCGTCCCACTTCTTACACAAAGTCTCTTCTCTCTCTCTCTTAGGTTACGTGGACTCCCCCTCTTTTTCTTTTTTTTGCACCCTGTGGGGAAGGGGGTTGGCACCTTGCAACAAGGGTTGGGTGGCACTAGCACTCATTTGATCAACATTGCAATTGCATATGCACTCTATCGTTTTTCAGCTATACTACTGTTGCCACAAACCAGAACTCCCGTCATCTTCGAACCGCCCAAGGCCATACACGGAGGGGTTAACATATATAGTATACATATAAGTTTTGAGAAGATTGTGTAGTGTGTAAAATGAATGGATATGTAGTGAAGAATTGAGGGAGAAGCATTTGTTTGAGAGCACGTTGGACTACTATTGGTACTAATTTATATCCTAAATTATCCTTCACTAGTCGCACATTATGGCGTAGTTCAGCTGCTTTACGGATTTAGCTTTTTAGGGATTAAATATTTTAATCGTCAAGTAAAATTACTCATAAGTTCTGGAAACTGGTTATGTCAACTTTTGTAACATACTCTATACTCATACTGTATGACAAGAAAATGTTATATATATTATATATTTGTGTGTGTGTGTGTGTGTGTGTAACCAGTGCAGCTGTATTTTGAACTGGCTACTTTGGCGCTATAAATTTAATACAAATTGACCAATCTATTTTGGGTAAATTGAGTTGAAGCGCAAGGAACAAAAGTAGTTGGAGCGTGTGAGGCTAACAAGTTGTCAAAGATCAGTTCGACTGAAGTCCTACTTACTATTAAGAATACTGAACCAAAGAATTAGTACACTTGTTATATGTTACAACGAAATACCTCAAAGTTCCTAAT
>JAJOZX010001122.1:422500-450000 GCA_023014485.1 Bathynomus jamesi | reverse complement strand
GTACTCGGGACACAACCACACCGTGGCATTCACCTCATGCGCCCAGGAGCCTACCACCACGCAAGATGGATGGCTAAAGTTAGTATTTTCAAACAAAAATAATCTAGAGATAAGTTTAAATGTTATTCAAAGATAAACATTTCATTATAACGCAAACAAAGTAATTGGTAACAATAAACCTGTCTTACTTACAATGGTGCCTATTCTGTTTCAGGTCATCTACTACACAAAACTGCTGATGTTCAGTAGGCAGCTGGAGCTCGACGCCGAGCTGGTCGACAAACTGCACAGGATCGTGGTGTTCATCGCTCTTCTGTACGTACCAGCTTGGTTGGCGGCCCCTGTAGCAGCTGATGCGCCGTTGAATGACCTGGTACTATACCAGCGTTTTCTGAGGTATAGGGCAGTGGACCGCGAGGTGGCAGAAGCGTCACTGGCAGTGATGAGGCGGCACTTCTTGTATCTGAGGCCTCAGACCATCATCTTCGCTCTATGCAGCAACAAGGTGGATGGCACTGTGAAGCAACAGATGGCAGAGAAGCTGTCCCACCTCCAAAGGTGGGCAGGACCGAGTTCCAAAAGGACCGAATTCCAGGAACTCGGTCCTTTTTAAGGACCGTGAGCGGGAAAGTCCGTCCTTTTCTCAGTGAGGACCGAAATGAGGAACGACGGTCCATTTTTAAGCAATTCCGGACGGTCCGGTCCGGACGGTCTTTTTTAGTGATTTTAGTGTGTTTAGTGATTATTTGAAGTTCTAAAGAAGATGGATCGTTTCCTCCAGAAGACTCAGAAAGAGACTGAGACTGAACTGAAACTTGTTTCAACACCTGGAGGAGACGAAGAATCTACTGATGTTAGTGCTTCAACTTCAAGTCAAGCAACTGGAGCTCCTAGCGGAAGAACTGAACCCGGCAATCCCGGCAATTTTTCATTTTAATCAAATTTTTCACTTATATTATATATAAGGACCGAGGACCGAGTCGTTCCTAGGTCCTATCTTCAGAAAGGACCGGGACTGGGACCGTCGGCCCAGTTTGAGGCCAGGGTGCCCACCTTTGCCCACCTCCCTGTACCCAAAGACTTCACATACGAGAACGTCTCAGTCGACGAGATGACGCTACTCCCCGACCTGATCGACGAGTCCTCCTGGTTCTTATTTGCAGGTCTGAAGATGTATGGGTCTTCGTGGCTCACCCTGCCAACTGATAAGTGGGACGAGAACGAGGACTTTCGTCGTCTGAAGGATGTGATCTCTAATCTCCAGGTCACCAATGACGTCGCTGAAAGAGGAGTCCAACTGATACAAGACTATGCGAACACGGTCACAAAGGACGAGGCACAGCTGCAGGATCTTCTGCAAGTGGTGGAAAAGAACCGGAAAGAGCTCGGTGACTTCAAGAAGTCATCACTCGCCACGACGACATAGCACAGAGGGACAACGTTGCAGCCAGTGACGTGTGATAGTGGTCAATATAATGCAAAAGTGATTGTTTAAGTTATTGTTTCTTTCTTCCTTATTTGTCTGCTATTTGCTGATTTTTTTGAAAAGTATAGGTGATCGTGGTTTTTCTCGTTATTTGGCACTATACTAGCACATTGGTATTACCTGTATACAGGCACAACTTTTAAACCGTTAGTCGTATGACATTGGAAGGCACACCAAACGACTTCTCTCATCAAGAGGATTCAGAAAACATCCCTACTTAATGATTTATCTTGATTCAGTAAAATGTTAAAAAGTACACATTTTAAAAAAAATTTGTAATTTCAAGATCGATGCGAGACCCCTAAATATTGATCAATTTTTGTAAAAATGGTACCAATCTGTTAGTATAGTGCCAAATAATGGGAAAAACTACGATAACCTATACTTTAAAAAAAAATTGAAAAGTGGGCCACCCTACTGTACATACATACATATATATATATATATATATATATATATATATATATATATATATATATATATATATACACATTTAACTGCAATGACCACGCAGTATATTAACGTATAGAAACGACGTAAGTATAGAGGAGCGTTCTGCACACGAGGAAGAGAAATAACGAACAAATGAAAAATGAGGTAACCGCCCGGGAATCGAACCCAGGATCTTCCGATTGCCGGTCAGATATGCTATCCCCGATGCGGGGAAAAAACACGTTAGAATATATCTTGCGCTTCGTCGGGAATGAGTGATAGGCCGGGTGGTGATCTGGTGATTGTCTGAGTAGATCCTGAGAGGGTTTGCTCGTTAAAGACTAAAATTGAGAGTTATCGAGTGAGATTTGAGACATTGAGTTTGAGAGAATATTGAGTTTGTGAGGAAATATTGAGAACCGTTAACCTAAAATACTGCGAGGGATGTAGTGGTTGGGCAACGTTATAACTTAAATAATTTGATTAATGCTAAGACTAGTTTAAGTCCAAGTTGAACCTAACAGCCAAATTGACTGAACTCGTACTTATTGTGTCTTGAATCTATTGATTAAAAGCTAAACAAACGAACAATTTCATTATCAATTACACACTTAGAAATAGGGGGTACAGAAGTAAGCGGTGGATAAAGAATTCGCGCAGAGGGCCACTAAATTTAAGAGAAAGGCTAATTACACCGCCGACGGAAAAAACTGATAACCAAATATCCAATTTTTATTTTTACTGATCGGGCCTTCGTAGTGACCTTCGAGAACCAAACAATTTGTGATAAGGGTCCGTCTCCCTGACCTCGGACTTTTTATTACAAACTGGTGTCAGAAGTGGGATCTTCCCTTTCTGATACCCCCTAAAAATCTAAGTGAATAAAGTGCTCTCCAAGTGTGTATATGAGGGCTACTAGCTCGCAACAGACAGCAACGAAAGACAACATGAGTGTCACCCGATCGAGAACCGCTGCGTGGGCTGCTGCTGCTCAGGCCGAGTCGACATCGCAACTTGCTACTGGACACCAAGCCGCAGGAGGAGTAAACTTTCCCACCAACGCGGAAAGAGAGGTAAGCGACCCATCTTGTGTTGCGAGAGGTTTTAGAGGACGAGTGGAGAGCCTCCCTATAGCGGGCAGTTCCCCTAAATTAACCCCATCACACGTTCATTTCTTTCCCCCCAATTTTGATATAAATAGAATACCTTTCCTTCCAATCGGTTCCCCTAGACTCGAGTTTGAGACTGATCCTGTTCCGAACCTATTTTTAGCACAATTTAGCGATTCAAATTTGGTCGAGTTTTGGCCGATCTCATTCGAGAACATGCCTCTTGGCCAAGAAGGAATCAGTTCCAACTATGTATCAGCAACCACTCCCTACCCACTTCCCTCATCCCTATGTTTCCCCTTTCTATCCAATGCATCCTCACTTGTATTCCCCCAATGCAGACTTCCCCGATCCACACGTTAATACGGTCCCTGATAACACTAGAAATGCACCCAAGCTCCATCCAAATAATGCCTGGTATAATCACGTTCGATGTCTTCGATTTGAGGAGAGGGGACACAAAGCTAGTCAGTGCCCCCTGATTGAAAGAGTGAAGACATTGAAGGAGAGTGAAAGGGTGCGTGAAAGGGACGAGAGCTATAGGCCAGAGAATGAAAGAAATTATCGGAGGGAATGGACTCCAGGAGGAGGCCGACGGTACGAAGACTACGAAAGAAGAGGAAGTAGGTACTCCTCCCCTTCCGAATTTTCGAGAAGATGGAACTTCTCGCCGTATGAGAGAAACAGAGATAACTATGGTAACCCCAGATACGATAACAGGTATGAGGGTAACCCCAGATACGATAACAGGTATGAGGGTAACCCCAGATATGACAACAGGTATGAGAATCGGTACCGTTCACCGTCACCCTATGAACCAAGAAGAAGAAGGGACTACTCCCCTTATGACAGGAGAAACGGAAGCTACCCCTCCCCCAACAGAAATGGAGGCAGGTATCTCGACCAAAGAACGGACCGAAGTCCGTTACCACATAGGAGATGCGATAAGGAAAGAGAACCTAACCGCGAAAGACGCCCAGAAAAAGAGAGGGAAAGAGGGCGAAATAATTCTCCGTGGCCCCGAAGAAATGAACCCTCAAACGAAAGGGACCCTTTTCCCCGTCGAGCATCATTCAAGGAGGAAGAGGCAAAACACAAGACAAAGGAACTTGAATTGAAGACGATATTGGTAAGGAGAAGAGTAACACACAAGACAAAAGAACTTGAATTGAAGCCGATATTGGTAAGGAGAAAAGAAGACGAAAGCATGAATCGGGATAGAAGAAACGCAAGTGAGAAAATTAACATGAATGAATGGAATGAGAAAGAGAGGACGACATGCAGAAACGAGGAAGCAAATGAGATGAATGAAATGAGTGAAAGAAATGAAAAACGCAGCCTAAATGATGATACAAAAGAGGAGTGTCTAAATGTTTATGAAACGAGTGATATTGAACGTGCATATACGGTGCGAGAGGACGGAGCGTGTCTGCAGAAGGATCTGACCTTCAGAGTGGAGTCTGCCTCATGCAGACCTGATAACGAGTGCGAGGAAAGGATGAAAAGTGACCTCGACTCGGAGGTAAAGCCTCAGTCGAAGGACACAGAAACGGTGAGAACGATAGCGGTGTGTACGAGAAGAATGTACGAAATGTTCGAATTAAATGAGAGAGAAATAGAAGGAATGCATGAATCAAAGTCCAAGAGCAAGTTACCTGACTGTGCGATAAATGAGAAAACTATAGACCCAAGGGAGCTTGATCCCCCACCGGAAACGGAATGGGTAAACGGAGTATATAATATGTGTTCTTGTGACGTACGTGTGAGACATAACAGGACGAAGAGTGATTCGTGTCTATATTGTGGGAATGGAAGTAGTTTGAATCCGGCGAGCAAAAATGTAAATTACGAAAATGAATTAAAAACGAGTGAGGAAAATACCGTGATAATGGACGCGGAGGGATTGGCTATACAGGAAATGACGGAATTCAGCGGAAAAGACATAACTGAAGTATCTCCCTCGGATGAATGCCCCTGGGAAGCGAACCAGGTTAAAATAAACGAAGGTTGTGCGATGAAGAGTGCTAAGGAAAAATTTTTGAATGTGAACGGTCCCATACACACTACTCGAGTGTTCCAATACCCGGTCATCCGTGTGACCTTGGGTGGCATTGTGTCTTTGGGGTTACTCGACACAGGTGCTGGTGTCTGTCTAGTGAGAGAAACTTTAATCGACGCTGTGGGATTTCGACCCCAGGTTGAAATGACTAGCCGTAGTTGTAAGGCGGTAAACGACGCAGTCCTAACTACCATGGGACAAATAAAAACAAAAATAGGCATTGAGCGCGAAAAATATGATCTTACTGCGTTGCTCGTTAAAGAATTGCCTGAGGGATTAAACTTTATTTTAGGGGCGGATTTCATCCGAGCAAACTTCATACGTATTGCAGGTAAAGGCACGGGGTTTGTGACTTACATAAATGAGATACAAATCCCCTTGAATATGAAACTGATGAGAGCCCCAAACCAAGAAGACCAAAACGCGGAGAGAAAAGAAGTAAATAACCTCCCTCTCCTATTAATACGAGGGTCCACTTCCATTTCCCCTTTAGCGGGAGCAATTTCAGAAGTACGGACTCCTTCCCCGTTGAAGGAGGGATCCATTCTAATCGTAGAGGCGAGCGAAACCCCTTTAAACCTAAGTGTAGAACCGCAACTGGTTTGTGCGAACGAAGGAGGAAATGTATCCGTTATCGTGCGAAATGAATCCGCGCATGATAGGGTTAAAGTTACGAGAGAAAGGACAAAGGGAAAAAACCCTGTAGCGCGCCAAACGAATGCTCTTTCAACAGCGAAGAACTTAAAAGGGAAGTGAGTGAAAAAGAGATCGGTCGAGTCATGAACCATAAGCGTAAATGGTCTGAAGATGAAATTTCAGAGGAAATTTATAACATGGAAATGATGAGTGAATTCTTGTTACCCCCTAAGTCTGTAGAGCAGGAAAGAAGGTAAGTAAGAAAATTTGTGAAAAATACTAAATTAGACCCCGAAGAAGGGAATAGGTTAAAAAACCTTCTTAAGGACGGTATTGGACGAAAGAGAAGAAAAGGAGACGAACCTGAAATTGTGACAGAAGATGAGGAAGCAGGCGAGACGAATTACGTACACCAGAAAAATAAACACAATCATACGAACAAAACGAAAGAAAAAAGGGAAACAACCAATGAACCGCACCGTTTCCGCAGCCGGTATTCGGAAACGGATAGTCTGTGGTCACACGCAGGCAGACCGCCAGAACTCATTTAAAGGTCTTGATTGCTGGGTTAGGAGAATGACCTTTACGGCTAAGATTTATAAGGCGGCTTAACGAATAAACAACACGAACAAACTAATTAAAAAAAAGGGAACAAATGGGTTAAACTCTTTCCCGGGACAATAAAGAAAGATGTTCTTTCCTTTTAACAAATCTTTTGCCATTTAATATATAATCAAATTATTCCCCCCCACTCTCGGAAAGTTGACTGAAAGGCATGATTCCGGTTTGGAGTTAACAATGTTCATATAACTATACATATTTCATATTTTCTTTTTCATATAGCATACATTTTTCAGGTTATTTACTGCATATCGTTTCTAAAATGTTTTATATTATATTTCACATTCTAATATCGTGGCGTCTGACTCAGAAGTTTAATGGGAAAATAGTCATGAGTAAGAGGTTGGCGTGAATGCCTAGGTCGGAAATAATAATATGATAAGATAGTATGTTTCACGCGTCCGAATCAGTTCTCTTTAATTCCTTGAGCTTAGGGGAATCGAGTGGAAAATTTGTAAACAAGAATTCATTAAGATTTCGAGAGAAGGAATTTTCTTGTTCATCATTGCTCATATAAAATATTTTTTGCTTTGTCTTAACGAAATTGCTCCTGAATTTAATCATGATCCCCGTCCTCTTAACCTTCTGCGTGATGCAAGTTGGGGCGCAGTCCCTCTCCAGTCATGGAGTCCTCTTTCGACCGATGGGCCCCCTAATTTTACAAGGCCCCACGTACACTTTTAGCGTACGTCTAAGTATGAAACCATACTATCAAAGCCTGCTATTCTTGGACAGCAGAATGGACTCTTTAATATCCCAGTGCCGCCGCGAGCAAGTACGACTGGAGCAACAAAAAGGACGAATGAGGAAATTAAAAAGCAGAACCCCAAATGAAACAATGCAGGAGCTAGGTATATTAGTGGACACTGCGCAGTGTTCGAGAACAGACTACCTCCACCACGCGCGAGGGAAAGGCCTTCGTCGCCACCCTAAACCAAGAACGCCCCTCCAAACCCCAAGCAGTAACAAGGACAAAGAGAGGCCTCGTTGACGCTGTCGGCGGATTTTTAAATTTCGCTTTGGATCCGCCACCCAGGACTCGGTTGACGCATTGGTCCGTCGAGTCCAGTTAATCGAGTCAAATGAAAAGTCCATCGCCGAGAGCCTAAATTCCCACATTACCCTGTTAAACGCCACGGTGTACGACATCAGCAACCTGAAGAAGTACGTCCAACTCCTCACCTCGAATGTGGTCTTTTCAGGACACAATGGGAGTATATTTGAACAGCCTGGAGGAAGAGGTGAAGGAAGAAAAATACCTCACCTTTCTGGGCATCCTGGCCTACAGCCTTTCAACCTACACTGAAGGTCTTCATTTAAGGCTCACCCGGTTGAAAACGGCGTTGGTCAACGCAAACAGAGGCCGTTCGGATTCGTTCTTGTTTGACCCCTCGTTCTGCCTAAGGGTCCTGAAAGGCATTGAGCCCAAGGTGGTCCGGCTCTTGCCATACATCCTGAACGAAGTCACCATCCCCCCCTGTACTTCGAGGTCAGTCACACCCGACTGAGAAAGGTCAACCCCGAAGAACTACGAATCCTGATTTTCGTGCCTTTGAAGGCCATAGACTCACCAATGACACTCTTCCTAGTGTCTCACCTGCCGGTCTGGATAAATAAGGAAGCCCTCTACTCAGACATCCTCCCGGATGCTCGTTACCTCGGAGTAAGCCAGGATCGATTAAATTACGTCAAATTCGAGGATCTGGATGATTGCTCAGCTGTGGAAGGCGTTTACCATTGCCGCTCGCCCACGTTCATCTTCTCGAAGGGGTCCGAAGAATGCATAATCAGACTTTTTCAGACGAAGGGAGAAATGAATTTGACCACTTGCCACCGGGTTCTGAGGAAGGGCTTCTCACCGGTACTCATCCGACAACATCACCGGATTTATTACAGCGTGCCTAGAGAGACCGCCCTGATGCTCCGGTGTCAAGGGCAGAAGACGGAAGAACAGGAATTGCTAGTCTCCAAGACGGGTTTTTACACTCTTCCCGAAGGATGCAGCGTTTTTACGGAACATCGGAGAATTTCATCTATCTCCCTCTTCTCCGACCCTCGTAATCTCACGCTGGAGACCCAGCTTCCCAAGCCATTCAGTGATTTCGAAATCACCTACATCGAGGGAGGCTCTTCACCACTTCAATGCTTCCCTGTCCAAGGGAGTCGACCTTCGGGACGTAACCAGGTATCTGAGAAGGGTCACCCTCCTGAAACAGGACCAAGGAATGTCTTCCATTGTCTCTTACTCCACCCTCACCCTATGTCTGATACTGGGAATGGCCGTCGTCGGAATCGCAACCAGAAAAAATTGCTGCCACCGGAATTCTCCACCGGTGCCATTGGCCCGAGTGGAGGTCCAGGTCCCTATTTCCCCGGAAGAAATTCCGATGACCCGAACACCTACGCCCCCTCGAAGCCCCCCTCACCGACTTCGTTTTGCGCCAGTGAGTCCGAGCGCTGTCCGGTCATACCAGATCCCAGAATCATTATCTAACGTTGGCTACGAGGAAAGGGGGCATTCGCGTAATTAAGACTTAAACCGTTTCTCCCATCTGGCCCCTTAGTGTTTTTCCCCATTTTTAATACTTACGAAAAAACGACCGAATGAAGGTAGTTTAATTTATTGAATTAAATTTACATGGAAGAATTGAATTGCTAAAGTAATAACTTCATTCGGTAGTTAGTGCGTAACTAACTGACAATTAGTGATAAGTGCTTATGTAAATTAAATCATTGAAGTTTCCTTCAGTGAACAGTGCTTAATGAATAAATAATTAGCAAAACATGTTCGATTTACGTGCCTTACTGAAATGATATCTAGGCAATTATAAGTTCCTACGTCTGTATATTTCCAATTTCCTCCTGCTGTATGACTTTCCTTTCATTATTATATAAGCGTGTTAACTCATCATTTGTACTACTAATAATAATATCATTATAATAATATCATTATAATTATAATATCATTATGATTTGTAATATCGTCCTTCGTCATAAAGCGAGATTGGGAAAGTTGTCTCTCGAAAGCAACTTTCTGTAAATAGAGACCGGATGTTGACCAACTTGTTTTTGTGCTGATGATGCGGGTGAAGCGCTTGCATTCGAACTAATTGCTGACCGTACCTGATAACTAAATTATACTGCAAAATATAAATTCATATAATTCCATTCAGTTAACTAATAATGTAGGCCCTCGTAATGTAGGCTTTAATCTTTCGGTTTAGTATGCAAAGTTTCAGTACACAGTGTTTTCTCGCGTCATGTAAAATTAATTTAGTTATCACTTTCCACCCCTAATTAAGAAAAAATTAATCAGCTTCACCCAGTAAATATCTGGTGAGTGTGAGTAGAAGGAGCGATAGAGTTATGAGTGTTAAGCTGGGCCTTGACGAGATGACGGCATCGTGAGTGCGTATGCCAACCAAGCTGGCTGTGAAGGTGTAGAAAAGGAAGTGTTTTGGAATCAGTTGGATCAAGAACTTGGTGCGATACCAGAGGGGGAAAAAGTGATCTTGGGTGGAGACCTGAATGGCCATGTGGGAAGAAGTAGAGAGGTGATTGAGAGGGTGCATGGTGGTTGGGGCGTGGGAGAGAGAAATGAAGAAGGGGAAAGGGTGGTGGATTTCGCGATGGCGTTTGATCTAGCGATAGTCAACACCTTCTTCCAGAAAAAAAGATAACCAGTTTGTGACCTATAGGAGCGGAGGAAGAGAAAGCCAGATAGACTTTCTAATGTGCAGGAGATCCCATTTGGAAGAAGTTAAGAACTGCAAAGTCATAAACGGGGAAAGCGTGGCGGCGCAACATAGAATCCTGGTGATGGATTGGTCGTTTAAGAGTGGTAGGAAAAGAAGGCAAGAACGGGTGACACCTAGGATAAAGTGGTGGGGACTGAAGAAAGAAGACCAGAAAAGGAAATTTGAGGAGAAGGTTTTGGAAGAAGTAAGGTCGTTGGAGAGTGTACAAGAATGGTGGGAGGAGAACAGCCTGGTGATATTGAGAGTTGGTGAGGAAGTACTGGGCAAAACATCAGGTAGAAGACCCCCTGAAGATAAAGAGACGTGGTGATGGAATGAAGAGGTTCAGGAGGTGATTAAAAGGAAGAAAGATGCTAAAAAGAAGTGGGACACATCTGGTAGACAAGAGGATAGAGAAAGCTATAGGCAGGCGAAAAAGGAGGCGAAGAAGGGAGTGGCAAGAGCCAAGGCGCAGGCGATGGATGAAGTATATAAAGAGTTGGAGACACCGGCGGGAGAGAGAAAGATCCTTAGAATAGCGAAGGCTAGGGATAAGGCGAGTAAAGATTTTACTCAAATTAAACAGTTAAAGGATGGGCAGGGAGGAGTGGTCTTAAAGGATCAGGATAAAATCATGGATAGATGGAAGAGTTATTTTGAACATCTGTTAAATGAGGAAAACCCAAGGGTTATTTTTGAAGATGGTGTCCCAAATCAAGGGTTAACTTCAGGAGTGAGTAGGGAGGAGGAGAAGGTGGCGTTGAAAGGAATGAAGAAGGGGAAGGCATTGGGACCGGATGGGATACCAGTGGAGGCGTGGAATTGTTTGGGAGATGAGGGCATAGATCTATTGTGGGATCTGATGCAGAAGATATATGAACAAGAGGAAATGCCGGAGGAGTGGGGGGATAGTACACCCGTACCTATCTACAAAGAGAAGGGGGACATCCAGGATTGTGGAAATTATAGGGGAATAAAGCTTATGTCACACACGATGAAGGTTTGGGAAAGGATTATAGAGAAAAGGTTAAGAGAAGAGACAACCGTGGGGGAAGAGCAGTTGGGTTTTATGCCAGGTAGGGGAACAACTGATGCGATTTTTGCACTGAGGCAGTTGATGGAGAAACACCGGGAGCGACAAAAGGGACTGCACATGGTTTTCATCGATCTAGAGAAAGCATATGATAGAGTGCCACGCCAGGAGGTTTGGAGGTGTATGAGAGAGAAAGGTGTGCCGGAGAAGTACGTTAGGTTGGTGCAAAGTATGTATGAAGGAGCAAGGACCCAGGTTAGGAGTAGTGTAGGTGTAACGGAATGGTTCCCTGTGAGGGTTGGTCTACATCAGGGATCTTCTTTGAGCCCGTACCTTTTTGTTTTGATTATGGATGTGTTGGCCCAGGGGATAAAAGATCAATCCCCTTGGTGTATGCTCTTTGCAGACGATATTGTTCGGTGCAGCAACAGGAGAGAAGTAGTAGAAAGAAAATTGGAGGAATGGAGGAAGGCTTTTGAAGACAGAGGGTTGAAAATCAGCAGAAAGAAAACGGAGTACCTGAGGTTCTACGAAAATCAAGACTCAGAAATTAGTTTAGAGGGAGCGAGGTTAAAGAGAGTAAGTAACTTTACGTACTTGGGATCGACAGTGGCTGAGGACGGTGAGCTGGACACAGAAATAACACACAGAGTGCAATCTGGTTGGAAAAATTGGAAGAAAGTTTCAGGGGTGTTGTGTGACCGAAGAATAGGCGCAAGGGTTAAGGGAAAAGTGTATAAGACTGTGGTAAGACCGGCTATGATGTATGGGGCTGAGTCTTGGGCTATAAAGAAAGATCATGAGAAAAGACTAGATGTAACGGAGATGAGAATGTTGAGATGGATGTGCGGAGTGACAAGGTTGGATAGAGTAAGGAATGAAAGGATAAGGGGCACAACAAAGGTTGGAGAAATCTCGAGGAAAATACAAGAAAGTAGACTGAAATGGTATGAACATGTGATGAGAGGGGACGAAGATTATGTGGGTAAGAGAACGATGAATATGGAGGTGCATGGCAGGAGAAAGAGAGGCAGACCGAAGCGAAGGTGGATGGAGAAGGTGAGGGACGATTTGAGGGAGAAGGGTTTGTCGGAGGAAGAAGCCCAGGACCGGGCAGTGTGGAGGAGGCTGGTCAGAAACGCCGACCCCGCATAGAGGCGGGAACGGGCGAAGAGAAAGAAGAAGACCCAGTAAATATCTTCTTCACGATGTTACAATGAAATAAATGGGAACAGATAAACAACATTAAAGGCTGCTCAGTTCTGAGCCATTAATTGGGCGAAGGGCATTGCCCTTCATTGCCCTTATACAACCTTCAGCAATTAGAAGTCGCCCCATATAATATAAACCCTCCAACTGTGTATTTCTTTTCCTAAAACGATCCTCTCCTTTAATGAAATATCCATTGTACAGTGAGTTAATAAATATTTTAGAACTCTGTTCCCGTGTATACTCTAAGATGCTTACAAATTTTAGGCCCACCCTGTTCTCATAATTATTCGAAGAGGATGTAAACAGTTGTTAAGATCCCACATCGGCCGCTGGGCGCGAAGGAGTTTATGTCATTTTATACCTTTTATTCTAATTTAAATCTAATGAACAGGTCATTCCTGAATATCTATTTTATATTTTTCCTTCATTTCTTTCCCGTATTTTCACTACGTCTTCATGTTTATAGCATTTCTTTTCACGCTCTTCTATGATCTTGCTCTTGTCATTTCCACTACTAGTACAACCATGATTATTACTGTATATATATAGACGTTCTACTTAAATTTCCTGTAATTCCGTCGTGACTATGAATACTAATGCGGTAGGTAAACCTAAATGACTTTTCTTCCATGTTTTGAGAGTTGCCTCTCCACTACAAAGCATTTCCTCTCACGGAATATTTATCTTTCCGTATTCACGGACCATTGAAGTCCTTCGTTCGGCCTCAAGTTCCCTCAGGGATTCAATACTTTTTTTTTTTTGTTTTTTTGGAAGGGACGAATTTGTTATACACAAGCCACTTGATTCCCCATAATACCCCATGTTTTATCTTCAATGTTTTAAAACAGCCCTTGAGATAAACCTCGAGTGTCTCATCGACTCGTGCGACGCTCCCCCCCCTTTTTTTTTCTCTTTTTTCTTAAATGCTTGAACAGCTCATAAACAGGACGCAAACCCCCAAGTTGTGTTCTCCTCCACCAATTAGTCTACGTTGATTGGGCTCGCCTCGGCGCGCCTTGGACTCTAACGTAGTAGGGATGGAGTACGTAAACAGATGCGGGGAAAAAACCCGTTAGAATATACGTATCTTGCGCTTCGTCGGGAATGAGTGATAGGCCGGGTGGCGATCTGGTGATTGTCCGAGTAGATCCTGAGAGGGTTTGCTCGTTAAAGACTAAAATTGAGAGTTATCGAGTGAGATTTGAGTTTTGAGACATTGAGTTTGAGAGAATATTGAGTTTGTGAGGAAATACTGAGAACCGTTAACCTAAACTACTGCGAGGGATGTAGTGGATGGGCAACGTTCTCACCTAACAACCAAATTGACCGAACTCGTACTTATTGTGTCTTGAATCTATTGATTAAAAGCTAAACAAATGAACAATTTCATAATCAATCACACACTTAGAAATAGGGGGTACAGATGTAAGCGGAGGATAAAGAATTCGCGCAGAGGGTCACTAAATTTAAGAGAAAGGCTAATTACACCGCCGACGGAAAAAACTGACAACCAAATATCCAATTTTTATTTTTACTGATCGGGCCTTCGTAGTGACCTTCGAGAAACAAACAATTTATGATAAGGGCCCGCTTCCTGACAACGGACTTTTTATTACATATATATATATATATATTATATATATATATATATATATATATACACACACACACACACACACACACATATATATATATATATATATATATATATACTGTATATACATGTATATACTGTATATACTGTATATATACTGTGTGTATATATACACACACACATATATATATATATATACACACACATACATATATATAAATATATACACATTAGACTGGCCCGCCAAAACTTTTATTTGAAAAGTGAAAGTCTCACCCCCTAAAATTGTTACCCCCATCATATAATCGCACACTAAATTTCAACAATATCTGTGTAATTTTAGTGGTGCTGCTAGCCTCTTGTATTTTTCATTTATTTATTACATTTATGCATCATATATTTATTTTGTAATTCGTATTACAAATATTGTGTGTAAACCATGCCTCTTCACACTCTCGTGCATTGTGTTCCACATGTTTCACTGTGTAACTGTGTATGTTGAGTAGAAACACGTCTTTTGTCCTGACGTCATTACTGGTGACGTCATTGGCTACGGAGAAAAGTGGGAGGCTTGCTGTTCGCGTCAGTATTGTTTAAGACGCAGTGAGAGATTGATGCGCAAGTGTTTTCCCTTAATATTTGCAGATTTTATCCTTCACCATGTTAGATTCAATTAAAACAAGAAGAAAAACTGAAATATGGCTGATTGGACAGCCAATTGACACAATTGGCAGTAAGAAGCTTCCATCCAATGGAGATGCACTGCGTCGGCTTTTCTCTCTCACAAACAGTAAAAAAACATTGAAAGAAGCATCCAACATAGTTTATGCTGAAATTTTTGAGATTTGGGACAAGGCAAAAATACCCACCAGAGCCAAACAGCATGTACTAACGAAAATTCAAAAAATGTATGAAAATTTCAGATCACTTCAAAAATAAAAATAAAACCGTAATCAAAATCAAATTAAAAAAGAAAATTAATTCCAAGGTAGTTTAGATAACCTTTTTGATATAGCTCACGCAAATGCTTTACAAATGATGTCAAATGAGGAAGATAGATCATTCCTACAAGCTCAGAGAGTAAAAGGGAGGCGAGGTTACATGACTGATATTGATAAGAAACTGGTCGCTAAGCAAATGCGACAACTGAAAAGCGATGAAATACAAGCTGCACTAAAAGAAGCCGAGGCATTGCGAGAGAAATTGTCATCAGCTGTTGTTCAGTTCAGTGATAGCAGTTCAAGCAGTAATAGTGATGAGCAACCAGAGCCAGGCACATCGTACACTTCTGAAATGACATACAAACCTTCAAGCAGCTCAATATCAAATAAGCGTAAGCGCATCGCAACACCTGATCTGGCAATGGCATTACTGTAGATAGAACAAAAACAAGTGATCGTAGTGCTGTTATGGTGCTTTCAGCTGCTGCAACTTCTCTTGGACATGATATTGACAATGTTGTTTTGAGCCGAAGTACTCTACAGAGGGCGAGGAGTGTTGTACGCAAAAAACTTGCAGATGACATTTAGCAAACCTTTACCTCTGACGTTCCATTTACCACTTATTTGGATGGTAAAGTAATGTAAGATATAACAGGTGATGAAAATATAGATAGGCTAGCTATTCTTGTATCCGGTGGAGGAAAGTGTAAGCTTCTAGCAGTACCCAAACTTGCTTCTGGATAAGGCGAAAGAATAGCAGAAGCATAAGCAGAATGCTTAGACGATTGGAATTTGCAGGAATGTATTCAAGCAATGTGTTTTGATACTATCGCTAGCAACAGTGGCCAAAAAAAGGGCGCTTGCATGATAATCGAAAGTAAGCCTGATAGAAAACTCCTTTCTTTGGCCTGTCGGCACCATATTAATGAAATTGTGATATCAGACGTCTTCGAGAAGTGTTACGGTGGTTCAACGGGACCGGATTTTTTACTTTTCAAACGTTTCAAGAATTCCTGGAAACAAATGGATGATAAAAGATTTGAAACTGCCCATACAAACATGCCGAGGAAAGCAGAAATCCTCGCACTGTGCGAAGAACAGCTGGCGAGAAGTCACTCAAGAGCGGATTATCGCGAACTTCTTGAATTATCAATTATTTATTTCGGTGGTGTTCTCTCAGAAGGAGTACATTTTCGTCAACCTTGGGCTAAATTTACATCGCGCTATGTGGATGTCACGAGTGATTTATGCTTTCAAAATTGTATTGTTTCGCTCAGAGTTCACCCTAACAAAACAGGAACAGAGTGCAATGGAACGCTTCTCTCGCTATGCTGTTCGCTTTTATGTGCCAAAGGGTTTGCGGCTCCCATCGCATATTCTGCACCAAGAACTGATTTGGAGTATCTACAAGAGCTTCAGCAATATGATAATAAGGAACTTTCAGCAATAGCTAGCAAAGCACTATGCCGTCACCTCTGGTATCTAAATGAAGAACTTATGTCGCTTGCCTTTTTTGATGATGGCATAACTTTGCAAGTGAAACGGCAGATGGTTCAGGCATTGGAAAGACCTGGTTCAGAAATACCAGAAAAACGAATTGCTTTTTACCACACTCATGATGACCCACTAGAGAAAAATCCGGCGGACTTTGTCACAAGTTCAAGTCGCTCCTTCTTTGAGAAATTGTCCCTTCAATCGACATTTCTCGAAGTAGATCCTACAGAATGGGATAACAGGGACGACTATAAATTAGCTAAGGAATATGTTAAAACAATGAATGTTGTAAACGATAATGCAGAGAGAGCGGTCTCATTAATTCAGAGTTTCAGCAGTCATCTCACAAAGAACGAAGAACACTAAACCACTCCACAGATACATCCAGGCTATACAAGACTATAAACAGCATTACCCACTCTAACAGCGTCATTCACACCTCACACGCGGCTATCTGTCGTAGCCAAAATAATAACCCAACATGTACACAACAAGTTAACTTTCTAATTAATTACTACGCAAAGATAAGTCACTTAGACAAAGACAACAACCAGAAACACACAGACAGACAAACAGCCAGGCACAAGAAAACCTACAGACTCTACACGACCATTACACTCTTCAATACAGACCAGACCACAAACATCATCAAAAGCATTATGAATTCGAAGTCTACTGGACCAGACAATATATCTAACATACACCTTAAACACTTGGGCCCACAGGGAATAATAACTATCACAAATATCAGCACATATTCATACCAACATTGTATTATTCCTGACATATGGAAACAAGGTAAAATTATTACACTACTCAAACCAAACAAAAATCCAACAGAACCAGCTTCCAATACACCCATTACTTTACTATGCACACCTTCCAAAGTAATAGAAAAACTAATCTTGCAAATCACCAACCCACACATACCACTATCGCCTACTCAACATGGATTCAGACTTCACCACTCAACCAAGACATTACTCACCAATCTCACGCAGCACATCACGGATGGCATCAACTCCAGACGACCAGCTCAACGTACACTATTATCAACAATAGACATTAGTAAAGCATTTGATGCTATCCCATGCTTCCCTCTCATAAACAACATACTCAACACAAACCTGCACAATAACACCAAAAGGTGGCTGAGCAGCTAACTTTCAGGAAGACACTCACATGTCACATTTAATGGCAAGTCATCCAAAAACAAGCTTTTTTCGAACGGGGTCCCTCAAGGCTCTGTTCTCTCACCAACACTCTTCAACTTATACATGCATGACATTCCAACACCCATAGAAAACAAGCTTACCTTATCATCATATGCAGATGAAATCACTCTAACATCCACCCACAACAACATCGACACCGCTACAAATAACCTACAAACATACATAAACAGTATACAAGACTGGTTCACACACAATAAACTCAAAGTTGCGCCCACAAAATCAACTATCATCCTGCTAACAAGCAACACAAAAGAACACCAGATAACTCCACAGCTTACACTAAACAACACCAACATTCCGCACACTCACTGGACCAAAATACTTGCGGTCACATACAACACATCATTATCTTTTGCAAACCACATTCAGGACATTAAAAACAAATGTACGTCAAGACTTAACACGCTTAGGGTACTAACAGTCCCAAACTTTGGACACCAGCAGGAAACAACATCACTCATATACAAACAATATATTCGCTCAGTTATGGACTGTGCTAGCCCATGCTGGCCACCCATTATCTCAAACACACACATAAACACTACAGACAATACAAAACAACGCACTTCGTACCATTACAAGATGTACTCAAACAACACCAATAGAACACCTGCACACAGAAACAAAAGTACTGAAAGTTACGGAATATTTAGCCGTGAGGGGAACACAATTCATGGCTGCAGCGACAACTAACTCACAACACCCTTGCCACTACATATACAATCATGCACCAACACCTCGCACCATTAAGGTAACACCAGAAAGACATTATACGTAACTAAATACTCCATTCCATACGACGCCCCACAGACATCACACAGTACAGAAAACACATACACACACACATCTAACCCACAAAGAACTGACACGACTCGGTCCGAATGCGTTCCTAGGTGCGAAGCCGCCACCTATTGACAGGTCAGAGACCAGCCTAAGCAGATCGGATCGAGTTAACTTAGCACGATTCCGATGTGGACATCACCCCAACTTACGGACATATAAACAAAGACTAGACAACTCCACAGACGACACCTGCCACCTGTGCCAGGACACACCACAAACAATTGAACACATTATGACAGACTGTACCGCTCAAGCACAACAACGAACACAACACAACATCACTAGTGCGCTGAACCTCTGGTCCACTCCGGAGAGGGTGATCGGCTACCTGCGTGCCGCCGGCTTGCGCGATCAAGGTAGGCTGATCGGCTAACCAACAAGAACAACAACTGCAGTACTTTCTTCAAGTCGTGGAAAAACACTGAGAACGGTTTCCAGAGACAAAGAAATCGATGATAAAGACAGGAAGCACATCAACATCATGAGTTAACATTAAAAAAGTGGATTAGGCCTATTGGGGATACCACTAAAAAAAAACCGCGCCTATTGTAGTACCTCCTGGTTGGTGCGGAAAAACTACACATTTCAGAGTCTGTCTGCACCACTAAATATTATCGAATCGGGCTGAAACTTCCCTCAAAACTTTCTATCGACACGCATAACAAATTCCAGGGGTGAGACTTAAGAAAAGAAAAAAAATATTTTTCACCTCTATGATCCTGGGCCGGTCTAATATACATATACAGGGTGTCTCAAAAGTCACTATCTATTTTGAAAAATAATGGGAATTACGAAAAACTGGTTTAAGACATGAAAAATATATTTATTTCAAAGTAAGTGCCACAAAGAATTAGTGCTATTTATTTATCTCTCTCCACATGGCGACCATCAGTGTCTCTACAGAGCTCAAAGCGATAAGTTGTTTCCCGGAACACACTTTCCAGCATTTGAGGTGTTATTTTCTGAACTGCATCGGTAATACGATTTCGAAGTTCGGCTACATCACTAATTCTTCTACCAGTGTACACCTTAGACTTAATGAAACCCCAGGCGAAAAAATCTAATGGTGTTAAATCGGGTGAACGTGCTGCCCATGGTTGTGTTCCTCCACGACCAATCCAGCGACCGGGGAAGCGTCTGTCAAGATAATCACGTACAATTATTGCATAATGGCACGGTGCTCCATCCTGCTGAAAAACTACTGTGTCAAGAATGCCATCTGTAAGAAGTTGAGGTTCGAGGAATTGTTCAAGCATGTCAAGATAAATTTATAAATTACACAAAATTCGAAATAAACCAATTAACTTTTTTTAAAAGCATAAATTTGCACCAGAAGTACATATCTTTATGCCAGCATAGCATTTTTAAAAAAAACATCTAATGTCACCGAAATAGATAGTGACTTTTGAGACACCCTCTATATATATACATATATATACACATATATATACACACATATATATATATATAGACACGCACATATATATATATATATATATATATATAACGGGTACAGACGTGTTTTATCGAGTGTCCAGTATTACCAATTGGATAAGTGGTTTTCGTTGAAGTGTCTTTAAAAAAATAGTGTTTGGTACATTCTTAACTAAATTACGTCGTGTTACTAATCCTTCATTTACGAATATATTTCATTTATTGACTTTATTCATTACGATATTCCTTGATTAAACCAAGGCTAGTGCACGTGGCTTGCCTTCTTTGCTTTTCGAATCTATTAGAAAATGAGGTTTCATAAAGTTCATTTTGCCTTGCTATGGGCTCATCAAGTAGAGTGTGGTCACCCTTCGTGGGGAAAGGAAGAAAGGAAAGAAAAAGGTCGGTCGAATAGCGGACAGATAAGTTTTATTAATACTTTTCCTTTTACAAATCCTTCGTCGGTACCTTAAATAAGTATATATCCAATTAGTATAAATTTTTGTTAAAGAACCTGTTTCTGCGTTTTTTGAAGAACATTCTTGTGGGCTTGCGCAGATGACGGCAAAATAAACACGCGGTAGACATACGTTGTAATTTATTAATTTCCAAATGCCCGTTTTTTGTGTTTTTTTAATTAATTAATAGAATGGCAGCCCCGTCAAGTACTTGCAGTCGCTGTGAAGGGAAATTTGCCGCTTACGCGTTTTCTTTGGCTAATAATAATCAACAGTTAGTTTGCAGGTGGTGCTCAAGCATGGAAGTCCTGAGGAACGAGTTAGAACGTGAGAGGGAGGCCAGAGTGAGGCTTGAAGAAAAGGTGATGCTCCTGAGGGCAAAATTAGAATCCCTTGAGCCTTCAGTTACGAACCCTCCTGCCTCAGTTTCTACTGATAATATAAATAGTACTAATAGCCTACTCTCTTCCCCTGGTTCCCAACCCTCCGTTCAAGTGCGTAATAGAGCACCATTGAGAAAACCTAAGACTTGTCTTCCAGTAATAACCAACAATAAGTTTTCTGTTTTAGGTTTCGAAGATGCTGATGAACCTGAAATACGACTCATTGTCGATTCCATTGTTCGAGGGCAGCTCGAGAAATTCTGTGGGAGAAAACCTCGTCGTAGGCGCCGTTACTGCTACCCTGGTGCAAGGGTGGAGGATATAACTAATAGTGTTGACCATTTTACAGACGGAACCTCTGAGGACACAACGTATGTTATTCGTGTCGGTACTAATAACATTTAAAATTCTAGATCGGAAGAGCTGCTGGCTAGGTACAGGGGCTTACTAGAGCGACTAAAGGAAAAAACTAATAAGATTGTTTTAACACGTATACTTCCTCGAATTATCCAACATAGCGATTCTGCAGGAAGGCGACCAATATCAACAATAACCTAAAGTCTCTTTGCCAACAGGAAGGAGTGCATTTTGTGAATTTTTAGAACAGTTTCTATGGCAGGAGGGACTCGTTCCTCGGAGATGGACTTCATCTTAATGACACTGGAGCTGCGCGTTTAAGAAGACTATTTCATAATACTCTCTCTTCTTTTCAGGCTGCCTAACTCGAACGATCCCAGCATAATTTCCTCAAATGTCCCCTGCGCTCGCGAAGGTGTCGCAATTACAAACAATTTGAAGGTTCTATACTTAAATGCTCGTAGCCTACGAAATAAAATAAACAAATTTTTTTCTTTAGTTGCTTGTAAGGACTATCATTTATTTGCGATAAATGAATCGTGGGTTAGCACTGAAACACGTGACTTTGAAGGGGAGTATCAAATTAGAGGTTATAGACTTTTTGTTAAAAACAGAATAGGTAGGCGAGGAGGCGGTGTTATGTTGTATATCAAAGATAATATTGCGAACGTTAAAGAAGTAAAGCACACAATTCCAGAACCGATAGATTCGACTACAGCAGAACTTAAATTGAACGATTTCAAACTTCGTGTTGCGGTTATATATAGGCCCTCTAATCGAACAGCTGATACGGACGAAGCGTTATATCGTGAACTAAAGAGAATAATAGGTAGTGAGCAGGCCTCAGTTATGGGCGACTTTAATTGCGCGAACGTGAATACAATGCAGGTAGACGCGGAAGGTAATCGTTTAGTTAATTTTCTCGAGGATAGCTTTCTTATTCTAAAGGTTGGAGAACCTACGAGGTTGGACAGTATTTTAGATTTAGTAATAACTACCGATGATAGGCTAATCAGGGGTCTTTAAGTAATTGAACCGTTAAGCAATAGCGATCATAATATGGTAAAGTTTGTCCTCTCAGTATGTCACTCGAAACCAGCTAACGCGACTAAAATTCCTAACTTTCAGCACGCACACTTTTGTAAATTTCGAAATGAATTGTCACACATCAATTGGAAAGAGGTAATGGGGATTTCCAACACAAAACTAATGTGGGAATTGTTTGAAACAGTATTTAGGACAATAAATGAGGAATGTGTACCGTATAAAATTAAGCGTGCGAAAGTAAACAACAAGCCCTTGTGGTTTACTGCTTGAGTAGGAGATATTATAAAGCAGGGGTGGGCAACCGTTTTTTCAATGTAGCCACAGGTGTGGCGAATGAAAAGTAAAATTCGCCACACCAAGCACAAGTTGAGAAAATAGGTTGATAAATCAAAATATAAAATGCCCTAGAGTGTTTCTTCAAACTCTCTGCTTATTTTCAGTGAAAACTTTTTAGCATAGAAGGCACATCGGCTTTTCATTTATGATACTGGCATCACTATAAAATCCAGCTCCAAGCTTTCTTGAAACTCTCGTGTCACATTCTCCCATTCACCGTCTTTCCCCTTTTAACACTAACTTCCGAATCAATGAGTTTGTCTACATTACTTAGCTCGGCATTATCATTTGCTGGTTCACTTCGTTTTCGAATAATACACTTATCCATCTTTAAGATGAAAATGGATAAATTAATCATAACAATTCATAAAATATTTTGTTAACGACTAAGCGGAGGAAAATGTGGCGATTGGCGACAGGGTTGCCCACCACTATACTATAAAGAGTAGAGATAGGGCTTATAGGCTACATAAGTGCGATAAAGACAATTTGTGGTTACGAAACAACCACATATCTCTAAGGCGTGAAGCAAAAAGTGTAATAAAAAAGTCCATGCGTGATTATTTCCATAGCTAGTAACGGCAAAGAAAACCCCAAGCGATTCTTTCAATAAGTCAACAATAGAAATCCAGTAAAGAGTGATTTGGGGGCCATTGAAAAATTTTGACGGAGAGCTTGTTTCTGAAAACAAGCAAATGGTTACCCTGGTAAACAAAATTTTTACGTCAGTTTTCACAATAAAATATGTAACGAATATCCCTACGGTCATAGACATAATACCTTTTGGTAATGGTAATATTTAGGATAATATTGTTGTTAGTGAAAGGGAAGTAATGCGGTATATTGATAAAATGAAAATGCGTAAATCACCGAGGCCGGATTCTATATATCTCGCACAACTAAAAGAATTAAAAGATAGCATTGTTGTACCACTAACAAAGATTTTTAATGCTTCAATTTCTGAGTGGTGCGTACCAGATAATTTCAAGTTAGCAAATGTAACCCCTATCTTTAAGAAAGGGATAAAGGGGCGGCGGGAATTTCTAGGCCAATCAGTTTAACGTCTGTTGTAGGTAAGATATTGGAATCAATAATTAGGGATCGTATAGTCGAACACTTATAATTGCATAACTTGGTTAGAAATACGTAGCACGGTATTAGGCGAAACAAATCTTGCTTAACGAATCCTTTAGAATTTTTTCAAAGCGTGGTTGAAGTTTACGATAGTCATCAGGCGGTAGATATAGTGTATTTAGATTTTCAAAAAGCGTTTGACACCGTACCGCACAAAAGACTCATTGAGAAAACTAAGGCTCATGGAATCAGGGGTGTAGTAATAAATTGGATAGAAGAGTGGTTGCGAGGTAGGAAACAGAGGGTGGTGGTTGATAGAGGGGAGACGTGGTGGGCTAATGTAGTGAGCGGCGTTCCTCAGGGTTCTGTATTGGGCCCCTTGCTTTTTCTTATATATATTAATGATTTAGATGTCGTAGGCAGTAGAGTTTCAAAGTTTGCGAATGACAAGAAGTTGGCTGGTAGGGCGATTAATGACCAAGATAGAGATAAAATCCAAGAAGATCTGAATAAAATCCTTGATTGGTCAGTCACATTGCAAATGAGTTTTAACGTCGATAAGTGCAAAATTTTACATGTAGGATAGCGTAACGATAATTTTATGTACAGTATTTCAGGAAGGAGTTAGCAAGCGTAGAATAGGAAAAAGATTTAGGAGTTATAGTCGCTGGTGATTTAAAAGTAGCGAAACAAAGTACAGCAGCGGTCAATAAGGCGAACAAAGTGCTAGGTTTTATAGCTCGGAATTTTGAGTACAAATCGCGCGATATTAATGTTCCTCTTTATAAATCATTAGTTAGACCCCATTTAGAGTACGCGTTCCAATTTTGCAATCCGCATATGCGAAAAGATATAGACAACATCGAAAGATTTCAAAGAGGGGCAACTAAGATTATTTCGTAGCTTCGGTGGAAGTCGTACGAGGATAGGCTGGAAGAGTTAAAATTGACTACACTCGAGACTAGGAGGCTACGGGGTGATCTAATTCAGGTTTTTAAAATTATGAATGGGTTCTATAACATAGATTGAGATAGCTTTTTCGAAATATCTCAATATAATAGGACTAGAAATAACGAGTGTAAGTTAAAAAGTAGAAGGTTTGAGACAGCAGTTGCCAAAAACTGTTTTACTCATAGAATAGTAAATAGGTGGAATAGTTTGCCGGTAGAAATAATTAGTAGCACATCTATAAACATGTTTAAAAATCGATTAGACGAGTTTGTTCATAGATTGGGTATAGTTTAAGGTAGTAAAATTAAGGCCTTGTGGTTCGGAAACCAGCTAAAATTGTAGGTCCTCTATGCCACCTCGGAAGATATGCACAATACACAATTACAAACACAGTTAAGTAGACCAGCCATGAGTGGATCCTTGGGTCTTTGTTTGTCTGATACATTATAACAATATAACGTATACACATATATACACATATATACATATATACGCATATTTACACACGTGTGTGTATATATACACACACACACACACACACACACACACATATATATATATATACACACACACACATATATATATATATATACACACACACATAGATATATATATATACATGTAAAAATTAACAATGAATAAGTCCTTCATAATCATTATATAATTCTTATATGGATCCTTATATTCATTGTCTTCATACTTACTTATGTTTGTATGGTTTTTATGTTCGAATGTTCATTTTCATATGAGAAACCAAAATCGCCTGATCGAGTTTGGATAGAATTTCGATTTGTGCTTTCTATTGTGCTATTCTATTATGGTTGTCTTGCATCTAACCATCGTCCCTAAATTTTATTAGATTATGCATGCATATTGCATATAGCAGGATTGGAACCCGTAGTTGTACTTCTTAGTCCTTAATACCCACTCTTTGCCTCTAAGTCGTTTCTTTTAAATCCACCCAATAATGACTTGTACTCTATGTACGAATTGAATAGCCGTGGCATATTGATTATGAATTAAAGTATGAAAACGTTACATTTTATATCTCGTTATTTATATGTTATGGCCTGTCTGGTATGATGCAATATAACTATTATTCGACCATATTCATCCATACGTCCATATCTTATTTTGACCATTATCCTACATCAATTTTATTAAATATTAATTTTACTCGTGTCAATCTATGAAATGTGTACAAAACTTTATGCATTCGAACCTGTTCGTTGAAAGTCGTGCAAATACGTTCGCATGTATTATTTTTTTAATTTTAATTATTTCGCCTCTCGCAGTGAACTCGAAAATGCTTATGCAAGTTTACGCAATTCGATGATCACAGCATAAATTGAGCATCTGAAAACGTAAAATCTCCTCTCGCTCTGATTCAAATTTATAAAACATTATCATGCGTTATGTTATATATAATGTGTCATGTTGTATATAAATATATACCGTATGTGCTCATGTACTTTGTGTTGTACCAATAACCATATATAAATATAAAAACACTGTAAGAATTGTAAGTGACTAATGTACTTAGTGATGTAATTAATATACCTAATGATGTAATGTACTTAATGACGTAGTGAATGCAGTTTAATGGAACTGTAATTAATGATAAGTGCATGTGAATTAATTGGTAATTATAATCATAATTGTGATAAACCAAAATTACAAAGTACTTAGTGATGTACTTAGATTGTACTCAATGTACTACTCCGAAATTATGTCGCCCTTTAGAAATGTATACTCGGCGAAAATACGATTATTTTTTATTTAAAAAAAATTTTGATGTGGAATCTTTCAAAATTCTGATCACGTGTTTAAAGGGGAAACTTAACCTTCAAACTGCACTCCCCCAAAATTTAGATTATATATAAAGCATGTAATTGTAAACTAACGTTACTTCGATTACGTCTTCTTCTTACTCTTCACTACCAGAGGAGGGGGCAGAGGCTCCTTGCCTCCTTACTTTTATAGATTCCGGCCTGAGGCATGACCGAAAGAGGTCGAACCTCTACCCCTGTAAATTCAGAGCACTACCTGTACATTTTTAGAAGTAAATTACAGTGAAAGAAAGTTTTTTTTTATCTTTTCCATAGAGCCGTGCTCTCGTCCGAGAACTCAGTCAATAAAGTCGATAAGTTATAAAAAGAAAATCGGCGAACCTTCAGAGAAACTATCAGAGTATTATAGAAAGGGGGTTAACAGTCTGTCGACCGTATAGCGAGAGAAAAAATTAGAATGTTATAGAAGAAAACTATCGCGAGAAATATCCTATGCTGCCTCCTAACCAGAACCCCCGTCAACTCCGAACCAACCCAGGCCATAGACGGAGGGGTTAACACATAAACATATACTGTATATACATACACATACAAGTACATATATATACACAAAAATATATATATATTATATACACATATATATATATATATATATATATATATACATATATATATATACAGGGTGTCCCAAAAAAATGTATACACACTTTAAATAATTATAAAGGCAGTGTTTATTAAAATACATTTCATTTTCAAAATGTAATAGAATCTACAGACCTTATTTATTTGTTTTGTCAACGCCTGTTTTCAAACTGACGTCCGTTCTGGTCCAGGCACTGCTGATAACGCGAAGCAATGGAATCGCAAACATCACGAAACATTTCGTTTGGTATTTGTGTGCATTCTCGTTCAATGGCTGCTCTCAATTCAGCGACTGTTGCAGGTTTTATAACGTAGACTTTGTCTTTTAAGTATCCCCATAAAAAAAAGTCTAGTGGTGTGAGGTCTGGTGAACGCGGAGGGTATTCTACGAAACCCCTTCGTCCAATCCACATCCACATCGTGCCAAGTACCACTCGCAATACTCCACTCTTCGGTCCGGATCATCTTCATTAATAGCATGGACTAATCTTGGAATGTAACTTTTCCATTGACAGCGCTTCAAAATGCGTTGGACAGACGATTCTGAAATTCCTACCTCACGACTCGCTTGCCGCACAGATTTTCTTGGACTTTGG